>CM038220.1:14300809-14900809 GCA_021442155.1 Cymbidium sinense | reverse complement strand
TGATTTTACCTTACTATATCCTTTTGTTGTAATTCTTTGACTTTTGTTCTAGATTAGTATTTTTTATATATTTTTGACTTCTTCAAGTGTTTTTTGAATCATCACTTAAATATAATCATCTTCACTCCATCCTTTCTATGTTGATCAGTATTATTGCATATATTACAACTAATTAAATAATGGTGGAATCTATTTGAACTCTTCAATTTTTTTGTTGACAATATTTTCTTAATCATATAGGCTTATGGCCCTTTTATTCCTTTAGTTGCTTTGTTGTAATATTTGTTAGGGCTGCAAATGCATCAAATTAGGTTGAGCATGACCTTGTTCGAAGTTGAACTCATTTGCTAAAACCCTAATTAAGCTCGAAGCTGAGCTCGCTTCGAGCATTTGTAGTATCCTGCAAGGTTATTTCATTTGAAGAAGTTGTTTGATTTTGGTGCAAAGTCGACTCGTTAGATAACTAAATGAGTTTTACTGAACAGGTTTTATAGTCTTTTACTGAGCATCCCATTGAGATTAAAAAGTAGACTTTAATTGAATGAACTACTAAATAAATAAATATTTTAACAGTATGAACAACTAGCTTTGATTTATGAATAAAACCAAGTGAAGAATAAGACTGCCATATAATCAATCAATCACACATCAAATAAATTATAATCAAATTTTAAATTATCAAACCTTTATTTAGCTTTGTGACAACCTTATTTTTTGTGCTTTAAATGTTATTGTTCATGATCATAAAGGAATTAAAATGCTAAGCTGTTCAAGCTTATTCATTTATGCCCTAAATATTAATAAAACTATTCAAATTTATTTGATTAGTTAATCATATGATCATTATTGAGCTGTAACTGAACAAAATTGCGAGCAGCTTGTCGAGCATAATAGTTCAGTTGTTGTGCTAATATTAGCTTATATGATGCCATAACAACAATTCCAAAATCTTCTTGAAACATTGTGATGACTTCACTATAATATCTCGAGAGTTACATCCCTTGGTTCTTGCTTTGCAGTTTGTCTTTTTCCCTGTCTTCCGGGACCTCATTAAAGCCTGGCCTAAATGTCTAGGTTACCTGCTTTAGTTTTTCATGATCCATGTTTGATTTTTGTATTAAGCTCGCAGACCATCTGCTGCATTCTGTTCAGGTATGAACACAACAGACGTGGGAAAATCTGCTCGAAACCTCTTACAAAATCTTCTGTTGCAAAGTTAACCTACTAACTTTGTCAGTTCCAGGTAATATTCTTTATCTCAATTACCATTTTTTTTTTAAAGATTGATGTGCCAATATTTGGTCCACAACCAGTCTCTAATATGATTGTTGTGTTGAAATTATGGTTCTGTTCATTCTCGACTACAAAAAAATGTCAAATTTATTGGTGCTTGAATTTAATGTCGCGAGCTACAAACCAATCAGTCATTAATTGAGTTTGAGTAATATGAGAACGAAACAGGTGTCATTTCTATATCTCATTGCATGGCTACACGTAGATCTGATTTTCAGGAACAGAAGTTATTGCTTGTTATGAATGATTTAATTCGTCACGTTAGCCAATCATATTAGGAATCAGCTTTCACATGTACATACTTTTTTCAAGAAAAAAAAAAACCAAGAGTATGTAAGAGAACAGAAATCATATAAACAAAGTTCCTTTAAGAAAGATGATTTGTTCTTATTAATAGTAGAGACTTCATGCAAAAAATAACAGAGATAAATCATTCCTTACAGAGAATTTCTAACATGATTTATTCATTATTCTAACAACTTTCTAGTATGAATGCACATCAGAGGTTTTGTGCGGTCTTGCTATTTTATTAAGCTACTGCCATGTCAATGGTTGCCATCTCTTTCAGACTGTGAAGCAAATTCTCTCCAGAGCCTTTCAATCAAAATATATCATAATCAATATTTATTCAAAATATATCTTAAAAATTGTTGGATTTATTTTAAGAGAATGTAATAGCCTTTTATTTTTCTTTTGACAAAATATACCTTTGATTGTTTTGTTCTTCATAAATGCTTGTTATCTGTTTGGTGTACACTGCTTATTTGAATTTATAGTATGTCGTTATCATGATTGACTTTTTTTTAAAAAAAAATTTGTTAATTTGTGTAGAACGAAGAAGACTGTTTAGATATGGAATTAATTGGGTCATCCTTTTCTTGAGAGGCGCACTTCGAGTTATGAACAGATAAGTATGAACTTATTTTGTTTGGACTTCCCTAATTCAAATATCTTTAAGGGCTATTTAGTTGCTTGCATTTAGAGTATAAAATAAAATAAATATAGTGTAAAAAAAATATAGTGTATTTGAATTATTTTAATTTATTTGGTTGAAAATTCTATCAATACATGAATTTCTTTTTTTTTTATTATAAAATAAATATAATGTAGTATTTTTGAGATTATGGACGACGACGGTGTTTGACTGCGACTACCCACTGGCGATTAGTCAGTGATCGACAGGTGGTCGGCGGTGGTCGGGCCGGCGGCGCAGCGGCGATGTCCGGCGGCGGCATGCGTCAAACACTTTACATTGACGGTGTATTTGAAATTTGCTCAACTCGGATGAATTTCAAATTTGAGTTCAGGTTTAAGTGGGTTTGACTCAAATTTGAATCAAAACTTTTGATCTGTATAATATAATAAATAGAGAAAAAAAATTAACATTTTTAAAATGCATGTATTTTAAATAGTTCAACCTAAACCTAAATGCTTGATGATTAAATTAAGATATCTTTAACTAAAATTATAATTATGTTACGGGAATTATCTCAACGATCAAATTGGATCGAGGTAAGTGTGTTGAGTTGCTTTTAAATTTAATAATGAAATGGTTTGGCCCTTTCGGGTTGAGCCCGGCCCGCCCATTGACTTTTGGCATCAATTGGCTGACTTAACGATTGTTGGCTCACTTAGCATTGACTTTTTTTGTTGCATCTGGCCCCACCTGTAGCCACGTGTCCAGCCAAATCACATGCTTTAGATGCCCCAAGGTCAACAATTTGGTATTTATTTATTTTTGAGCTACCTTATATTGTTATATTATATAAATATATGATTGATGTATTTAATGGTGACTACGGGTTGTTATGTAAATTGTACTACTGTCAAGGGCGACGGCTATGTCGTATTGATTTATGCAGTTTAAATGTTGTTTATCAATAATATTATTTATTGTTTGGCATAGGAGTGGTGGGCCCTTTAAAAAGGCCCATTTGTCCTGGTGGGCTTATACAGGGAGTTAAGGCTGTGGACCTGCATGCTTGCTAGCCTCCTGTGTTTTCTTTGATTGGTGACGCAACCCATATTTATTGCCCTCCCACGTGTCTTGTCCTCATTCCTCACTTTGTGCCACGTTAGATGGGCATTTAAGGGGCTCCGACTAGATCTATTATTATTAATGGTTAAGATTGGGCCCACCTTCATAATGAGAAATCTAGGGTCTTGTATACATTTGTATAATTCGTAAGTGTAGACAGAGCAGTGACAGGGCCGTTAATTAATTATTGGAGGCACTAAAAAAGTCGTTTGATTCAATCTCTAATTTAAATTAGATATGTTCCTTATTAATTGTATTTCGGCTCAATGCTAATCCAAAATTTATTTCATCTTGGTTTAGTTAAAATCATAATTGATTGAAGCTTAATTGGAATGAGATAAAAAAGCTCTAAACCCACAATCTGTAGGCTTGTTAATTTACACTTGAGAAGAGATTGATGTGATTTTAAATTGATTTCAATTTTAACTTTAGGATATCTTCCTAGAACTGTTACATTGGAGGACCAGTGAAGATAATAATCATAAAAGTTTAGTGCTTGCACTATATTTTAGTGGTAGGCAGAATGAACTAAAGAGATTTATCAAATGGTCTCATAGTATTTGGGTTAATATTCACATAAATTTGATTTGCAAAACATGCTTAGGATATCTTTATAAGCTAAGGTATCCTAATATATGTAAAAAATATACACAAGGCTAATATATGAAGCTACTATAGACTCTTATCATATAATTATAATATGCGATAACTAAAAATAGGTCCAAGCTTTATTAACTATGATGGATGATAATATGATCATAAATGAGATAGCTTTGAAAATCAGTTGTGGTAGAGTAAAGTTTGAATTGTTGTGATCTAGCATACTAAGTATTTAAAGATTGATAAAATTTGAAATTTTCACTTAAAATCTCAAAGAGGAAAAAATCAAATACTCAAAACTTTATGTATTTATTTAATACAAAATTTTCTCGATCGGATTCTGAAATTGTATATGAGAAAGGAAACGCAATATGTTTAGCCAGCGTTAAATTAAAATCTATGATTTATGATGGCATAACAACGGTTGATGAAGGTGCTAATGATGGAAACCGGCGAGGTTGATGTGGTGAGGATCGTGGCGGCGGCGGCGGTGGTTGTCAGTGGTCGATTGCTTGGAGGATCTTGAACTTTGGCTCTCTCCTCTCTTGCTCCCCATAGAATGAGGCTATTTATATTGGAGAGTATTCTGTAATACATGTAAAAACCTTCAAAGGACTCAATGATCCTGATGATTTGATGGGTTTTAAATATTTGAACCTCGAATGAAATTAATTTTGAGATCTTGCATTAGATCCACTCATCGACGCCGATTTTGAGATCTTGGGTTTTCGATATCCCAAAGTTTATAATGATATTTTAAGTTCTTGATTTCAACCAGGTTTAAACATCAATTTCTTTGAGCATCAGATTCGTCAGTAAAATTTTCATATCAATAATAGAGTTAATCTTGACATTGGATATCAAATTTATTATTGGTGTTTTTGTTGATAGTGAACATTAGTTTTATTCGTGATGATGAACATTTGTGTTGATATCACTGATTGATATCATTCTTGTTGCCAATAACGAATATATGTATATTGATAGGTATAGCTCTTGATTGTCTTCTTTGAAATCCTTCTTGGGGTTTCATCCCATCCCCATAAAACATATAGAAGTATGAAAATGCTCTTATTTTTTAACATTAACTTTGCGATTAATTTATGAAGCAAAAAAATTATTAGTGAAATTTCTTTTATTTAATCATTATATTCTATAAAAAATAACATGTCGAAATTGTCCTATTTATGTTCTAGTGTTTACTTCACATTATAAATTTGTCTTTAATATTGAATTATAGTAAATTTTCCTAGCAAAATAAAAATAATATCATCTGTTGAGATCGTTTCACTTTTTGTTCTTGCGTGAAATAAAATAAAATAAAATAAATTATCTTTATATAAGTTATCAGTTCCTACAAGCAATAAATAAAATATTGTACTAAGTGTATTATAAAAAAATATATACATAATTTAATAATATATCAATAAATGTGAAATTGCATTGATGGAAGGCATCAAAATAATTTGTATTTTTTTCTTATAATAATAATAATAATAATAATAATAATAATAATAATAATAATAATAATAAAACATAATTGGCAAAATTATTGGTGAATTGAAAACCACGATGCTCAACTTTCACCTCAATCTTTATTTCATAAAAAAAAAAAAAATTATAATAGCCTCATTATTTCCGGCCAATAAATATGACTTGCATTGATGGATATAATGCCCCATCTTTAATTGGTATATTAATTAACATATTCATTTATATAATAAAAATTGAAAGAAAGGTTAGAATAGTCTAAAAATAAATTTAATATATTTTTTCAAAAATATTCTCATAAAAGAATTTCCTTTAGGAATCAAGAAATCATTAAAAGGACTGCATACATTTAAAATAAAAATACAATTAATGATTTCTTTAAATGGCGTGCAGTGCAGATGATTCTTCCTCCTTTTTCAGCTTTATTTATCGAAAATTAAATCATTGATTTGAATATAAATAAATAAATTATATAAATATTAAATATTTTGTATTAATAGAACATTTTTTTTTGATAATATTAAAAAAAAAAAAAGGACAAACTGATATAGCCCTAAAATTAATATAGGTTTCTTAATGAGTTTGGACCACCTGTTTAATTACTCACGTCAAGAGGCGTGGAAAATTGACTCACAGGCAAGAAATCATCACATCTTCTTAAGAACTCCACATCGTGATTTAAATTAATCTAATAAACTGAATAGAAGGATAATTTCAATTTTAAAATTAAACGGTATCATCGGACATCAATGTTCTCTTTAGAAACTATAAGATTCGTGCAAGTTTCTTGCTCGTGATAATTGTATTTTTGAAACATGATAGTTTTTAGGAATTATATTAGAGGTAAATGTGAACTAATTAAACATAGGTTCTTATAACAAGTAGGCTGCTATCGTGCAACCTATAACACGCCTTCTTAATTGATGCACTTAATATGACTCATAAAATTAATATGATCGAGTATGAATTTTCAGGTTTTTTTTTTTTTTGGAGTGAAAAAACAACTAAAATTAAATTTAAAATTAAAAAAATATAATTGAAAAGCCAATTTAACCCGGTCACCAAAATAGAAAAGTAATTAAAATGGACCCCACATCAAAATTTAAGGAGAAAAATTGCTTGACATTATTCAGTTAAAATAATTCCACTATGTAAACATGAGTTTCAATCGCTTCGTTTGAGAGAGCTTTAGTCGTTTTCTTTGAGGCGTGAATTTTTAATTTTGATCGTTTGAATAGTGTCTTTTGAAAGTTGTTTACATCTCATTGAAAAAGTTTAGCATTAGCGATAAATTTTTAGAAATAAACTTTCGAGGAATCAGAAAACTTGCGTGAAGCTCTGATAATATAGGTTGGCAACTTAGCCTTCTTTGAAAGTGATTATAAACATTGCTAGTATAATATGAAATGAGGTGTGATCAGAATGTTTGGTTGGGAGATAACGATCCGATTTAGGTGATCAGATGATAATGGTTTGACAATGATGACTGCATCGACAAATTAATCTCGATGTTGATGGTTGAGGGGCGACTATGATCGAGCCACAATGTGAAGTAGTTGGTCTAACGATAATGCCCAAGTGGATCTTAATAATGTTTTAGACCTCTAAGCTCTCCTAATTCTCCCTCATATCCACTAGTCAACTCAAAGTGAGTTTCTAAATCATGAGCATTTTTAATATTTTAGTGCTGTTTTTATTACTAATATATTAAGTGGATTTATAATTTGCTTAGCGAAGAATATATTTAATATCTTCGTCGTGAGTATATTATTTATGTGACCCACACTGCTGCCATGCATGTGATAGCGATATTAATCATTAAATAAACTTGTTTCACATAAAATTTTTTATTTTTATGTTGGTTGAAAATAATAATAATAAATAAATAAATAAATAAAGGGGTGCCCATGCGCCAACTGGAGAACAGCAACGAACGGACGAGAATTTGCCGCCGTATATTGCCTGCAATTAATTTAGATTAATTTATCTATCCTTCTTTGCTCTCTCTGAGCACTATATCTCTTTCACATGCATTAACAGTAGCCGAGCAACTTTCATCAATTTTAGTCATTTAAATCATTATTTCATTATTACTTCTCTAAAATAAAACAAACATAATTCTTATCTCTATTGAGAATTGAGATGACTTTCTTCAGTATTTTATTTTAAAAAAATTAAAATTATTGAATTTCTAGAAAAAATTATACCTCTAAGGATAATAATATTATATTTATTATTTTAAGTTGTTTGAGCCTTTAAATATGAGTCTCATGGTTGGAGAGAAGAGCTTAAGAGGAATATTGGACTCATTAAGTGAACAGTTTCATTTTTCTCAATAAGAATTCAAGTCCTCACAAATAAAAATAATAAGAATTCAAGTCCTCACAAATAAGACATTTATTTTATGTTAAAAAAAAAGAGAGATGAGAGATTAAATAATAGTGAAGCTTGAATAGTTTTCTAATTATTTTATTTTTTTATAAAATAATAAAAAAATAAATCAGTTTTATTTGGTCATCAATTTTTTAGCTATTTTTTAAAAAAGTTTTGTAGTAAAAAAAATATTTTTAGAATCAGAGATGTTAGAATATGGTGGTAGTTAAAAAGTTATTTTTTGAAATTTTAGAAAAAAGAAATATTTTTAACACGCATAATAGTTTTATAATAATCATGTTTATGTTAAAATCAAAGTAGAATAAAGTTTATCCCTTAACTTTTATAATCACACAGATATTTGAAGAATTAATAAGAAAATTCCAAAAATTTTGTGAAAAATCTCGAAAGAGAAAAAACCCTAGCCAAAGAAAATTTTCATTATGTATTTGTTTTGTACAAATTTTGAATATGAGATTAATGTATATGAAAGCAGATAATCACGAGTAAACAATATATGTATTTAAGTTAGATTCTTTAGTAGATGATGATGCATAATTCGGCCAATGAATGGCGATAGCGGCGGAGATGGTCAGCGATGGTCGGCTGATGTCAACAATGGTGGTGGCGATGATAAGGTAGAATAATATAATTAATGGTTAGCGGTGTATGGCGGCAGCAAATGGCAATAGCAGCTATATATTAACGGCCAGCATCGTAATCAGCAGATAGCCAGCGATAATGGTTAGCCAATGTGCCGAATGCCAGCAGCAGTGATCTGTAGCGGAGCCGTATACCTAAGCGGTGTCGATGAATTAACCAGCATTGCCCGGCGTCTACGGTGGCGGGCCAGCATCGATGTAGCAGCGGTGCACGTAGTGGTAGCGATAATGCCGGCAACGATGATTGGCAACAACAGTGGCGCGGGTTAACCAGTAATGCGACGAGATTGAGGGGTGATCGGCCGGCAGGACGATAAGCAAGTGGTAATACGAAACGATGCTCTTGGAAGATTTTCAAGCTTTAGAGCTCTCTCTCTCTTTTGCTCCACTCCTCATGAGGAATGATGATTTATGTAGAGAGGAGTTTTCTAAATATATATATCAAAATCCACTCCATCAGACGACTCAAAATGATTCCTTTTGATCATTTGATGTATTTTAAGCATTTGAATGCTCAAATGAAGTCAGAAATATGAGGTCTTGGGCTTGTTAGATTCGGCTCGTCAAGACGCTTGATTTGACTATAAACACTCCATGTTTAAGAGCTATTTAGGATTTAATCCCAAAGTTTTCAATGATATTTTAAGTCTTGATCTAATTTAAACTTAAGATCAACTTATGTTTTTGACATCAAGATTTGTGCTTCGATTAGTAGTATTTTAAGTGTCATATCAAACCAAATTTTTAAAAAGCTACAATTGCTCAAACATATAAAGTTGATTGGCCAAATTTAAAATTCTTTGAAGGAAATAGTGAGACAAAATTTTCATTAGTTAAAGATATGCTCCCACAATTAAGAATAATAAGAGCGCTTCAAGTAAACTTTCATTGACAATATGATGAAGCCGAATCATTAATTACTAATTTAATAATTTATTAAGAGTAAAAGTTAATAATTTTATTTAGATAATAGTGGTTTTGTAAATAAAACATATTTTAGTAATACATGATTACCTTTAAATTTATTGAAAATCTCGTCTTCTTTTTCTATGTAAGATAAGATTTTATTATTATAATTTCACATAATATTTTTATTTTTTTCATAATTTAATTCTAGTCAACTCCTATAATTATAATAAGAGCAACTACATAAAATTCGATTATGAAAATAAGATGAGGAATAATTAAATTACATAAAATTTTTAAAGTTTCTAATTTTCAAAATCATCAATTGAAATTAATATAAAATTATTACCGGAAAGATTACACCAAATTAAATCCATTAATCTCCAATTAGCATTAATAATTGTATGATTGCATGTAAGACTCGACAGCTAAAGGCTTAATCAAGCCATCAACTTCCATAAATTGCAACTATTTTATAGGCCATGCGTAATTAATAAATTTGCGTGCAGACTGAATATATAATTTTTTTTTTTGCATTCATTATTGTAATCTATTTTTCTATTGGCAATTTTCTTCTTTTAACTGTCAATTAGTTGATTGAAATTTCTACTGTTATATGTATTTTTTTTTTTCAATTGACATAAAATGAGGTTTAGTAAATAAATAAGAGTTATTAGACAAATTAATTTTACCTTTTTCAAATAATAAAAAATAATAATATTTCTAACACTTTATTTATCATGAAAAGGTATATTCATTCTTAAAAGATATTTTAATATATATATATATAAAGATTTAAGAATAAAGAATATAAATAATAAAAATTATGTGATATATATGCAAATGACAAAACTTAATTATATAAAATAATAAGTTCTCTAAGGTACCATTTCGAACAACAGGTTACGGCATGCCATTCTCGACTCCCAGCCATCGGATTTAGTCCCGACGGTTGGGATTTTATCGAGACAAAATAAGCCTAATTTCGCATAATCATACTTGATTAAATCCTGACTGTTGGGATTCAATCAGACGGCTAGGAGACGATAAGTGCAGTGCCATCAAAACTGTCGGCACTTGCACAGCTACTTAAATATTTTATAGAGGATTTTATTTTAAAACACTGTAATTAGCATATAATAAACATTATCTTCAAATGAAAATATATGATGATTATTATCATATTTTTATATTACACCTAAATTAAATATCCGTTGATTTTTTTTTTTAGTACGTAAAATATGTTCCTATTGTTTATTTCTAGGGCCATTAGTGCAATTTTATTATTATTTTATTTTAGAAATATTTACATATATAACACATAATTTTTATATATTTATATATCTTACATCTAAAATTTAAAATTTACATAGATAATATCTAATTTTTTTAATATTACATAAAAAAAGGTTCACTAAACTGGCCTTTTAAAATTCTTAAAATTTATTGTATTAGTAAAACAAATTTAAATTTATATAAGATATGCCTGATGTCCTGCACCTTATAACTTTTTTTTTTTTTTTGAAATTTACATATATAACACATAATTCATATATTTATATATCTTATATCTAAAATTTGAAATTTACATATATAATATCTAATTTTTTTTAATATTACATAAAAAAAGTTGCACTAAAGTGGCCCTTTAAAATTCTTAAAATTTATAGTATTACTAAAATAAATTTTAATTTATATAAGATATGCTGGATGTGATGTCCTGCACTATATATATATATTGAATTATTATATATTATATTACATGTTCTATATTTTTTAATTATATTAAAATTTTAGAAGTTTTAAATAGATAATTTTTTATCAAATAAAAATACAATTCAAAATTAAGAGGGAGGGAAAACACCGAGAACTTGTCAACGCGGATAAAAGTAAAAATTAGAGAAGCCAAAGCAACGCCGCCCTTCTTCATCTTGGAAATCTAACACTTACTATTTACTTGATTATAAGCAGTAATAGCACTTCTCTTCCCTTCAGAACTATGCCATGGTTTTTCACTTTTTCCCAGTGTCTGCACCATTGAATGCACGCGCCTTCTTGTTATTCCAGATAATTAGAGGGAGAAACCAGGTAAGAGATAGAGAGAGAACATTAGTAGGATATAGAGAGATAGAAGGAGGCTGACTTTTGAGTGCCCCAGGAGTAAATGCACCTTGCTGTCTTCTTTGACTCCTATCTCTCTTTCTCTGTGCTTGTGAGAGAAGAGCTGAGCATGCTGCCTCCTCCCTCTTCGATCTTAACTCTGACTTGTTTCTCTTAGCTTTAGGTCAGCAAGTCTCCTTAAATATATATAAATATAATCGAGCAGAGGAGAAACCAAAACTGGGGGTTATTCCTTTTTTTTTTTTCATCTCTTGTTGTGTTCAATTTTGATTGACAAGAGAGCCAAAGGAGATTCTGATCGAGGGATTGAACAGACATGGGGAGACCACCATGCTGTGACAAAATAGGAGTGAAGAAAGGGCCATGGACTCCTGAAGAAGACATAATCCTGGTCTCCTATATCCAAGAACATGGTCCTGGCAACTGGAGATCTGTTCCTACGAATACAGGTTCTCAGCTTAATTCTTTTTGTTCGTGGATTCATATGAGAAACAGACATGAGTTTGTTCCATCATTTTCACTCTCTATATATATATATATATATATATATATATTTTTTTTTTTGAATTTAAGTAGTTTGTCTTTTTCTTTTCTTTTTTTTTTTTCAAAATTAAGTTAACCTTTTCAATTTTCTCATTCAGGACTGTCAAGATGCAGCAAGAGCTGTAGGCTCAGATGGACTAATTACCTCAGGCCAGGAATCAAGCGTGGTAATTTCACTGACCAAGAGGAGAAGCTCATAATCCATCTCCAAGCACTGTTAGGCAATAGGTGATCATTTCATCAAACACTTTTCCTCTCAGTTCTCTTAAATTTTTTTTTTTTTTTTTGGGTACAAATGTTTAATTATCACAAAAAAAAAATTACAAAGTTGCATGAATAATGGTGCAGATGGGCAGCCATAGCATCTTATCTTCCAGAAAGAACTGACAATGATATCAAGAACTACTGGAACACACATCTGAAGAAGAAGCTGATTAGGAAGCTGGAAATCGATGTCGAAACGGAAGGCGAGTCTTCTCTCAAAAGAGGGGCCAGCATCTCAAACTACCAGTCAGTTACCAAGGGACAATGGGAGAGAAGGTTACAAACAGACATCAATATGGCCAAACAAGCTCTGCAAGAAGCTTTGTCGATGGAGAAACCGAGTTTCTTGTACGAAATAAAGCCATCTTGCAGCAGCCACAGCTCAAATAACAGTCGTTCACCATCGTCGACCTATGCTTCGAGCACCGAAAACATTTCAAGGCTTCTCCAGAATTGGATGAGGAAACCGCCTAATTCCTCTTCCAGCTCCGACCGATCCAATTCTGCTGAGTCGACGCAAATCTCAGTCACCGCCAATTCTTCAACGAGCGTGGGGAAAACTGTAAGCTTTGGTAATGACAAGAGAAGCAGTATAGTGTCACCCGAAACCTGCAGTTTGTTCCAGGTTGAGAGTAAGCCAAGCTTGGAGCCAGAGTTACACTTTTCACAGCTTGAGACTTGGCTGTTTGATGAGAATTATGTGGGAGGAACTGAGAGCAGTATGAATATGCTTGATCTTGCTCTTGATGAATCTGAACTGTTTTAATCAATTAGAATAAGTCTAGGAGTGGCTTTTAATTTGCTTATATGATCCTGTAATACTGATTAAACAGGTTGCTGATCTCAGTAGGAGAGATTATTAGGTGAGTCCCGCTCTAATTTTTTTTCCTGCTCAGTTTTCACATTAAAAAAAAAAAAGTTTGTCTTTGCAGGGAAAAGAAAACATGGGTACTCAAGTAATAATCTCTCCAAGTAGAGGTAGATTTCAAAAAAAATTGTAAATTAGTTGGAAGAAATTGTAAGAAAATCAAGCAAAGTTGCTTCAACTTTTTTCGTTAAATTGTTCCTACTGTAACTGTTCAATATAATGATTAATCATATTTGGATTCTGTAGCTCTTTTGATTTATTTCAATGATCTAGTGTTGGAGCTGATTAGAAGATGAAGTTTTACAGTTGTTTCAGGGGATGTTTATTCTTGTAAAAAAATTAATATAATTAAATTATTTACTTGTAATTTTAAATTTAAAATAAAGTAAAATAATTTTACTTTGTGTTAAATTTTCTCACAAAAAAAAAATCAAGACAGCATATTTGATAGTAATTTTTTTTACATTATTATATATAAATTATCATTTGAATTGAACAAGTCAAGGAGGCAATTAAAAAGAAGCTAGGTAGCCAGCTAGCTTGCACGCACCTCAAGGTCCTAAAGCATCTAAGAAAACACTTATCTAGAATTGAATGAGATATTGTATTACATCATGAAGGATAATTGAGTTATTTCACTAAATATATTAAATTATTTGTCGTGGAAAAAAATTAGAAGAATTATTTTAACTGATAGGATAATAGAAAGGATAGGATTTGAGAAAGAATATATATATATTGCTGGAGGGAATAGAACCAAATAGGGTAACTTTAAAGATAGCAGAATTACTAACCCTTCAAAGAGCGAACATCAGCTGAGGAGGACTTGGAAAGGAAAACAACCAATTACAAGTGACCTGTCTTTGAAAAGTGGAGATGGGACTTAAATGCATCACATGGGAGTTTTGTTTCATTTTTCTCACTTTTTATTTATTTATTTATAACTGTTTATATATATATATATATATATATATATATATATATATATATATATATATATATATATATATATATATTATTCAATGAGTATTCACTAACATTTCATTATCTTTAGATAAGGATATCATTATTAATTAACAAGTTAAAGCAACATTCATTACCCACACGAGTCACTTACTTTCCCCATCAGATAGTAGAGACAACTCTGTCTTCCCATCGCCCACCAACTGAGCTAAGAGACGGTGGGTACTTTTTAGATGTTTTGTCTTTAGTTTTATATTTCCTTAATTAACTGTAAAAGAATATTCTAAATTTTGTCAAGATCAATCGATAATTGCACATTTACAGCAATGGGGTATAGTGGCTCATCCCCAATAAAATTTCAAGCTGCTAAACTTATTTTTTTCATTTAAAAACTGATGCCCACATGAGAGAAGAATTATTTGATATATTTTTTTTAAAAAAATATTTTTTGGGATAGCTGTTATGTCTTACTAAAAAAAAATTGAAATCTTTGATCCGCACTGCCCATGTGAGCCCGCTTAAAAGGGGGAACAATTGATGTCACTTTTCCTACAATCACAAAGAGGACAATACCCTCCTTCGAATTTGTGTAATAAAGGTCATGAAGAATGGGTTAATTATTGGTATAACACCATTTTTTTCATTCATTTAATGAATCTAAACTATATATATATATATATATATTAAAAGTGCATAAATATTTATGCTGGATAACAGAAAATTATTTGGTAAATGAAAAAAAGAAGAAGAAACTTATGATAAGTATGGTGAATAATAATGTGATCATGATGATGAGTACATCACTATTACTTGATAGTAGACATCATCATGTGCTTATTAACTGAGGTGGCTATATGCATGTTGATTATTATGTCTATGCATTGATAGTTGAACTACTTTTAGCCATCACAACATAGCTAGCATAGATGAAATCTCAGCAAAATAGTTAATCATGGTTGTAATTATTAAGAGACTAGACAAAGCATAGCTTGCTTGGGCCCATGTATAATTATTTTTTATTGATTAATTTCAAGAGTTGCCAAGATCTTTAAGGAGTATAAATTTATAAAGGCATATTTGAAAGTCAGTATATAATATGAAAATTAATTGATGTGTGATACCTTGTTGACCTTCATATGTGTGCCACAAGTCAAAGTCAAGCTTATAAATCAAATTCGACAGACTTCGGAGGTGACAGTGCGCAAATTGAGGCTCAAATGCACTAGACGTCATCGAAAATAGTTGAAATGACCTTCGATCGACGAACAGACTTTGCCGTGGCATTCAGAACATCGAAATTCATCGAAATATAAATATTGTAAAATTTAACGATCAATCGATTAAGCGCTCGAGCTATCAATGTGTCGACGTACATATCAGAGTCGGGAAGCTGTGACGATGATGAAATGACCTCCGTTCATGAAATTTATTACACCGTTAGACTCAAAATATCGAAAACTATCAAATGAGTCCATCCATACTCAATTCGCAGAAGTGTGTAGAATGATTTGAAATGACAACGCCAGAATCGAAACACACATGTCACGAAAATGGTCAAAATGACCGACGGTGAACGGACTTTCGCGTGACAAAATGTCAAATTATCGAATATAAATATTGCATAATCTAAAGAGCGTCGAAAAGCGATCAAGCTTTCAATGTGTCGACGCGATATCGGAGTGAAGCCGCGATGCGGCCAAACGACTTGATTCGGAAATTGATTATATTGTTAGCTTCGAAACATCGAAAACTATGAAATAAGACTGTTCGCGCTCAATTTGGACGAGTTTGGGCAAATATCGAATGATTTGAAGTGATAATGCGCAAATCGAGATTGAAATGCATATGACGACACTAAAATCAACTCAAATAACCTCCGATCGATACCGCCATTGCGTCGTAATTGTCGAATATAAATATTGCATCACTTGATGATCAACCATCGCCGAGTCATCAACGCCATTGCATCAGTTGAAACTTGTCGAATATAAATATTGCATCACTATGATCAAATGCGCCGAGTCGCCAACGCGGCCGACGATATTGAGGTCAGGAGGTGACGGCGTAAGCCAAACGACCTCCGTTCATAAAATTGATCACGCTGTTAGCTTTGAAACTTCAAATCTATCAAGTAAGACTATTCACACTCAATTTTGACAAGTCTGCGAAAATCGAGTGATCGAAATCGACAACGCCCATTTTTAAGCTGAAATCTACCCGATTCGATGCCGATTCAAACAAAAAGGCTCCCGATTAAGAAACAGACTGTGCCATTGTGTAAATATCAATTACATTGATATATATATATATATATATATATATATATATATATTAACGGCTTAATTTTTAAATTTGGCCATTTTATAAACTTAATTAGGTGATTAGCCATTTTAAAAAAAATTTAAAATAGGCCTCTGCTGAGTGGCCGGGCGATCCCGACGCAGAATCGCCCTTTAATTTTTTTTAAAATAATTAAATGGGCAACCCATACTTTTGGCCATATCGACTATTGTGTGATTTGATTTGTATTAAAGATAATGAAAAATTATACAATTTTCATGTTGATAAATTTCAACGAATCTGGCCCGGTGAGCCGCAGTTTTTGCAAATGTGTGACTTCTGAAGTTGTAAAAAATAAAGATATTGATGCAACCCTCATTTTTTGGCCATATGAGGCTCATCAGGTGTTAGATTTTAGCGTGTTTAGTATCGTTGGAAAGATAATGAAAAATTATACAACTTTTATGTTGACAACTTTCGACGAATCTCACCCGGTGAGCCATAGTTTTTGCAAATATGTGACTTCTGAAGTTATAAAATTAAATATATTGTGACAGCCCCTATTTTTTTGCCATAATACAAGGATTATTGAATATATATGATTTTTTGGTAATATCAAAGACTCTCATTATATTCTATATATAAATTGAGTTTAAATCTTTATGTAATTCCCAATTGAATCTTTTCTCCTCGCATTTGAATTAATCAAAATAAACAAATAATAAACTACATTAGGATTATACAATCATGAGTACATGAATGACTAAAGATAACAAATAAAAAATAACCAAGAGTACATGCCTTCTACTGTATAAAAAATATCCAAGAGTACATAAATGACTAAAGATGACCTACGTGATATTTACAAATAAAAAATAGCCAAGATTACATGTCGTCTACTGTATAAAAAATAACCAAGAGTCACACATTTGCAAAAACTGCAACTCATCGCAATATTAGTCAAAATTTGTCAACATAAAAGTTGTATAATTTTTTATTATCTTTCCAACGATATCAAGCACGCCGAAATCCGACACCTGATGAGCCTGATATAACCAAAAAATGAGGGCTGCATCAATATCTTTATTTTTTGCAACTTCAGAAGTCACACATTTGAAACGGCTCACCAGAGATTCACAAAAGTTGTCAACATTAATTTTTTACCTTTTTTTTAACAATACCACGAAAAAATCCAACACCTAATGAGCGATATAAAAAATGAACTCATTAATTTTTTTTTTTAAAAATATTTGGTCGCCTAATAGATAAGATCTTTGCCATCATAGATATTTAAATTTTTTTTAAATGACTAATTAGCTAATTTAATTAATAATCAGGCTTAATTTGAAAATTTAGGGCATAATTTTTAAAATAGGCCATTTTATAAACTTAATTAGGTGATTAGGAATTTTTAAAAAAAATTTAAAATAATAGTAGATAGAATTAAGGCCCTTTAATTTTTTAAAAATAAAATAAAATGGGTACTATATTTAATATACATATCCGACTCATCGACATAAATCTTTGAAAGAAAAGAAAATTCTAAACTTTTGTTAACAACTTTCAGATCTCCGCAGTGTTTGCAAATATGCGCTTCTTAAGTAAAAAATTCAAGATATCACCATTTTTTTGGCCAGCATAATTATGTAAGTTTTGGCGTGATTGATATCGTTGGAAAGATAATAAAAATTCTACAACTGATGACATTCATGAATCTCGGGTGAGCCGATGTTTGCAATAACTTGGTTGCAAAAAATTAAATATATGAGATATTTTTTTTACCATAATACAAGGATATATTATTTTTTTGTAATATATCTCGACAGATGAGAATAAAAAACGATGACTGTGCTATTTTTAATTTTAGTAACTAGCTAATTATAGTAAACATGCCTATTATGAAAATTTCTCCTTTACGATCACCATCATGACTTCCCGTCACGATTGATAGTAAAACCACATGCTTTTTTCATAAAATTTAATATTCGTAAGATTCATGAATATAGAAATTATATTTTCAGATAGATGGCATGACTATGGATTTTAATTGGCTTCTCTTGCCATAAACACTATCAATCGTTAAAGAAAATGGAATTGGTTTGTTCTATGTTGGCTTTTTACATAAAAGATATTAAGTTATACCTCTATGGAAAAAGAATTTCTTCTTTGATGTACTATATATGCTCTACGTGCATTGCTTATTTTTTTATAAAACACACCTTATTAGAACTTAGCTTCCCTCAAGCAAGGAAAATATGTCTGAGTCGACGTAGTTTTACGCATGACTCCAATCCACGGCCGACGCGTGTCCGCTTTTTTTTTTTCCGCTTTAGATTAACTGAGCAAGAATATAACGACGAAATCCTGAGGTAAGCGATGGCATTCACGATCCGTAAAGACATTTCCGCCCCGACCCTACCAGAAATGTCGTTGGAATGGAGAAATTTAAAAGAAATATATGTGATTTGGTTAGTTTTTTTTCGTGCAAAATGAGTCGTAAGAGAAATAGAAAATCTCATTTTACAAAAGAACCATGAAGATGGAGAACGCTGAGGAAATGACAAACCAATTTAGTGGATATATTAAATAAATTCATCGGTAATGTTTCATATTTCTGTATTTTTCTATGGTTTGTTAAGATATTCTTGTTCCTCTTCAAGAGAATATGTTCATTACATCCAATTAGAAGCAATTTGGATGCTTTTGTTGAATTTTTATTTTGTTATTTTGCATCTCAGACTCAGGTACCTCTTTGGAGGGTACATTTTTGGACTCTTTTCCGATATTTTGACTGCTTTTGAGATAATGTTCATTACATTATAATGGAAGCAATTTGAGCGCTTGGATGATTTCTGAGCTTTGTATATTTTCTGTACCTGAGGGTACTGATCATTTGATCTTTTTTTTTGCGCTTTATTTTGTCTATTTCTTATGATTATGATAAGCAAGGCGCTTTGGATGGTTTCTGGTATTTTGCATTGTACTCAGGTACCTTGAGGGTACAAATCATTTTGACCTTTTTTTCCGCTTTATTTTTGCTTCTTTTGTTATGTTTAGCATTCCAAATGGAAGCATTTGAGGCTTGGATGGTCGGTTTTTGCATCTCAGACTTACCCTTTTGGAGGGTACAGATCATTTTTTGACCCTTTTTTTTAGTTTATTTTGCTACTTATGCTTATTATGTTTAGCATTCCAATGGAAGCATTTGAGGCGCTTGAGTTTGGTATTTTATCTCAGACTCTGCACTCTTTGAGGGTACAGATCATTTTGACCTTTTTTTCCGCTTTATTTTGCAACTTTTATGTTTATATTTAGATTCCAATGGAAGCATTTTTGATAATTTCTGGTGGTATTTTGCATCTCAGACTCATATACCTTTTAGGGTACATTATTGACCTTTTTTCCGCTTTATTTTGCCTACTTCATGATTATATTTAGGCATTCCAATGGAAGCATTTGGAGGCGCTTTGGATGGTTGGGTGGTATTTTGCTCAGATCTGTCTCTTTGAGGGTACATATCATTTTGACCCTTTTTTCCCTTTATTTTGCCTACTTCTTAGATTATGTTTTATTCCAATGGAAGCATTTGAGGCGCTTTGATGATTTGGTTTTTTGTATCTCAGACTGTACCTTTTGGAGGGTACAGATCATTTTAACCTTTTTTCCTTTATTTTGCGCTTTATGATTATTTAGGCATTCCAATGGAAGCATTTGGAGCATTTTGGATGGTTTTGGTGGTATTTTGCATATCTGTTACCTCTTTGAGGGTACATATCATTTTGACCTTTTTTCCGCTTTATTTTGCTTTATGTTTATATTTTAGGGCATTCCAATGGAAGCATTTGAGCATTTTGATGTTTGGTGGTATCAGATTACTGTGGTACCTCTTTGGAGGGTACAGATCATTTTGACCCTTTTTTCCGCTTTATTTGCCTACTTCTTGATTATGTTTAGGCATTCCAATGGAAGCATTTGAGTAATTTGGATGATTTATGGTATTTTGCAACTCTGTACCTCTTTGAGGGTACATATCATTTTGAATTTTTTTCCATTTTATTTTGCCTGCTTATTGAGATTATGTTTAGGCATTCCAATGGAAGCATTTGAGGCGCTTTGGATGATTGGTGGTTTTTGCATCTATGTAACATATTTTGTATATTTGGCCGTAAATGCTAACGAAATGTATGATGATAAGTCGGATGTCTAATGACCCAAAATTTGGGAAACTCCTCGCAATCGCTCGTAATGAAACAGGCATATGACCGTGACAGACTATGCACATCAAATTGGCTTGTTTAAGGACCATACTAGTTATTGGCCAAACTCAAAGAAATTGAAATCAAAAGATTTTCTATGTAAAAGTGGTAAGAAGTCCGCCTAAATGGCTTAACAAAATTCCAGAAAGTTGATACAAGAACTGGTTGTCCGACCATGATTAGATTCTCTGTTGATTTGGAGGGGAATTGGACGATTAAAAAATATACAAAAAGTCATAATCATTCTTTGGCAGAGCTTGCTGACCTACATCTTCTCAGATCACATAGATGCATTAATGATGAGAAGGCGTCCGTGTTGAAGACAATGACAGGTCGGTATTAGAGCAACCGATGCATTCAAATATCTAACCGAGGAAGTTGGCGTAGAGAATATCGTTCACAAAAAAGATGCTTTCAATTTTATTCAAAGAGAAAAGATCGAGGATCAAATGGTGACAGAATGCATTAATACATTGTTTAAGGAAAGGCAAGCAATGGGATGTTTGCATGAGATGTGCAAGTTGATGAGTCGATTGCTTAGTAAGTTTTTTTTAAGCAATGGCATGTCTGATAGAATATGATTGTTTGGGATGTGATAATTTTGATACAAGCTATCGACTCAATAAATATAATCTCGTTTGTGCCCTCTTGTTGGAGTGAATCATCACCAAAAAATGTATTATTTGAGTAGATTTTTTATCGTAAGAGACAATTGAGTCATTCTCATGGCTATTCCAAACATTTCTTCTTGATGAATGATGACATCCTATAACAATATTCATCGATCAAGATCGCTATGGCGAGCTATCAAATTGTATTGATACTCATCATAGTGCCAATGACATATTTCAAAGAAAGCTCCTTCCAAGGTTCATTGCTTTAATAGTAATAAGATAGCAAGGCTATTTTATAAATGCATGAGTAAGTGACTCGAGGAAGAGTTTAAAGAGCTTGGTCTGCCATGCTAGAAGAAGGCAATTTGCATGATCATGTTTCGTCCCGAGCTTTATAAGATTAGATCCAAGTGGTCCACGTGATTCGAAGGACTCATTCTACATGGGCATCTTGTCAACGTAACGTAGTGAGTCCACGAACAATGTATGTCACGGAATATCTAAACCAACAAGTTCGCTCACAGATTATTTTTTGGGGTTGGAAAAGGTTATGGAGACATGACATCGGAATGAACATGACTAAGACTTCAAGTGTAGCCATCGATTGTTCTTAAGACTACCAATTCTAAAACAAGTCGCTATGTTTTATACAAGAAAGGTTTACACTATGTTTTGAAGAGGAATTTTGCATGGAGTTGGAGGCCTATCAAGAACTAAGTCAGACACATGGAGTATTTGGTGAGAAACTTAGAGAAAAAATGCATCCAAAATATGGACTGTATTTCGATAGACTACCCCTAAGTAACTTGTACTTGCAAAAAATTTGAAATGATGGGATTACTTTGTGCCCACTATATCGAAGTGAAGATGTTGTGATTCGACAAGTATCTTCTCACGCGATGGTCTACTGAAAGAGAGGATATTTACATTGATAGTGCATAAAAATTAAGAGATGTGATAAGCACGATGGAAATGCTTCGCATTATTTTTCGAACCACATAAGTCGATATGCATATCAAATAAGCGCCGTAACAGTAATAAGAGTCGAGGACTATATGCTTGATCCCTAAAAAAAACTATATGATGATGTCGACTCTATAATAAGTGAGAATTCTCCACAAAAAGTTAAGAAGAAGAAGTCAACCACAACAGAAAAGACATCTTAAAAGATCCGCTTAAGCAACGCCCAAAGGGTGTTTCCAACTCAAGGCTTAAGGATATTGGGAGAGATCCAAGAAAGCCAAGAGTAATTTTCTATTTTATTTTTAGTATTTTAAATATTGTTTAATCTTCAAACCCTTCTACTTTTTTGTTGCGTAAACCAAACAGTGATAGGTTGTGAACGCCATCACAAGTTGCATCACCTTTCTCTGTTATGCCAGAGTATTTTTTAGAGGTACGCACAGAATATCACACATCGATGCTGTAAGAAATCATCAACTAATATGATGTTCTACATGCAGAATTTAACTCGAAGCTCCAATCAATCAATACAAGGGTACACTAAGCTGATGATGGATATTATTTCAGGAAAACATTTTGATGCATGACATTATCCAGTTTTGTGTTCTTCGACTGTACAATCTTTTCTCCAATACTTTAGAGTCCCAAAGATGACTCTCTTTAACTTAACGCATTACACAAGATGTTTAGATCAGATAAGGGGATTTTGTCACTAGTCTATTTGTAGCTCTTAAGCAATAGTGATTGAGTTAATCACCGAGGACCTTATCGGACTATAATAAATATGTGCAATAAATAACGATCATTTATTGCCTTTTTTTCTAATTTTATTTTTGATTCTAGAAATAATGTTCATTACATTCTAGCAGCAATTTGAAAGCTATTTGGATAATTTCATTTTTTCCATCATCAGGTACCTTTGAGAGATCATTTTGACCTTTTTTCGCTTTATTTCGCTTCTTATGATTATGTTTGTGGCAATGGAAGCATTTGATTTTGATGTTTTGGTGTATTTTGCATCTGCATCTGTGTACCTCTTTGAGGGTACGTGATTTTTTGAACTTCTTTTTTCCAATTTATTTTGCTGCTTTGAGATAATATTCATTACATTATAATGGAAGCATGGGAGTCGCTTGGATGATTTCTGTGGTTTTTTTGCATCAGACTGTGTACCTATTTGAGGGTATCATCATTTATGACCTTTTTTTCCGCTTTATTTTGCCTACTTTAATTATGTTTAGGTATTCCAATGGAAGCATTTGGAAGCATTTTGATGGTTTCGGTATTTTGTCAGTGTACCTTTGAGGGTACAAATCATTTTTTGACCTTTTTTTCCGCTTTATTTTGCCTACTTCTTATGCTTATATTTAGCATTCCAATGGAAGCATTGAGTATTTTTTGTATTTTCCATCAGATGTACTTTGAGGGTACATATCATTTTTAACCCTTTTTTCCAGCTTTATTTTGCCTACTTATGCTTATATTTTGGCATTCCAATGGAAGCATTTGGAGGTTTTGATAATTTTGGTTATATTTCAGATTCAGACTGTACCTCTTTGAGGGTATAGATCATTTTTGACCTTTTTTTCCGCTTTATTTTGCTCTTCTTATGCTTATGTTTGTGGCATTCCAATGGAAGCATTTGGAGGCATTTGATGTTTATGGGTGATTTTACATCAGAATTGTACCTCTTTGAGGGTACATCATTTTTGACTTTTTTTTTCTCGCTTTATTTTGCCTACTTCTTATGCTTATGTTTAGGCATTCCAATGGAAGCATTTGGAGACATTGATAGTTCGGTGGTATTCATCCGTCTCTATGTACCTCTTTGAGAGGTACAAATCATTTTACCTTTCCATTATGCTACTTACGCTTATGTTTCATTAATGTTTGAAGCGATGGTTTGTGAGTGGTATTTTATCCAGACTTGTACCTCTGAGGGTATAAATCATTTTGACCTTTTTTTTCGCTTATTTTGCATTTATGTTTATGTTTAAGTGTCCAATGGAAGCATTTGGAGTATTTTGATGTGGTATTTGATCTCAGACTGTACCTCTGAGGGTACATATCATTTTGACCTTATTTTAGTTTATTTTGCCTACTTCTAATGCTTATGTTTAGATTCCAAAGATTTAAGCATTTTGATAGTTTCAATTTTATGTGACTCAATACCCTTTGAAGATCATTTTGACCTTTTTTTTTCCAGCTTTATTTTGCCTCTTATTGAGATTATGTTTGGGCATTCCAATGGAAGCATTCAAGGCATTTTGGTTTCTCGGGGGTATTTTGCATTGCATCTGTATCTTTGGAGGGTATAAATCATTTTGTTTTCCATTTTATTTTGCCTGCTATCAGATTATGTTTAGGCATTATAATGGAAGCATTTGAGACTATTTAAGGTCTTTTATTTTGATCAATTCTATACCTCTTTAGAGGGTATAGAGCATTAATACTTCTTTGCCGCTTTATTTCCTACTTTGAGACATGTTTAAGATTCCACAAAGTATTTCGAGACTGTTTGATGGTTTCGGGATATTTTTAACTGCATTCTCATAATGTGGTGACAAATTTAAAAAGCCTCTAATCTATTGTTTTACAATATTCGAATTGAAAATAATTATTATATAATTAAATGTTAAAAGTTATCTGCTTTCAAGTTTCATTACGTGATATAACATAATTAAATTTTTCATATCGAATGCACCATGATATATTAAGAATACTTATTTATAATTTTTTTAAGCTTTATCTTCATAATAAAAATAGCTAACAACAATCATAATTGTATTTAATTGGCTCATCTGCAACCATACAAAAAAATTTAGTGAAATCTATTTCTATTATCTCAAATTTAAAAGAAAGTAACTTAATACTCCGCCTCATATCTTGAGGAGGCCACCACATCACTTATTCTTGCTCGAGACTTCGTAAGTGTGTGTGAAGGGGAAGTAGCCTTTCCTCTTCTTATCTCCGAGCTTTAACACCACGCTCAATGCTACGACATGTGTCGAGCATCACACATGTGTAGTGGCCTCCACAAGAACTTCTCCCACGGCAATTCCACATGGCTTCCCTTTGAAGTATCCAACTCCAAATGGAAGCTCCCTGTGGTAGCCTCCACAAGAGCTTCCTCACTGTACCTCCTCGTGGGCTTTACATGGTAGCCTCCCTGGGTACCTCCACAAGGGGAAGCTCCCTGGTAGCCTCAAGAGTTTCCTGTGGTGACCCCACAGAACCTCCCACATTTGGGGTGGTAGGACCTCACTGGCAAGAACTTCCTCGATAGAAGAACCCACAAATCAAGCCCATCCATCCTCTCCCATTGTTGCATGAAAAGACGACATCTGCTTTCAAGTCCTTGAAACCCGCAAGTATCCTCTCCACCGAAAAGTTGTGGGGGTAGCAGAGGGCGCTGTAAACACCTGACGGGAGAATATCGAGGAGAGACATAAGGAGAGTCTGGGGCGCACTAATTGGACTTAAAATGGGACTACTATCGCTCCACATGTGTAGATTGTCATGTGGGACACCGACAAGGAGCCGCTTCTCCTTCTAATATGTCCTCAATGAAAGGCATGCGGTAAACCGATAAAAAAAATGTGAAGACATACAACATAAATAAATACATTCTTATATGAACTAAGGATATTATTATATGTCACCGGTGTCCTCCCAAACCGCTGAAAGCATTTTTGGAAACTCTATTTTTTTTGTCCATCGTCATCAGTGGCTTTCTGGTCGGATGAGGCTTATGATGCTTGTGCTCTCCATATCTACAATGAATATTTTAAAGTAAACTTGAACACATTAAATTACACCACGGAGATATAAAACATACCATCGGAAGAGTGAAAGTCACTGTAACCACCCTCAGTTCAATCTTTGATGCAATAACATCAAATGGAACTAGAAAGTCCCAAATGGCCCTCTCATTAAGAATCTATCTATGTTATCGGCATAGGCAATCAATTCGATGCCACCTGTAATTATAATACAAAAAATAGATTTGAAGAAAATGTATATCTATTTGCAGTCTTTGAAGCAGCCATCAATTCTCAGTTGATTCTTGTAGTCGATAAACAACGGCTGAGGATTTCTGCCATAAGACCTTCTCCCCTCTGTTTGGCATCCCTATCATCAATGCAACTTCATCGGGGTGAAAGGAATGTACTGCCCACCCAACAAGAAAGCTTGCTTTTTTATGTCCCAGCAAGACATGATCGATGTAATGGCAACTGAGTCTTGCTTAATTCCGTGGAGTCTAATGAATTAATGGAGATGAAGTCTCTTTAAAATATCAGTGGCTTCATCAGTAAAGCGTGGTGTAATATTATCGAACATAATTCGTACAGTGGTAGGCCTGCATCTCGAAGTTATCCTTTTCCCAGACATGATAAACTTCAAAAAGAAAAGTCAGTATGTCAAAAATGATCTGTACCCTCCAAAGAGGTACACAGAGTACAAATATAAAATACCACCTAGAAACCATCCAAACTACCTCCAAATGCTTCCATTGGAATGCTCTAAACATAATCAAAAGAAGTAGACAAAATAAATTGGCAAAAGAAGTTCTTTAATACTCTGTACCCTCCAAAGAGGTACAGAGAATACAGATGCAAACCATCCAAATAGTCTCCAAATGCTTCCATTATAATACCCTAAACATAATCTCAATAAACATGCAAAATAAATTAAAAAAAAATAAATGATCGTACCTCAAAGAGGTACATATATAAAATACCAACCATCCAAAGCTGCATTAAATGCTTCTTTCATGAATCATAATCTCAGAAGTGGCACAATAAAATGGAAAAAGGATCAAAATGATTTATACCTCCAAAGAGGTACAGTCTGGATGCAATCATCCGAAACCATCCAAAGCCTCTTCTTTTGGAACTAAACATATAAGTAGCAAAATAAACTGGAAAAAAAAAAGGTCAAAATAATGTACCCTCAAGGAGGTACAGTCTAGATGCAAAATATCACTAATCATCCAACATCAATACTTCCATTGGAATGCCACACATAATCTTAATAACAGAAAATCTGAAAAAAGGTCAAAATGATCACTCAAAGAGGTACAGTGATGTAAATATCCAAAATATCAAATGCTTCCATTAAATTCCCTAATAATCATAGGCAAAATAAATAAAAGTCCTTATATCTCTCCAAAGAGAGGAGAATCTACAAAATACCCAGAAACCATCCAAGCCTCCAAATGCTTCCTGGAATGCCCAAACATAATCTAGAAAAGCTGAAAAAAAGGTAAAATGATCTGTACCCTCAGGTACGATACAAATATAATCTTGAAACATCCAAATGCTTCCAAATGCTTCCATTGAAATGCCAAAACACATAAAATAAAAAATAAACTGGAAAAAAAAGGTCATAAATGATCTGTACCCTCAGGAGAGTACAGACTGATGCAAAATACCACAAACCATCCAAGCCTCCAAATGCTTCCATTGCTTAAATATAATCTCATAACACAAAATAAACTAGAAAAAAGTCAAAAATGATATGTACCCTCCAAAGAGGTACCAAATCTGAATACAAAATACCACCAAACCATCCAAAGCGCCTCAAATGCTTCCATTGGAATGCCAAAACATAATCTCATAACGGTAAATGGAAAAAAAAAGGTCAAAATGATCAGTATCCTCAAAGACAGAGTATGATGCAAATACTACCCGAAACTATCCAAAATACATCCAAATGCTTCCATTTGGCCCAAACATAAAATAAGCAAAATAAATCGAAAAAATGGTCAAAAAAAATGATCTGTACCCTCCAAGGAGGTACAAAATCTGAAATACAAAATACCACCGAAACCATCCAAAGCGCCTCCAAATGCTTCCATTGGAATATAAACATCATAAGAAGTAGGCAAAATAAACTGGAAAAAAAAGGTCAAAAATGATTTGTACCCTCCAAAGAGGTATATAGAGTACAGATGCAAAATACCACCCAGAAACTATCCAAAATGCTTCCAAATGCTTTCATTGGAATGCCCTAAACATAATCTCAATAAACAGGCAAAATAAACTGGAAAAAAAGGTCAAATGATCCACCTCCAAAGAGGTACAGTCTGAATGCAAAATATCCGAAACATCCAAAATGCTTTAAATGCTTCCATTGGAATGCCCTAAACATAATCTCAAAGCAGCAAAATAAACTAGAAAAAATGGTCAAAATAATCACCTCCAAAGAGGTAGAGTCTGATGTAAAATACCACCCAAAAACTATCCAAAATGCTTTCAAATGCTTCCATTGGAATGCCCTAATATAAGCATAAAGCGCAAAATAAAGCGGAAATAAAGGTAAAAATGATCTGCCCTCAAAGAGGTACATGATACAAATACCACCAACTATCCAAAATGCCTCCAAATCTTTCACCTAAACACAATCATAAGTAAACCAATAAAAGGTCAAAATGATCCTCTCCAAAGAGAAAAGTCTGATCAAATACCACTCAAAACTGCGCTCCATTGGAATGCCCTAAACATAATCTAAACAAAAAATAGAAATAAAGGTAAAATGATCTACCCAAAGAGGTACGATGATGCAAAATCACGCCCATCCTGCCATCAAATTGCTTCCATTTGAATATAATGAACATAATCTCAAAAAATAGGCTAAAAAATTGGAAAAAAAGCTAAATGTTGCCTCGAGAGAGGTACAGAGAATACAGAATCTGAAATAACATATAAAAACAATCTTTCACGGGCGGTGAGAAAGATGAGTAAATCCAATTCATTCAAGTTAAATGCATGTGTTACCTCATGTAATACCCTCTGCTCAATTTTGATTTGCTATATCAGGCGAAAAGCGGACGTCGGCGTCGAGCTGGCGAAAAATCCTTCGTCGAAGAAAGCCTAATGTTCGTGACGAATGTCGAACGTCGGTAATGTTTCGTTCTTCTTCTCGCTTTTGAACGAACGGGCGGGGGCGGAAATGTCTTTACAACATCATGAATACCATCGACGCACTTACGGGCGGGTCGGGCGATTTACGCGTCCTTATGTTCTGCTCAGTTAATCGCTAAACGGAAAAAAAAGCGGATATCTACCATGGGTGGAGCCATCGCGTAAAGCTATCGGACTGGACGTAATATTTTCTCCAAGCAAGTGCTATTGGAACTAAATTTATCTGATGACCCCACAAAGACGTACAGTCACTGTTGGCAAAATACGAGGAGGAGCCGAAGGAAGAGCTTCAGCTGAAAATATTTTTGCCGCATATTGGCTCAACGTTTGACTGAGATAAATCAGTTTTACAAGCAGTAGCTGAGTGGAAGAAACTTCAATCAAGTGATGATGTAGCTGTGGCAAGATGGGCGAGTGATGCCCTTCTAGGTCGTGGAAGAGGCGCTCCTTTTTCTCTTTTCCTTACTCAGAGACATTTCTCCCAAGTTGCATCCGAATGTTCTTGGTGGACAAAGAGCAGAAGCCCAAGTGGAATCCCCCAAAGTTAGAAGGTGTTGATGTGAATGAAGTGGAATCCATCGGCGAAGGAGTTTGTTTCTTCTTGGAGAAAATCGGATGGCCGATTATCTGCAGAAACGAAGCAGATGAATCAAGTTTTCTCACTTCTTTGCACTGATTTTTCTCACGTTCTCTTCTTACGGGTTAAGGCAGAAGAGCACCCGGATATTTCATGTGCTTATACAATTTCAGTCGTGCCATACTTCGTCTTTTGGCAAGGATATAAAAAAAGAAACTCCTAATACACTGGAGGATGCAAACCCATCAGTTTTGGCTAATAAATTTACAAAAATTGCTGGAACTACTAATAATGTAGAATCGACAGTGCCTGCTAATCATGGGAGGGTGGCTGGTCTTACTGTTCTTGAAACGGTGAAAGATTTAGCAAAGCAAAAGGGATCTTTAACTGCCAACATTGCAAAACCTATCCCGAGGATAATTTGATGAAATGATTACAACAGCTTATTGATTCTCTCCCTGTTCTCTTATTCATAAAAAGGAAATCCTGAGCAACCCAAATGCAGGTTTAGCCAGGAGTGGTCGAAATTTTGAAGAATGAAGGGTTTGAATATTTCAAGACCGTGCTAATGTCCCATAGGCTGTAGCGCGTGAGAAGAAATGAGAATGTAGAAAGATATATACATATATGCTTGCATTTTTCTTGTTTAGACATTAACGTTAAGGCTTAGGGTGCAAGAGTATTATGCAGATACGCCATTACGCCATCGAGCATCAAGTGATTGAAGATCGTTATGCTCATCGGATGCGGGATTGGTCGGAAGTCTTTCAACATGGTCATCGTGAGCGTGCGGGTAGGCAAAACACTCGATCATGCGGAATGATCTTGGGAGGTGGAAATTAGACTTAAATAAATTCAAATGGAAATTACTTAAACTTAAGTCAAATAAAAGAATATATGATAAATATGAAGATAAATGTTAAATCAAAGAGAAATAAGGGGGAGCCTTTAAAATTTTTTTGGAAAAGAATAGAACACTCATTCACAATGCAATTTAAATTTAGGGAGACTAACAATAAACTCACAAACTCTAATAGCGATTCTTTATGAGTTAAATTAAAGCGATAAAGTGAGTTCTATTTTCTTGCAAATTCCTCAAAATTAAACAAGCTTTAATTAGAATTGGGGGGACTAATACTAAACTCATAACAAACTTGCAATAAACTTAAAATTTAAGCTTGAATAAATTGAGTTTAATAACTCTTATACGAATATGGAGGTGATTACTATGGTAGCTAAGCTGAATATATAAAATAATAAAAACCGGTTTGCTTTCAAAAGTGATGTAGATCAAATCAAATTGAGAATTATAAAAACTTCAACAAAAAAGTGTAGGTAATATTTTAAACTACAATCTAAATCAAAATGCCGGATGCTACTCTTTTATACAAGCATGCAGAATAAATTCAATTCTACAAAATCATAGGGCTTTTTAATCAAAATGAATTCATTATTATGAAATATTTTCAAAATTAATGATTTTATTAATTAGATAAAATTTCTAAATATAAACACTTGCATGTGCTCACATAGAGATTTCATGTGCAAATTTTAATGTTCAAGAAAAAGTTGGAATTAAATGAAAATCTGAAATCAATCTCATAACTTAGAAATAAAAGCTGCCAAAATTGTTAAATACACCCGCATGGTCCACAACACTATGCTGAATGCTTAAATTCAAGTATCTGAGGATGCTGCGTGGATTGTTTTCCGGTTTAGTCTTAGAGCTGGTTCCGGGTTAACAAAATCTAAAAACCTATAATAAAAGTTTCAAATCAATAAAATATCTGAGAAATTGATTCTGTCAGATAATAGTAGATCTAATCCTCTGTTAGCAGTTAAATAGAGTTGACATGAACTAAAGCTATTAAACATATTCAAATTTTAATGTCTGAAAAGGCTGGATATACTAAGTTGGAATTAAATGAAAATCTGAAATCAATCTCATTGTAAATAAAATTGCTAAATTCTTAAATACACAATGTGCGACATTATCGAATGCTTAAAGTCAAGTGTTCAGGATGCTCTGGTTACTTTCGGTTTAGTCTTGGGGGTGAGTTAACAAAACCTAAAACCTATAATAAGAGTTTTAAATCGGTGGAATATCGGAGAAAGGTGTGACATCTAATCCTCGTTAGCGGTAGTAGAGTTGACATGATCTAAAGCTCTTAAATATATTCAAATTAATCAATTTTTTAAATCAAATTAAGTATCAATCTGAAACTACTTAAATGAAACTCTATCACTAAAAGCTTAAATCAAAACTCAATCTATCCACCTTCCATAATTATTTATCGAGGGTGACAAATTAAAAAAATTCTAGCTCACAAATGAGCCAATGTCAAATCAAGTGTTATACTATGTTTACTCTCAATCAATCTCTTGCCAATAAGGACGGCGTGTCCTCATCCGTGGCTTGGCCGAGGCTCCACAGGATGAAGCAATCACGCGAGTCCTCCGATTGAGTGGTTTGGTCAGTCAGACTCCATTATATTATGATCACGACCGTAGCCCGTATGCTTTCCAATGGCTCTGCCCATTGAGTTGTGAATCATAGGGTATACTTGATAGGACAAATAACCCTTTGTCAGCTAAGGTAGACTTAAAACTTTCTCCTTAGACAAACACCACCCCAGGTCTACAGATTTCTTAGGCACGTAACATGTTCTTAATGAGGATCCTTCTGGGTTTGGTACTACCTCTCCTAAGTAATAGGGACCCGGCCGGATGATGGAACCATGAGATCTAGATCAGGCACGTCATCATTGCTCCAACCATCTGGTTTAAGTTGAAATGATGAATTTCATAATTTTAAATTCTAAAAACTCCATATGCTGCTACTATACGCTACGCATTAAGCGAGCTAACGACTAGCCTTAATCGAAAGTTCTCTCTCACTCACTGAGAGGGGTAATTAACTATAGGGGCTTGTGCCTATAGGAAACCTGAAATCAGATCTAAAGTCCTTGCAAAATGTGGGCGAAATCTTTGGGTAGTGTCTTATCTACTATTCCATCTGCCTTTGGAAAATTACACTGACACCTTAAACCATACTCTCTTCAAATTCAATATTGTTGAGAGGTCGGTGGTGAAGTTTCGGAGCCCACATACCTTAAATTTTCATATCCTCTAGATAAATATGAAGGCAATTAACTTTAGTTTCCACTTACCATCTAGTAAAAATTTATAAGGTAGTCTCTTTTCATTATTATATAAACTATATGCTCATCTTTAATGTTTAGATCCTTATTGATTAACTGATTTACCATTCTATAAATCAAATATGTGATCTCTATGAAACAGATTGATTAATGAGGATGCTTTCACCCATTTTTTGATGGATTAACAAAGAAAATGAGGATTATAGACAGCTATAAATTGGTAGACAATTTGTGAGACAAAGCAATTAAGGTGACTGATCAAAAGATGGATAGTTTTAGAAGAAAGTTGATTTTTCTAGACAATGTTAACTAATTTAATGTGAGTTAATGAAAAGGGGCCATTGAAGAATCAAATATTACACAATTGATAATTCTAATAGTAATTTATTAATCTTACCTTTTTATTGAGGTAGCCATGCTAGTAAAAAAGACTAGTAATGCTTCTTAAATATAGTGCATTCAGTCTTCAAGAGAAATAAGAGTTTCATTACTTTTATAATATTTTAGAGACTAATAATGCATATTATATATATGAAAATGAAAATATATAGAGCATTTCAAAAGCTATAGGGTATGAAGAATAAAGAACATATCATTATAAAGAGTCACCAATATAACTCATGATTCTATCAAATAACTTATTTTTTTAATAAAGGTAAGTGACACTCAGATTATATCTTGAATACCATTTCATATTCATAGCCTTTATGTGTAATCATGACAGAGACAAAGGTTTGACACAAGGGTAAAATAACTTGAAATAGATAGGACTCGAGTGTCGGTACTCTACCAACCATATTATCTTGATTATATAATATGTTAAGTGATAAGTTTATGAAGGACATGTAGAGTATACAATATCTTAAGAAAATGAAGGGAAGTCAAATTAATGAATTTTTAGGGCACCAAAAGAAATCGGATTAACTTAAATTTTAATGCTACTAAACATAAAGTTATGATCATATCTAAAAAAAGTTAATCATAATAAGATTGATTTGTATCTATGTAAATCACAAATTGATATTATTAAATGATAAAATAAAATTGTTAGAACTCATATTTATATAATACTTATCAAGCCAAACACTTACTTTAATATCAAATATGTTACAACATGAATGTGACACTAATGCAATATATTAAATAAGATGATATTCATTAATAATTTATTAGACTTACACTGAAGTTAAGAAGAGTATTAACTCGATTGATTATTGGTGCAATTGTTTACAATTATGAATATAGAGAACTACAAAGTTGCATGATAAAACTAGTTAAAAAATAAAATTAAAAGGTCCTCCAAAGAGAGTGTACTAATTCATCCAAGAAATAATTCACTTAAAAAGAATTAAGAGAAGATAGATGCAAGAATTGTAAGTGAAAACTCAATAAATGTAATTGAACTTGACAAATAAACCCTAGCTAAGTTTTTTTTTTCTCCAAAAGCACTTGGATTTATAGCTTGGAACACCCATAATATCTAATGAAACACCAAATTTTTCTTTAAAAATGTCCTCAATTAGGACAATCAACTCTTCAAGGTGCAACATTCATCATCATCTATAACAATCTTATCCCTATAATAGCTGACACTTAAAATAAGAAGATAATAAAAGAGAGATGAGAAGGATAGTTGTGATCTTAATTATTGTAATCCCTCTTTCTCTCCTAAAATTGATGCAAACAAATATGATGAAGCGCTTAATAGTAAAGAAATACATAGATTTTTTACATTACATCATCATATCATGACTCAAGACAAAACTTGCTCAATTTATGAGAATTGTTAGTCTTGTCACTAATCACAAGATATGTACTATCTTTTTAAACTTATGATTGTAATGTAAACTTATATTCTTTTCATTCTTACATAATTAATAGTAAAAGAATTTGCTATCGATTGATTAAAGGAATTGCTTACATCTTTAATATCATAAATTTGAGTTACATATTTTACAATTTATCGATCATCATTTCAAAAGAAAATTAATCGAAAAACAAAAAAAACAAAACTGATTAAGATTACGATCGACCATCACTCTAGTTTGAATTTAATATTTAAATTCAACATAGATATGTTTATGTATATACAAATAGATGTAAACCACATATTGAGTCAAACTGAACTTCAAAGTATTCCAAATTTATTTTGCTTACAAATCAATTAAACATAAATAAACATTTTTTTTTTTAGTATTGATCAATAAATCATAAAATTTGCGGCTGAAATCATCAACTTGGAAGACTCAATCATCTCCTTTTAACTAATGAGCTTTGAGTCCTTTTACAAAAATTATTGTTCGAATTATAAATTTTGAATTTAATTATCAGCCTAAACTTTTAGATAGATCTCATGAGTGTCGTATTATTATTATTATTATTTATGTTCAGTAATAAATACAGATAAATTTAATGGAAATTCTGGAACATTCTATGATCATATTAATCATGAGAATTCAGAGAGCGCATGAAGAAAGCTTAAACGCCGTAAATTTCACCTTATTGTGCTTGATAATGACAATATAAGTGGACGTAGCACCAACTGCTTTACATTTCCTTCATACTCATTAATATTGAAGAATATTTACTCTCTCTCTCTCTCTCTCTCTCTATATATATATATATTAGCATAAATTTAATTAACATAAAATCTTAGGCATTTAATTTATTTGAGATGAATATAATAAGAATTTTGACTTCTTTGACATATATTACACTTATTTTAAAGTAAAATTAAAAATTTAAATTTTATTATATTAATATATTATTAATTTAAATTTATATAATCAGACAATGACATTTAATTAAACTATATTATAACGAATTTAATAAAATTTGAAGCTCTCATATATGAAACCTATTGTGAGTATTGTAAATTTTTTTTAGAATAAAATTAAGAAATAATTTTCATACACCTATCATATTTTAATAGATTTAGGGTGCGTTTGGACAATTTCGACTGCTTTCTTTTGAATTAGAAAGAATTTGTTTATTCTTACTTTTCTACACTTGGTTTTGTGGTGAAAAATTTGTTTTGAGCTAAATTGTTGTGTGGTGTCAAAGTTTTTTTTTGAATTTTTCAAAAAGAAAAATATTTGTAATATACACAGTAGCTTTTTAACAAATTTGTTTTTTCACAATTTCTGATTTTTCGATATGTCAAACAATTGTTCAAAGTGATATCTGATGATAATATTTTTAAAAAAGCAATAACCAAATAGATTTGTTGCAGCATTATAAAAGTAGAATAGTGAAAAAGCTGCTTCAAACAAGCTCTTAGCCTTCAACAAACACAGAAATGATAATTTATTATAGAGAATTATTTAAGATTCTATTGATAATTTAATGTTTAGGATTTAGGGTTTAAATACTTTATTTCATGATTTTTAAAATAAAACTAAGAAAAATTTTAATCTTTTTCATAAAATAAAAAGAAATATTCAACTAAATAAGTTAATTAAATATATGTACCATGAACAATTCTTAGTATTATTGTGGTTTATATAATTTGATGATGATATGGCAATGATATGGCTATATATTTTAAAATAAAAAAAATTGAGCAGTAAAAATTGTGAAAAGAAGTAAAAAGCTAATAACACAATAATAGAGTACACGATTAACCCACCTATTTAATGCATTAATAGAATTCTCATGATATTGTTAATAATAATAATAATAATAATAATAATAATAATAATAATGCTCTGAATCTAGATTTATTATTAGATGAAAGAAAAATAAGATTCATAATAAATTTCTATTTTTGGAGAATTATTGCACTAAAAGGCATAAATTTTGTTAAATTTATTTATTTATTTTTAAAATTTAAAAGGTGGTGGTTCTTGGTCCACTTAAGTGAACATCAACCACGTCTATTTACGCGCGGGTCTGACCATAATTGCGTGAACAATAATATTTTTGTGTTTACTATAAGTTATTAAAGTAATGTATTTCTAATGTATAAAATTAATACATTTCCCACAATTTTTAAGTGACATATTATGCCAGAAAAAAATTGATTCAAAATTTTATTTTATTTTTTTTAAAAGTTTTACCTTTCCCTGTATTCATATCAAATATTTTAATTATACCTCTATCGACACACAATAATGCAGGTAATTAATACTAAATATTAGAAGAGGGCAATAAAAAAATCATGCTTAAGACAAGTTTCACAAGGTCTTGCTTGAAAAAGGATTATTTAATCATACTTAATTAAAATTTAAATGGTTATAGCCGCTTAATCTGCCTGCTTAGATCAATTTTTTAGTTGGTAGTCAAGTCTTGTTGTAAAAAAAATTAATGTTAGGGTGAAATATATATTTGATGCTAAAATAGTTTTACTATTTCTTGCCTTTTAATAATTATATGTTACTTGATGCTTGAAGATCGACTTTTTTTTTTTATTGAATTGATATATTATGATCCTTTAGATTGACAATTCTTTGAAGACACTCCTCAAGGCTCAACTCATCTTTTGGTATATGACTTTTAGCTTCCATCAATTCAAGTCAATTGTCAGGACTCATAATTGAAAGTTCTCAACTAGTAACTATATATGCTTCTTATTGTTTCAAAGATGATGCCTTGCTCTTGTTAGTTCTACTTTCAATGACTTAGACATTTAGGGCATTTGCTTTTTAGAAGCAATTGGTAGGGAAAAGTGGTGTAACTTCACAGTGATTCTATTTGGAAAGTTCTGTTCAGAATATGCTGCACTACAGCTGTTTGTGCAAGAATGATTGAAATATCTCTGTGACTCTATGAGCTGAATAAATTTAAACAGAATGAACAAAAATATGACAACTAATACTTATATGTAGTCATCGGTCAACTAAATTATATTGAGAGATTGCACATAACTTAATAAATAATACTATATAATTAATAACACTAATATTAAAAATACAAGTACAACAACCAGTGCGATCAAAATATTAAACATAATATCATGTTGATCAAATCTTTTTAATTTTTTTTTCCATTACTATACTCTTAGCATGGTCACTGTTTGATCTATCACCTCGTATTCGTCAATCCATCTGAAATAGTTGCAATCATCTCCTATTTTATTTCTTGGACACCTGAAAAATCTTCTCCCATAATTTCTTTTCCCACGTAAAGTAAATATAACATTGCAAATCACAGTTGCAATACACAGCTCTGGACTCAGTAGAGATCCTTGAAGTCATATTTCCTGATAAAAAATTTGTACTAGTAATAAAAATATTAATATGAGAATAGATGATATTGCAAAATATTTTATTATATTTCTTACATATCTGACATGAAACTGAATGAAGAGATTCAATGTTCAAAAATTATATCAGAGTTGAATTGAAAGTTCAATTGAATGATGTAATAAACATAAAATTTACTTATATATGACCTAAATGATATAATGATGATGAAATCATAAAAATATATGAATGAAAAATAAACAGAACTATAATAAAATATAGGTAATACATTTGTGCACAACGATAATTTTTAAAGCTTCATAACCAAAACAATCACATGCATTAAATCCAAAGCCGGTTAAATATAGTCAATTCAAACACCCACATGAGTAATCTTCTCTAACCAAAAACTTACTCTGAATGTACCCATGGCTCAACAAACATCACTTCCTAATCTTGTTTTTCTTAGGCTTAAAAATATTTAATACAATTTCAAAAGTAGCAATATCAACACATGAATCACATAAATCAATTTCCAATAGAAACTCGTTACTTAAAATATTGGTCAAAAATTCCAATAGCATTCAAGAAAATGAAAGAAAAAAATGAATTGAATCCACTTATTCAAACAGTGTCCCATCAAAAACTTCGTGAAAATAAACCATTGGAAGAATGAACGGCTGATTCTTGCAAAACAAACTAAAACGAAGTGATCAATTAATCAAATACTTTGAATAATGTAAGATAACACTATAGACAATATATAATATTGTTCAAAAATAATAATGTAAGGTTTGAATTAGTTATTAAACATGTGTCATAGGATTCTCTAACAAACAATTATTAGACACTTGCCCATTTACTTTATTATATTAGTAAATGTTTCAAAAAATATATATATAATAAAGGCATATCTCCTCTCTCTCTCTCTCTCTCACACACACACACACACACACACACACACTTTATTTCTCCTTTTTTTATCTATTTTCATCTAACTTTTCTTTAGGCTTCATCAAACTGTCTAATCATCCTAAACTTTACAACAGAACAAACACTGTCAATTCTTCAAAGGTCAACTTTTTTTTTTTGAAGAACCATTCAAAAATAAAACACTACATTCATCTAAAGACCTCTTTTCTTCTAGTATTATCAATATATCCTGAAATTAAGCTGCTCTGTTAATCAAATAATAAAACATTACATTCATCTAAAGCCTCTTTTCTTTCAGTATTATCAATATATCTTGAAATTAAGCTACTATGTTTATCAAAAATAAAACTACATTCAATATTTTTCTATTTTTGAAAGCTTTCAGCACACTAAAATTAAGCTACTCTGTTATCAAATAATAATAATATGTGATACTCTTTTACAGGCTCTATTCATTCACAACTGCCGAAAGCCATGAGTGTTTTACGATCCATTGAAGACTGAATAGGTAAAAATCTATAGCATAGAAGAAATTGAAGCACATTTACAGGATAATACTATAGTGAAAAGGGAGTTGAGTGATCAATAGCAGAAGAATAATCCCATTACTGGTATATGAATTCAAAATGGTTGTACAAGCTTTAATACATCTCATTATGTGTGTTGTAAGGTGTGCTGACCAAAATAATTTGGAATGGCTCAACTCAAAATGTATTTGTTTGTTTTAAATAAACTTTTGTCCTACTTTCTCTTCAGTGTTTTCCAACTAAGAATTATAATGTGCACTTTTTAACTGCTAGATTCACTAAAACTAAATTTGAGTTGTATGTATGTGTGTGTGTGTATATATATATATATATATATATCTATAGTAACATAAACAATAGACTAAAGATAACATATAAAAATGTTGTGTAAAAAAATTTTCATAGATTATAATTAACTCCCTAAGCTAGGGAAGAATGATAAAGAAGGATCAAATTATCCCAAGTAGTTGGCATTACATGATAGTGATGATAGGTAATGTTGTTATTTACATCACCAGTTGTGACACTATTTCAACCAACTTTTGTTCTTCTAGTTAAGTGGCAAGAGGAGTGTAAGAAAATGGTGGAAGCAATCCCTTCTAAATTACAACCATGCAAGCTATGCCACTTGACAAATTTTGTATCTGAATAATTATCCGACTTGTTATCAACTTGGGTGCAAAAACTACTGATAAACTCATTAAATGGAACATTCAGGTCAGCCATTATTGTATGTATTTTTCTACGGAGATGAACCTTTTTTTGGGAAAAATCGAGGACTTGGAGCCCAAGTATATTATAAAAGAGAGATTTACATAGAGAAACTAGAGTAATCCCATGAGAGACTGGAAGAAAAATGGAAGGAAAAATAAAAATATTAGCAAGAAGTGTAACTGAGCAGCATTAAGCTGCACTTGGGGCAAAAACAAAAGAAAACAAAGCAAACAGACTCAAAGAAGCGAAAACTCATCAAGGAGCTGATGAAATGACAAGCTCAGATACTACTGCATCATCCAGAACTAGAAGAAGGGTCGTAAGAGAATTAAAAGAATCAGTCATGGTTATCAAAGCTTCCATCCATAGAGACCCATAGAGACCTTTTAAAGCCAATAAGAAATCCATTTTGGGAGCAAGGACCCCTGGTTGCAGAGATGATCATCCAAGTGAGAGTTGCTTGATGCAGAGAGTATATCTATGAAACAGGACTTATAAAGTAAATTTTATCATCGTCCGAATAGCAAAAACCAACACCACAATTGAGAACAATTCAAGCAAAAAAACATAAAGCATAGCCAACAGAGAATCAACCAATAGTACCAAAATTTCTCCAAGCATTCAAAACAAACAATACATACGGGGCCATGTCTCTTTGAGTTTTTGATAGTTTTGTGATCAATACAAGCAGTAGCTTCTAGAACTTAAGGCAGAGTAGTATGCATGAAAAAGAATTGTTCATTAACCAGAAGATTCTTAATTATTCTCATTGATTCAAAACATTCAAAGAAAAGGTGTGAATGTGATTCAGAAAAAAAGTTTGCAAAGAAAGCAAATAAGAGTAGATGCAAGACCTCTTGAATGAAAAAGATGCGAGGTTTTCAAGCCCCTCTGAAAAGCTATCCAGCAAAATAGTGCATAATTGATAGCTTGTCCCTTAAACTAGATATCTTTTGGCCAATGTACCTCGAGGTAATGCTGAAAAATGGAACCTTGGATAAGCTTTGATGAGATTCTTTTGTATTTATATGGTCTTTAAATGTAGACTCAATAAAACAGGCTTAACATGAATGTAAAATACTAAAATTAACCTTCAAAAGTAAATTAAACAAATAAGCATCTAAACCATTTCCCTAAAAATGTGTTAAAAAAAGAATGAGCATTAAGCTAGAAAAGAAATAGGCCCAAGCTAGAAAAGGAAAGCTAACATACACTTTATAAATGTTGAAATATAACACTCAACTAGTTATCTCAACTACCATTTAAAATAATCCAATTAGAAATAGTAATTAAATCTAATTTAATCATTATTTAAGGCATCTGTAATTTACTCTCGTAACTCTTTCATCTCCTCAGCTCCTCCATCCCGTGTCTCCAATTTTGTGGTATGTTGACTAGTTTCTATCATTGAGTGGCCCAACCAATATTCAAATGCTTCAAGTAGAACAAATTATTAGTCATTATTGACAATGTCGAACTCAATGTCATGGTGCGATGGGTGATGGAGTATATAATTATATAAAGTCATTGTAGCTGCTACTATTTTAATCTGCTTCTTGAAGGAGTATGCAGGCATATCACGTAGAATAACCCATTTCTTTTTTCATACTTCAAAGGCTTGCTCAATTACACCACTCAATAATGATGTCGTTTATTAAATAATTATTTCCTTCCCATGGTGACTTGGCCGCTCCTTTCAAAATTAGGAATATGATATTTTGTTTTCGGAAAAGGCTTCAAGAACCCTCGTTGCATTGAATAACCATCATCAACAAAGTAATATTTTCATGTTTAAATTTGTAATTAGAAGCTGTAAAAATTATTTCATTGTAATAAACAGATGATTCGTTGCAGTAATACCTGGAGGAGGCAATGCGAAGTTATTTTCTATGTGTCGTACAATATTATTGAATATGTGACTATCATGTGCACTTCCTTCCCATCCAGTCATTAAGAAAGTAAAGCACATATTGAAATCACATACTGCCATTATATTCTGTGTAGGTGAGTCACATCGATGAATATAAGCTATATTTTCAGTTGAAGGCACACGAGCATCGACATGTGTTCCACCAATTACTCCAATACAATCCTACAATAGAATTTGGTGCAAACTTAGGTGATAATTAGAAATTATCATTTCAAAATAAACTTAAAAATGAAGTTTATCTTGAAATATGGAATGTATCGACAATCATACAGAATCTCATCAGGTATATTATGTAAAGTTGAATCTATCGGCTTTATAACTTTAGTTGCATCAAGGCCAACAGAGAATATATGCTTATGATTTCAGATGAATGTTGAAATCATTCGCTAGCCGCCCTGATAGATTTATTATGCAATAATATATATAGTGCTATGACCAAGACTTCTCTAGTTATAGTTCTAAAAGATCCATAAAGTCCATATAAATTTTCTAATTCCTGCAGCAGGTCAGTGAAAATAATTTGTGACATACGAAACATATTATGAAATCTCCCTGGATGCCATGTTAGTAACTTAGTGATCCATTTTTCACCAATAAATCTGAAAGTCATATATGGAGTCTTGTAAATATAAGACTCATAGTACTCATGTATTAAGCATACTGCAGTAAAAATCACAGTCATAGGTTGATCGCCATCATCACTATCCATAATTACAGCTAATGATAAAAAATATACATCACTATATTAGCTATTACAGATTAAACTACTAAACAAAATTCGTATAACAACATATGATATATTAGGTACTGTTATCATATAATTTTTAAAGAAGTTCAACATATAACAGAAACAAGTACATCAAGTAAAAAACAAGCAAACTCTCTACTACCAGATCACAGAGAAGTTTAAATTTTGACATATCACAAAACATCTTTTACTAAAGGAAACCTAGCTAAATATTACGTGTTTCAAAATAATAGTGTAGATTATAAACTCTCTGTTTAGTTGTCATAGCCAAGAAGATCTCTCATCTGTTTGTATTTTCAAGCAACCTCATTGAATACAGATAAAGTGGATTATTTTAGAAAACTTCAGTGATTTTATCTAAAATAGCGATCGCCTAAGATAGTGATGGCGGTGCAATTATCTTATTCGCTCTAGAAGTGCATGCACTGACTAACTGTAATATCTGATGTCGGAGGAATAAAAGGTCTTGCAATAATTCATTGTTTGAACGCCTAGTATGATTAGATTCGGTGTGAGAATTTGTGATATGTAATAATTCATTGTCTGAATCATTTGAACCAAATATTTTCTTAGAATAATATTGTTCTTGCATAATATCGTCAGCTTCTTAATTTGGTGTCCAAGAATGAGCACCTGTGGCAACCACACCACTTAACATGAGATCTAATTTCTCTTCAATTTCAGGGTATAAGTCGCAATATCTAAATTTCTTAACATTTGGTAATATTTGTAATTTAAAATTATGGTCACATGTTATGTTCATATGAACTCTTTGTGAAGTAATTAGAATGGACAAGCATGTATACAAAATTTACTAATAACTTTTCTCGCCACCAATCATCTGATACGTCAATCGTCTTTTTTGTAGGATCCCATCCCAAATGAGTTGATCTTTGTTTCAACTCTTTCCACAGTTTTTAATCCTTCTTCAATTGATTCCATTTATTTTTAAGTTGTTTCCTATTATACTTCCTTCTAGTTCTCTCCTTAAAATTTTTGGTTAAATTATTTCAATTCTCTTTATTAAAATAGGTCATCGGTCTATTGCCCAAGTCTATCTCCTTGAGATAAATATCATAAAATATTATTTTCACATCTCTCTTCCAAGTAGCTCCTGCTCCACCTTCCATTGGTTTCCCATTTTAAGCTCTTATCATTATCACACAAGCGATGAAACTCAGATGAATCAAACAACAGAGGATTACAATTACTTAATTTGGTTATGCAATATTATAGAAATGATTCATACAAAAAATTGCAAACATTTTCACAAAATATTATTTTCACATCTAGATAAGAGATATAAAATAAGGAGCACAACACATTATAAGTTGAGAAAATGAAATAAATATTACATAAATTCAGATCGAAGTCCAACAATTTTAAGATTCATGTTGATTTTTTTAAATTTTATCCTATGAATTCTTCCTTTTTCATGGTATTATGAAGGGAAGGCTTAAAATATTATTTTCCTTCCTCTAGGTTATTAGCAACCATAAAGTATGGTTGTCTTCATAGCTAGTATAGGATCTAAGAGAAAGTAAGAAAACTAAGGAAGCACTTCTTTTAAGAGTTTAAAGGAAGTATAACACTAAAAAAATAGATTTATATGACATTCTTGAAAGGCCTTGCGACCCAAATTGATCAAGATTCCTCTAGCAATGAGGTTATTAGTAGTTTTAAGCCATGCAGGTATGTCAGCTAACCAAAAAAAAAAAACATACTTAAGCAAGAAACCTTTAAACCAAATAAATTTATATCAGTCAGTTTTTGGCAAATAGGAGAAAAGTGCTAACTTTATTCTTGATGAAGAGTGTAATGAGGAGAAAGGAAGATAAGATTAGGCAGTAACTTCCAACAACCATTATAGATTATTGTGTTTAGAGGAGTACAAATGGATAGTTAAACATTTTAAAACAATTGTTTCCAAGTATGTTAGATAAAGAGTCACCTCCAACTCAAGGGTCAAAAAATAGAAATAGATTGTTCATTCAATTAGGATTGAGCACTACGCTGCTTATTTTTGAACTTTAAAGAAAATACACTTTGATCAACTAGAAAATTATATCAAATCAATTTTAGATCACCAAGTTTGATGAAGAGTGTAATGATCTAGCGGCGCGAGATGTTTTCGAGGATGAATAACTAACCAAGGATAAGAAGCTAACACCGTTATGAAGCCTTCAAATATTAGTTCCAAAAATATCTTGCAAGATGCAAGACGCTAACTTCTTAATAATCCCTTCAACTTTTCTAGAATTATTTGCACTATTAATGATCTATTAAAGAAACATCAACAATTTTATTGATCTATTAAAACTTAGATTGAATCATCTAAAAAAATGATTCACAATTGAACTACTTAAACCAATTAATTTGATCCAATTTTTACAACCATTTGACCCACATTGAAGGATGAAGAATATCAAACGACCCCAAACATATAGTTGCAACCATGCCAAACAACAACTAAATAGAAAAAAATTATAAATAATAAAACTTTTTCAAGCAACTTCTTTTATTTTCAATAATTTGATACACTAAAACCATCGAGAAAGCTGCTCTACATTTGCAATTGGCTATAGAGTTTAAAATATGACATCAATAACAATGCAACCTAGTTTAGAAAATAACTTACAAGATGCAAGATGCTAAGTTCTTAATAAGCCCTTAGACTTTTCTGGAATTATTCACACTATTACTCAAGAACATTTTATTTATTCAATCAAGCCTTATAGGAGGAGGAGATCGAACAAGCCGAATGAGGATGAATGAAGACGAATGAAGACGAACAAGGCGAATGAAGACGATGCTTACTTTCACAGCAAGCTTTACGGAAGACGAATGAAGACGGCAAAAGAGAGGTGGGAAATGGAAGCCGGAAGTAGATGAGCCTTCTGGACTCTTAGATATGTCGATGCACACAACTGGTATAGAGAAGGAGGAGATCGAACAAACAAGCCCAGATCTGTAGAGATCGGCTACATCGACCAAAAAACCCTCGGGCACATAACAACTGTTCTTGTCACGGGTAGAACAATCTTTTGATGGAGGGGTAATTTGGATAAACTCGTTTCACCCACAACGGGCCGCTCCCTTCGGATTGTGTTGGAGCTTCGTGATAGCTTCCCGAAATTTCACAGAAACAAACGGATCACCGACGCGATTGGTACCACACCGCGGATGAAACGCTGCCCAAAACGGGTCCTTAGTGCCAACAACTCATTGACTTAAAATTGACACCTAGAGATTATCTTCTTGTTTAAACCAAATATCGATGACTCTTATTATACTTTAGGACACCTTCAATCAAATGGTCCTCCTATTAGCAGCTTTCCCTCAAATGATGAATTTGACATATCAATATCATAATTTTAGCATGTTGTCTTCCACTTTTGCATAATGAAATCACTAGCTATAATCTCCTATCAAGGAAAGTTATGTGTCCTCCGTGCCTAAATTCCTACCACTTAAGGACAAAAGATCTTGTTCCCTCATTATTTTATCATATAGTTATAGTGACTACCTAGATAAGTTCATATGATTCCCACATTATACATATAAATATGTTCAAACAAAGATTTATGAGGAAGAAAATGTTGATACTAAATTTATATAATGCATATTATCCTTTTCAATCATCCATCTCTTTCTATAGAAGATATGTACTTTCCACTATACCATTTATTCTATCACCTTCTCATATACCTAAAACTAAAAACTATCTCTAATCAAAGGCTTACCCTCTATGCTCCTAATGACTTAATTTTAATTTTGATGTGAGCCCATAGTGCCAAATTGATGGAGGATAAACATTTCAATACTAATAAGGTAGATTAAATAGCAAGTATTTTATTTAATCTAGCTTAAATTTTTATAGGTGAAAGATATAGCTGGTAAAATTACTTCTTTAGTTTAGATGCAATATAAAATTAAGACTTAAAAAATAATTAAGTTAACTCAAAGAAGAGTAGGAGAGCACACGAGTTAAGTTAAGTTAATGCACCATTGACTTAAGCTTGAGTATAATTCTAACAATTTTAAGTCAACTCTTAAGTCGACCAATGTATTATAAATTAAGAAAATAATTTTGATTTAAATAAGTATTGCGATAAAATAACAAAACTATTGAAATATTTTTTTTTTAAAAAAAAGAGAAATCACATAATATATGTGACACAATCTTTAAATATTTCAAAAAAAAATTTATACATAAATACATAAATTTTAACATATTTTAAGTTTATTTTATGCAAACATTTTTTAACTAAAATGGCTTATGAGTTAATGAGTTAAGGAGAGCTCAAATTTGACTTGTTAACTCATCCAACTCAGCTCATACATTATTTATAGGTCAAGTTATAATCAGTTTATGAGTAAAATTAACTCTATTCGACTCCTAATTAATAAGTTATATAATAATATTTATTAATATTTTTAATAAAAATTATTTAAATTAAATTCTAATAATCATCACAATTTTTATTTTTTTACTGAAATATGAGGATTAATTTATTTTTCAGTACCGAGCTTTTTATTATTTAAATAAAGAAAATTAGACAGGGTAAATGCGTTAATTTCTCATCTTGCATATGGGCTACAAAATGTTGTACTATACTCTAAAAGTTAATGGGCCCTGCAAAATCTATAAAAGCCCAGCAGCCTTCACATCTGTAAGTGCAACGGGGGTGGTCTTGGTTTTAAACTTTGCTTTCAGGCGGGAAGAATCTTCCTCTGTCCGAGCGAAATCCCATCACCGAGGTTTCCTCCGAGAGCTCAAGAGCAGGACAGTTGAGGTTTCTTGTATTCCTATTCTATCTCTTCTTCTCCTCGATAATCACCCCTCAAATCTCAATTATCATCGATCTTCTGCCGCTTAGATGCATTGTATGTTATCGTTTCGTTGATCGCGTCGTTTCTCCTTTCCCTCCATTTTTTTTCTCCGTGTACTCCTCCGAGTTAGTGATATGTGGGGTCTAATTTCTTCGAAACTAAAATTTTAAAATAAGCATATTTAAAATATAATTAACGAATTAGGCATTAAAAAAGAAATTAAAAACTAGACACACTCGCCTATTTAATAGACGACTAACGCCATCGACTGATTATTAACGCCGCCGCCATTAAAGCGACTTTACAAACTTTTTTTTTTAAAAAAAAAGCTGAATCAAGTTCGGGACAGAGCCCGATCTCGATTTTCTTCTTCCCGATCGCGCTCATGGAGACACCGCCGCCCTTTGCCCGTAAATCTCGCCAAGCTCGCATCTCTAACCCATTCGGACGAGTATTTTGAGGTATTTTTTGGTTTTTTATTTCATTTTTGTAAAATAAAAAATATGCAAATGTGATGTTGATTTTTTGTATTTTATCATGTTATTATTTGGTGTATTATGTGATTAGCTAGTGTTATGATTTAGGTAGAGTTTGAAGTAGATTTAAATTTTTTTGAAAGAATTTTTTTAGGTATTTTTTTGAACTTCTTTTTATTTAAGTTTGATTTTATGCGATTTTATGTGATGTTGATTTTAAGCAAATGTAATATTGATTTCATGTGTTCTAACATTTAATTTTTTAGTTTATCATGTGATTAGCTAGTTTTAGGGTTTATACATTTGTTGGTGGATTTGATATTTTAGGGAAACGGTAAATTTTGCAAAAAAAATGAGGAACATGTGACTGATACTCGCTTTAGTATGAGCGAGTTGATTATGGGATCTCTTGATATGTGGTTGATGGTCTTACCTTTATGTAATATATAAAAAGCCACCATATTCATCTTTTTGACATGGTTGTATATACATAAATATTATTATAATCTTGTTGTTGATTAGTAACTTTATGAAGTATTGTTATTTTGGAAACTTTTGAAAGCTTACTTTGTTGGTCCATTGCGTAGGATTTTCAAAAGCCACTTGTATGGAAAATATTAGATACACGAAAGTCTGTTAGAGCTTTTAAAATGCAATGCTAATTGTGTTCTACACAATTCATTTTATAAAAGCAAGCACTATAGATTGTTTATTTATTTTCGTTTTAGATGCTTCATGTAAGCTTTCTTTTGTAAAAAACGGGATGTGTATTAAGTAGAGATTGATGCACACATGTATTATGTGAATTTTATTATAGACTTTAGGAATGTGTTTTATGTTGTGAATAAATTAATTAGATGTCAAAAATGAAAAATAAGATTTGGGGTTTGAAATTCTATGTGGTATTCATTTTGGTTGTCTTTACTTTAACAAAAATTGAGTCTCAGTGCGATCCGTACAGTTCTTATGAATCTGATTGATTTAAACATGTGTGTTATTTAGTATTCCTGTCTCGAATACATATTTTTAGATTCAAATATGAGTTCAGACACAGTATGTTTAGTATTATATTATGGCGGTCAACTCAGTGTTAGTGACAATTTCTTCCCTACGTACACTAGTGAAAAAAATCGTCCTATACAAGTTTCACGGCGGCCTGATTTTACAAGCATACAGAATCGAATCATGAGGTCACTGAAAGTTGATTCAACATGATTTAGAATTAATCTCATATGTAGATTTCTTGTTGGTGCTAGTTTCATTGCTACTCCATTAAATGACAACGAAGTATATGAGTCAATCATTAATGCAGCAAGTATACAACTTGTAATTGTTTATGTCAAAATTAAGTTGAAACAAACAGATGATAACAAAGTTCATAATTTCACTGGAGTTGAATTTCATTCAACTGAAGCTGTCCACAACACTATACTATCACAGGAACCATATCAGACTGACCTCAATAAAGTTTTTCATAGGTACGTACCTCGCAGTCATTATCTAATTAATCTTTTCATTTTAATCTTATACATTGCATTATAATGCGCAGCACTAATGAGAGAGATGTTACTGCATCTCCTATTCATGCTCATCATATTGCCTCTACTTCTGCTAGTATGGGTGAATATCATGGTGATCATGTAGCACATTTACCAACTGAAGATCAGGACTACGAAACAATATCTAGCGCAACAAGTTCTGACACAGATAATAGTGAATGTGATATTGGAGAAGAATAATGTCCAAACTCTGGGAACGGTCATTTGCTAAGAGATTACTCTAACAAAATAAATAGCGTTGAAGAACACATGTTCAATAGCAATGATTTCATTAAGGCTTGTCAGACAGTATAAGAATGGGTTGAATAATTGAACTTCGATGGCCTCTCAGCAGATTCTATTTTTCTATAAGAGAATTTCATTCCAACAGATTTAAATGAGGGGATGTGTTTCCATGACAAAAGACACCTGAAATTTACTGTTCAGGGTTGGTCCATAACAAATAACGTGGAATATATAACATGTGACTCTAACAAGACGAGGTTTAATGTACTTTGCATACATAACAGTCATTCCAGTAGACCATGCTTATGGCGTCTACATGCTCGGGCGAGCAAGAGGCTTGGTGGTGCCTAAAGTATATCTAGTATGACATCCCCACACACATATTCTTATTCAATATTGAGCACTGGACACAGGCAGTGCACCTCACAGTTTATTAGCTGCTACATCCAACCTATCATTAGATACCAGTTGGATTTAAAACCCAAGGAAATTATTGGTCATATGGAATCAAAATTTAACATTATGGTACCCTATATGAAAGCTTGGGATGCGTAGAAATCTATCTGAGCTATTTTGGCGGTTGGGAAGAGTCAGTTCACTTAGATCACTTCATGGCTATATTGTATGCGGTTATGCGACGGTATACATTCGGTCAAGTAAATCGGCCATTTTAGCGTCGATCAATTGGGTCATCTATAGTCGGTTGACAATTTTACAGACCAATCCTGAGTCTTAACAGTATATTTCTCTTGGGAAAGTACAGAGACACTCTTCTTACTACAGTTGGTATTAATGCAAATAATAGCTTGTATCCTCTAGCATTTGCAATAGTTGAAATAGAGTGCAATGAGTCATGGGGTTGGTTTATTAAGACATTACAGACTTGATTTCGCTTATATGTACTCGGCCTGATTTATGCATTATCTCTGACTAACATTCAGGCTTAGTACGTGGATGCCGTGAATTTTTTCCTTGGGTTAAACACCACCACTGCTTACGCCATCTTAGAGAGAATTTCAAGAAGGCATGCAGAACTATGAGAATTACTAATGTTGAGTTTGTGTCTCATAAGATGTATGTGATAGGTAATACAACTGACATTCACACATTCGCACGTTACATTACGGACATCAGGAATATTAAAACATAGGCTGTTGAGTGGCTGCTTGCAAGAGATGTGGCGAAGTGGTCATTGAGTAATGATGGCGGATATCATTATGGCACAATGACCGCTAACGCATCAGAGTGTTTCAACGGTGTGCTCAAGAGGGCACGTGGGTTGTCGATACAAGCTTTAATTATATCAATTTATTATAATCTTGTAGCAATTTTTGCCAAACGCCTAGAGAGCTTTTGATCTGATCAGGCATAATGAATCGATATTTGTATCATGTGTCAAGGCTCAGCTGCAACAGAATGAGCGTAAAGCTAGGAGATGCATGGATCCCACAATAAAAAATTTAAATGAATTTCAGGTGTTTGTTATGTTCTCAATGTCATTTAAGATTGAATTGCAAGAACAAGATAATTATAGTTGTACATCTGCAAAAAATCTTGAACATAAGAGTTACTTGTTCACAAAATCATCTACGTAAGACTTAGTGTGGTTGCAATAGACTGTTATTTTGTCCTATTCATGTTATGATGAAGATGCTATTTCTTGTTACTGTGTATGTATGCACTTTAGTTTTCTCAGTACTGTTGTTACTCATATATGTTAATTATTGATGTATTTTACTCTACATTATTGCTAGTGTATGGATTATTTTACTTGGTCGATAATGCGTAGTTGTATGCCTAGACTATTTTTTCCTTGTGACTGTTTCTTTCTGCACTTAATTTTCTTGTAATTATTTTTTTAGTTGTATGCCTAGACTGTGTGTACTCTTATTTGTTGCTAGAAGTTGGTTGTTCTTCATTGTTTAATGTAAGTAGTAGCTATACATTGTTAGTGGGCTATTTTTTCAGTTGTATGTAGGACCTCGTTACTGTGTGCATGATTAGTTTACTTATGCTCTTGCCTAAACTGTGTTTACTGATGTTGTTTTATGTTACTATCTCCACTGTTATATTGTACTTCTAATGGCTTATATTTTTGGTGTTGACATGCACTTTCAAAAGCTGTTTGCTATACAGGTGAAATGACATCTCAGGAAGGAGGAGCATGCAAACGTCGGCATAGACGCTGCACCGAGGAGCTTCCAGTAGACTATGGGCCCGCACTGGCAGAGGTACACCCTAGCATTGCATCGTTGCGTGGTAGACACAGGATTTGTGCACCCAGATCTGGTAAGTTTTACTATTTGTCAAAGTTATCGTACCCTAAATGTCATTTTGATAAAATCATCAATTTATATTGTGTAGGCAACAGTTCTTGAGGCAGCGTCCCACCTACTGATGTTCAGGGAGTGACCGGTAAACTGCCCCAGATTTATGGATGGACTATGCGATGCTGGCTTAGATTGCGTTTCACAGCTGCAGTATATCAGACTTGATCACCACCTGCTTACAGCCTTAGTTAAGCGCTGTCACCACAAACAAACACATTTCATTTCACCGTTGGTGAGATGACAATTATGCTGCAGGATGTGGCTATGATTCCATGAGTACGGATTGACAGACCTCCTATTATAAGACCTACTGTGATTGGGGAGGTGAGACGATGGTTATCTTGGCCTGATTGTTGTGCTGAGCTCATCGGAAGACATCCAGAGCCCGATGTGGTATACCATGATCCAGTATAGCCACATATTACATCCACATTTCGCATGGGGAATGCGCATGCATGGACCTGCTCAACTTTACGTTGGCTGCGGTGGACATTTTATAGGGATTCATACTTGGATCTACCAAATGCTGACTTTCTGATACACCTCGAAGCTTACATTTTGTTCACTATTGGCTACTTTCTTTTGTCAAATACGTCCGGGTCTAAGGTACATTTACAGTACTTACTGCTACTGGATGATTTGAGCTTGTTCAGCAGGTACTCCATTCGAGCAGTTGTGTTAGCACACTTGTACAGGGAGTTGAATGAGGCCATAAGGCCAAAGCGGACCAACATGGCAGGATGTCTGCACCTACTTCAGGTTTGGTAGTGGGAGCATGTACATGTTGGACGACCCACATTGCAAGTACCCTTTTCGGCAAAGTTGGATGGTCTGAGCATTGGTTGTAGGTGGAATGAGGGTTACGTGCTAGAGATGACATATGCCTATATTAGAGTGTATAAATATGAGCTTGATGGACTACTACAGAGTCAGGTATGACTAAGAGCACATTTTGTTCATATTTTTACCTCTACAATCCTATGTATGCCATTTAATTTTTCTATTATGTTGTAGGTGATATGGGAGCCATACGGATAGCAAGTACGCATGAGAGTGGCAGCTGTCTGTTTAGCTGGACAGGTTATTTGGCTCGCTAGGGTACTGTTGATCAGCTGTAAAAGAATTGAGTGATACATCTCAGATCGTGTGCTCAGACAGTTTAGTCTGTCACCTAGAGTGGACGTGGTGCCTATAGATCATTCATTTCAGCGAGTCGATGGTCGTGGGAAAACTGATGTTGACTGTGTTTATTACCACCAGGTTTACATATCATAGTGGGAGGCCAGACATGATTCAATTGTTGTCATGGATGATGTTACACCTCTTGTTGACCCGGCTGTCAGTCGGTACATGAGGTGGTATCGATCCTGGGCTTCCTTGTACATGTTGAGGGCTCCGACCATTCCTCCAACCACCTACTATCCTCGAGCTCCTGGAGAGAGACTGATGATAAGCACTGGAAAACTATATGCTAATCAAATATTTATATATTATGAGTACTGAATTACATACTTGCCTCTACAGCGAGAACATATCTTGAACACACAATATATTTTTCTGTTTGATTTTGGGAGAGACCAGGATACTGATTTTCAGCATTCAATCAACACTTATGAGGAGTTATGCAGGGAACTATGCAAGAATAAGCACATATCAGATAGTAGCTATAGAGATACAGATAAAGCTAGTAGTTCTTCTGCAGCACTTTCGTCTTCTCAGCCACATACTGTAGGATTTGATGCAGGTCCATCGTCTATACCAGATGTCTACATCTGACCCATTTGGCACACCACCAGACTCTTATTAGGAAGCCATGTTCAGTACATTTCAGCCATGGCATGCAGGACCTCCTATGTATCCTCACCCACGGTCAACATGCCGCATATGCGAGTCCCCCCCTTCCCCGCTAGGACGGAGATACGATGTTACATCCCTCGATGATACAGAGCAGACCACTGACCAGGCTGGAGACAAAGAGCAGCATCAGCAACACCATTTGTGGGAAATTTTGTGCCAATTCCAATGATTCTAAGTTCGCTAAATTCGGACAACGGACGACTACGATACGGCCAAAATACGGCGGCTGGTCGCACTATTCAAAACTACGCCGCTAATTTTTCGCGCATTAGAGAAATCTGCTTCGCAAGGAGCCACAATCTTCTTTTTAGATCAAAATGAAAGTCGTGTAGAATTTTGTGTCAAATCCAACGATACCAAGCTCGCTAAATTCCAATAACGAACGACTCTGGTACAACCAAAATACGGCGGCTGGTCGCATTATTCAAAACTGCGCTTTGATTTTTTGCGCATTGGTGAAATCTGCTACAAAATGAGCCATAATAACCTTTTTAAGTCAACATAAAAGTCGTGGGGAATTTCGTGCCAATTCCATCGATATCAAGCTCGCTAAATTCCGATAATGGACGACTCCGGTATGACTAAAATACGTGGTCGCAAGCTAAAATAATGCGTTCCACATTTTTCGCGAAAGCGCTGGGGCCACAATCGCCATTTTTGGTCAACATGAAAGTCGTGAATAATTTTGTGCGATTCCAATAATACCAAGCTTGCTCAATTCCGACAACGGATGACTCCGGTACGGTCAAAATACTGCGGCTGGTCGCAGTTTTCAAAGCTGCGCCACACATTTTTCTCGCATTGGCGAAAACTGCTATGCAATGAGCCATAATCGTCTTATTTGATCAACATAAAAGTCGTGAAAAATTTTGTGCCCATTCCGACGATACCAAGCTCGCTCAATTCTGATAACGAACGACTCCGATACGCCAAAATACTGCGGTTGGTCCACAGTTTTTTTAAAAAGAATTTCTCTGGAGCCAATCGTCTGTTTAACGAGACTTATGCTGACTGTACCTGCACAGTTAACGCCGCTTAATCGACCATTAAATGGGCGACTGTGCTTAGTAAAATTTTTTTTAATACCTATTTCACTAATTATAGTTTAAAACGTGCTTATTTTAAAATTTAGGCTCCATTTGTTTAAGCTTATTTGGTGCTTTTTGCTTTTGGGAGTGGGTATATTTTTTTTTATAAGTGTTTGAATAGTTGTTTTAGTAAGCTCCGTTTAATAAAAGCGGAGTTTACGCTTTTAAACGAACGCTACCTCCGCTCGAGCATCGTTTTGGGAAAAATATTGTCGTGATTGCCCCATTCTCCCACTCCTCTTCCACGATCCTTATCACGCAACTCCTCTCTCTGCGTCCCATTCTCTTCCAATCCTTATCAGAGGCTTCTCTTCTCCGCTACTGAGTCGACGCATCGCGACGATCACCGAGAATCAAGCAAATCGGAGTATCATAAAAAAGAGCATTCCGAGTACCTACCTACGGTTGGTATCCGTTCGTTCTCTACTACTATGTTTGAAAACCCTAGTATTATGTGTTCTCGGAATGTTTCCTTGTGTTGCAAAGCTGATATGGAAGCATCTGTGCCATTTCACTCACAAGTGGAAAATTTCTCCGATGATGCAATTTTTTGTAGTTTTGGTTTTTCTAGCGTCTGTTCTATATTAAATGCATACAGTGCATAGTATGTCACAATGGCTACATATTTATGTATTTAAGTGCATGGCCTTTGTTTCAACATTAAATGCATACACTCGACTTCAGAGTATCAATGCAATGATAATAAAAAAATAAGATATCACTTACCAGATTTTATTTGCGGGACACGTCCAATTAGAGAGCATCGTGAGATTTTCAGCGAGCACATTCGTCACCAAGTGTTATAGAGTACATTTGGTGTATGGAAAAGAAATGGGGAATCCTTAGAGATATGCCAAATTATCCTTTCAAAACAACGGCTTATAGTTGTGGCTTCAATGGAAATACATAATTTGAAGACATCATTCACATATTGATCCAGAGTTCGAGAAATGTGATGTTGATGAATTTTTTATTCATCCAGAAGCAGATGAGTATAGACCAGGTGTACATTTTAGTGAATGTTCAACGAGCAATAGTGATGTTGAAGTAGATGGTCCTTGAAGAAATGGTGAACTGAGATAATATTTCAATTCAATTATGCCAAATCGGTAAGGCGTGATATTCATTGAATGTATTTGGTAATATATGTTTGTAAAATGATGAGCTAAGGCCTTTTAAATTGAGTAATATCTATTGCCAGCGGTCTTCTAATTAGAATGATGTTTGATAAATTTCAGGTTTATCAATGACAATTAGTGGTGGGATTGGACAACTTATTCAGTGACCTAAATGGTATTGTTGATGTATTCGTTCGGTGGAGTTTTTTATTTTGTTGATGCAGTACTAATTGTTTTTTGTCATCATTCATATGCTTATTAACATGTGATTTTAATTGTTTTATTTTGAATTTGTTTATTTGGAAGACTTTGAGTGTGGTGGATCGAGAGCTCACGCCATGAGCCTTTATTTTTTACCTTAATTTTTATTGACTTGTTTTATTAGTTTTAGGGTTTGTTTTAAACAAGCAGAAGTGTCAATTTAACAATTACTGTTAGAGGAGTAATCTCTATGTGGATTATGTAATATTCATTCATACTAGTAGAGTTTGAAATATAGTTGATTGTAATTATCATTAGAAAAGTCATAACTGTTACTTTGCATTATGTTAATTTTTTTACTTAATAAAATGGTTAAGCAAACAAAAAAAAAAATTCGCCCAATCTCGTTGTATTTAAAGTTACTGAAAATTTGGTAAATTTTTGTGGATTATTTGGAAATTAATATTTGCATAGGGAACAAATTATAAGAATTCTTTATTCAAACTTATTATTGCGGCTCAATTTATAAGAGATTTGAAGAGGTTTAATATGTTCATAAAATTACAATTTAGCAGTTTCATAATAAAATTATTGCAATACAATGGCAAATATAGCATATTTTACCCTATATCATATTTAGTAAATTTAAGCTAAGAAATTTGCTATTTGAAGATAATAGTATTGTTTGTAAGTCATATATATTTATATATTATTTTGGGAGTTTTTGTTTAAATAATAACATGTCTCATAGTATAATAATCTATATTATACAATGATATATATATATATATATATATATATATATATATATATATACATATATATAGTAAAAGAAAAATTAAACATTTTAGAAGAGAGTGGGGTTCAAATAATAATTTATAAACATTTGAAGAAAAAAATTAATTTGAGAATGATTAAAAATTTTTTTTGTCATTAAACTATTACGATGCATATATTTTTGAATAGTATAAATTTCTTAAATTCGTAATTGTAACTTTTGTAGAAATAGTTTTCATAATGAGATGAAGGGCATTTTTGGCATTTCCTATTACAATACGTCTCCTGTATAAGCTAGAATTTAAAAAGCTAATTTTATCCAAACAGGTATTCTCAACTTCTCAGCCGAAAAAAAAGAATTCATATGAACCGCAGCTTTTACATAAGTGCTTTTAAATGAGTTTTTTAAGAATCTCATAAGCTTAGCCAAACGGAGCTTTAAGGCTCCGTTTGTTTAAGCTTATTTGGTGCTTTTTGCTTTTGGGAGTGGGTATATTTTTTTTATAAGTGTTTGAATAGTGGTTTTAGTAAACTCCGTTTAATAAAAAGCGAGTTCGCTTCGGTTTTAAACGCGAACGCCGTTCTCGTGATCGTCATTTTGGGAAAAATATTATCGTGATTGCTCCCATTCTCCCACTCCTCTCCCGATCCTTATCACGAACTCCTCGGCTTCTCTTCTCCGCTACCTGCGACGATCACGAGAATCGAGCAAATCGGGAGCATCACCAGCAAATCCGGAGCATTCCGAAAACTCTACCTACGGTTGGTATCCAAGGTTCCTCTACTGCTATGTTAGCCTGGAAAACCCTATCCGAAGTATTATGTGTTCTCGGAATGTTTCCTTGTGTTGCAAAGCTTATATGGAAGCATCTGTGCCATTTCACTCACAAGTGGAAAATTTCTCCGAAGATGCAGTTTTTTGTAGTTTTGGTTTTTCTAGCGTCTATTCTATATTAAATGCATACAGTGCATAGTATGTCACAATGGCTACGTATTTATGTATTTAAGTGCATTGCCTTTGTTTGCACATTAAATGCATACAGTTCACCACTCACTTCTAGAGTATCAATGCAATGATAATAAAAAAATAAGATATCACTTACTAGATTTTATTCGCGGGACACGTCCAATTAGAGGGCATCGTGAGATTTTCAACAGAGCACATTCGTCACTTCGAAGTGTTATAGAGCGTACATTTGGTGTATGGAAAAAGAATCCTTAGAGATATGCCAAATTATCCTTTCAAAAAACAACGGCTTATATTTGTGGCTTCAATGACAATACATAATTTCATTAAGACATCATTCACATATTGATTCGTGAAATGTGATGTTGATGAATTTTTTATTCATCCAGAAGCAGATGAGTATAGACCAGGTGTACATTTTAGTGAATGTTCAACGAGCAATAGTGATGTTGAAGTAGTTGATGGTCCAGGTGCTGAAGAAATGGCTGAATTTCGAGATAATAGTTCAATTCAATTATGCCAAGCAAATCGATAAGGCGTGATATTCATTGAATGTATTTGGTAATATATGTTTGTAAAATGATGAGCTAAGGCCTTTTAAATTGAGTAATATCTATTGCCAGCGTTCTTCTAATTAGAATGATATTTGATAAATTTCAGGTTTATCGATGACAATTAGTGGTGGATTGGACAACTTATTCGGACCTAAATGGTATTGTTGATGTATTCGTTCGTGGAGTTTTTATTTTTGTTGATGCTTAATTGTTTTTTGTCATCATTCATATGCTTATTAACATGCGATTTTAATTGTTTTATTTTGAATTTGTAGGCTTATTTGGAAGACTTTGAGTGTCTTTGGTGGATCGAGAGCTCACGTTGCGAGCCTTTATTTTTTTCCTTAATTTTTATTGACTTGTTTTTATTAGTTTTAGGGTTTGTTTTAAACAAGCAGAAGTGTCAATTTAACAATTATTGTTAGAGGAGTAATCTCTATGTAAATTATGTAATATTCATTCATATTAGTAGAGTTTGAAATATAGTTGATTGTAATTATCATTAGAAAAGTCATAACTGTTACTTTGCATTATGTTAATTTTTTTACTTAATAAAATGGTTAAGCAAACAAAAAAAAAATTCGCTCAATCTCGTTGTATTTAAAGTTACTGAAAATTTGGTAAATTTTTTTTGGATTGTTTGGAAATTAATATTTGCATAGGGAACAAATTATAAGAATTCTTTATTCAAACTTATTATTGCGGCTCAATTTATAAGAGATTTGAAGAGTTTAATATGTTCATAAAATTACAATTTAGCAGTTTCATAATAAAATTATTGCAATACAATGGCAAATATAGCATATTTTACCCTATATCATATTTAGTAAATTTAAGCTAAGAAATTTGCTATTTGAAGATAATAGTATTGTTTGTAAGTCATATATATTTATATATTATTTTGGGAGTTTTTGTTTAAATAATAACATGTCTGTTAGGTATAATAATCTTTATTATACAATGATATGTATATATATATATGTATATATATATATATATATATACATATATATAGTAAAAGAAAAATTAAACATTTTAGAAGAGAGTGGGGTTCAAATAATAATTTATAAACATTTGAAGAAAAAAATTAATTTGAGAATGATTAAAATTTTTTTTTGTCATTAAACTATTACGATGCATATATTTTTGAATAGTATAAATTTCTTAAATTCGTAATTGTAACTTTTGTAGAAATAGTTTTCATAATGAGATGAAGGGCATTTTGATATTCTATTACAAGTCTCAGTATAAGCTAGAATTTAAAAGCTAATTTTATCCAAAAGTATTCTCAACTTCAGAAAAAAAATTCATATGACGAACTTTTACATAAGTGCTTTTAAATGAGTTTTTTAAGAATCTCATAAACAAAGCAGACTTTAGGCTCAGTTTGTTCTTTTTGCTTTTGGGGTGGGTATATATATTTTTTATAAGTGTTTGAATAGTGGTTTTAGTAAACTCAGTTTAATAAAAAGCGGAGTTACCTTCGGTTTTAAAACGCGAACGCCTACCTCCGTTTCTCGACAGACCGTCGTTTTGGGAAAAATATTGTCGTGATTGCCCCATTCTCCCACTCCTCTCCCACGATCCTTATCGCAACTCCTCGGCTTCTCTTCTCGCTACCGCGAGGCGACGGTGCATCACGCGGCGATTACAGAGGCCGAGCAAATCGAGCATCGCCGAGCAAATCCGAACATTCCGAGCGGCTCTACCTACGGTTGGTATCCAAGGTTCGTTCCTCTACGCTATGTTTGCACGGAAAACCCTATCCGGTATTATGTGTTCTCGGAATGTTTCCTTGTGTGTTGCAAAGTCGATATGGAAACATCGTGCCATTTCACTCACAAGTGGAAAATTTTTCCGATGATGCTTTTTTGTTTTGGTTTTTTCTAGCGTCTATTCTATATTAAATGCATACAAGGTATACATAGTATGTCACAATGGCTATTTTTGTATTTAAGTGCATTGCCTTTGTTTGCACATTAAATGCATACAGTTCACCACTGACTTCCAGAGTATCAATGCAATGATAATAAAAAAATAAGACATGAACATTCTACCTTACTCTTCAAGATTAAATAGTTAATGCAGAATTTATATCTAGTCGGTGACTATTTCTCCTCCAGAACTGCAGACTAAATCGTCTTCTTTTCCCTGTTTCTCTTGTTGTCATAGAAGTTGGATTTGGTATTTACTTTTCTTACAGTTTTAATGTTCCCAACGTTGTCCTGTCAATAGTTTTTGGCATTTTGTTTTCTTGTACTCATGATACATTGGTTTTGTTTGTAACCATGTGGGATGACCCATATTAAGAATGTATTTAAGATAATTTTCCCACAATTATTTTACATGACCATTGTCATATATTTGTTTGACTATGACTTTTTTTTTGTTGCTTTTGAGAAATTTATTTGATGTAAATTATTTTTTTACAACTAGATTTGTTAGAGTGCAACAATGCAAGAATGTTGTCTGTGTATATCTGCAATCTACAAAATATATATAATATTCACAATAAATTTTGCATTTGGAAGGAATAATTTAGATGTCGCGGTGAATATTTTAAGAGTTTTCATAGTATGTGAAGTCCATATTGTCTACCATCAATGAGTTGTTTAGTGTAATCATTCTTCCACTACAAACTGATAAGCCCTTTGCGGTTGTCTCGTAGAAATCTAAAATCGCTTCTTTTATCGAGAAGCTTCATTATTGTAACCTATTAGAACCAGAAAGATTAGGTAAAGAATGTAAGTTGGTGAGATCGGATGCTTGGTGGTAAGTTTCAATCGAATACCATAATAGCACTTTAGTTTTAGGTTCTTTGAAACTAATATGAAAACATATGAGAAACTAGAAAGGCTATAGCAGGCTCGATAGTAGTAAATACAATGCCACTAGCGCTTCCTTAGGTTCATTGAGCCTGCTTCAAGCTCCGAATTTTATATTATCTTGTTTTTGGGTAGATAAAACTTTTTAAGCAGATATTATTGTGATGAGGAGTTCTATTGCTACTGCAAATGCAGATCGTAAAACTTTTACAATTCCCGAGGTATTACATGAAGTAGCACAAATTCCAGATATATTTGACGATGAGGAGTTCTATGATTTTGCAACAGATTTTCTACAAGATAAAAATCGTAGGGAGACTTTTATGAGTATACCTTCTGATCGGAAAGTTTGGTGGTTAAGGAGACGTTTCTTAAGGAGTTCTCTATAAGTCAGTGCGATGTTAAACTCATGATTTCTTTTTAAGACCTCCTTAATTCCAATTGATATATGTTACTAATGTAATAGTTAATGTAATGTACTGTTAGAAAATGACTTTTTCAATGTGGGAACGTAAAGTCGTTTCATGTAGTAGGTTTTTTTTTTATTATTATAGACTCTTGCGAGGACTAATGTAGTTTTTGAACTTTGTTATTTGGCAAACATGATTACTACATTATTGTAGTTCCATTTACAACGGAACGAGCTTCATGTTTTTAAGACCGCAATTTTATAATATTGTCATATGAAAGGTTTTATCAATATTCTCATGCACACATAAACTTAGATATTTTGCTATCATTACATGAATTATTAATCCATGATGAGATCTTGTACTTTCAAGTGATAACGTAAAAACATGTGTTATGCTTCTCATAATTCTTATTGCAGTTAGCAGTAATGTCTGATGAAGAAAACAATACGCTTGAAGATGACAATCACAATTACGGTGAACTGTGGATTGACAAGGCGGCTATATTGCAATTTTGTAATATTTTGACAACATCAAGTTGTTTGATCCATGATTATAACAGACTATACCTGGACAAGAAACCATGCATGACATCAGGGCATACAGGTGATAAGTGGGTATTAGAATTATTACATGGTCATCCAATCCGATTCTACAATATGTTTAGAATGTCACAAGAAATTTTAAGGACTTGGTTTACTTGAAACATCTTATGGGTTGGAGGGTTCACGCAGAACAACAACTAGAGAAATTCTTGCTATAAGTTTATATATTTTAGCACATAACGAGTCTATTAGGGAAACATGTGAACGCTTTCAACACTCCACAGAGACGATAAGTCGTTATTTTTCTCACGGCCTTCATCTGTTAGTTATGCTAGGAATAGATATAATTATACCAACAGATAAAATGTTTGTTGAAATCCCGTCACATATTCGAAATGATGTTAGGTATATGCCATTTTTTAAAATTGTAAATTGGATCTCATGCCTGATTCCCACAAGAACAAGTTGCATTTATAATAAGACATCACACACCGACACAGAATATTATGGTTGTATGTGATTTCAATATGTGTTTCACTTTTGTGGCATCGGGATGGGAGGGCTCTGCGCATGATGCTCGTATATTTCATCGTGCAATTTTCCAAACCCACCTGCAGGTATTTTCTTGTTTGCATATTAATGATTTATTTATTTTTATTTAACACTATCCAGAACTAATATGTTTCTCTCATGGGAAATATTATTTAGTAGATCTTGGTTACCCTTCTGAAAGGGGTTTCTTAGAACCATATCAAAGATAACACTTACCGATTTTATTCATGGACACGCCCAATTAGAGGCATCGTGAGATTTTCAACACATTCATCACTTCAAGTGTTATAGCGTACATTTGGTGTATGGAAAAGAAATGGGGAATCCCAGAGATATGCCAAATTATCCTTTCAAAAAACAACGCTTATAGTTGTGGCTTCAATGGCAATACATAATTTCATTAGAAGACATCACATATGATCCAAAGTTCGAGAAATGTGATGTGATGAATTTTTTATTCATCCGAAGCGTATGATATGCAGGTGAATGTTCAACGATGTATAGTGATTAAAGTCCCAGTCAAAGAAATATGAACTTCGAGATAATATTTCAATTCAATTATGCCAAGCAAATCGGTAAGGCGTGATATTCATTGAATGTATTCGGTAATATATGTTTGTAAAATGATGAGCTAAGGCCTTTTAAATTGAGTAATATCTATTGTGCCTTCTAATGAATGAGAATGATGTTTGATATGGTGACAATACAACTTATTCAGACCTAAATGGTATTGTTGATTGGTATTCGTCGGTGGAGTTTTTTTTGATTGATCAAATTGCTAATTGTCATCATTCATATGCTTATTAACATGTGATTTTAATTGTTTTATTTTGAATTTGTAGGTCTTATTTGGAAGACTTTGAGTGGATCGAGAGCTCAGTTTGAGCCTTTATTTTTTTCCTTAATTTTATTGACTTGTTTTATTAGTTTTAGGGTTTGTTTTAAACAAGCAGTGTCAATTTAACAATTACTGAGGAGTAATCTCATGTGGATTATGTAATATTCATTCATACTAGAGTTTTAAAATATAGTTGATTGTAATTATCATTAGATAATCAGTACAGATTACATTATGTTAATTTTTTTACTTAATAAAAAAACAAAAAAAAAAAAATCTCATTGTATTTAAAGTTACTAAAAATTTGGTAAATTATTTTGGATTGTTTGGAAATTAATATTTGCATAGGGAAAAAATTATAAGAATTTTTTATTCAAACTTATTATACCAATTTATAAGAGATTTGAAGAGGTTTAATATGTTCATAAAATTACAATTTAGCAGTTTCATAATAAAATTATTGCAATACAATGGCAAATATAGCATTTTATCCTATATCATATTTAGTAAATTTAAGCTAAAAATTTGCTATTTGAAAGATAATATTGTTAAGTTATATATTTATATATTATTTTGGGAGTTTTGTTTAAATAATAATATGTCTGTTAGGTATAATAATCTTTATTATACGATGATGATATATATATATATATATATATATATATATATATATATACATATATATATATATATATATATATATATATATATATATATATATATATATGTATATATATATATGTATGTATGTATATATATATATATGTATGCATACATATACATATATGTATGTATATATATATATATATATGTATGACATATATATATATATATATGTATATATATATATATATATGTATATATATATATACGTTATATATATAAAAGAAAAAAAACATTTTAGAAGAGAATGGGGTCAATAATTTAATTTATAAACATTTAAAAGAAAAAAATTAATTTGAGAATGATTAAAATTTTTTTTGTCAAAACCACAATACGATATATTTTGAATATAAAATTCTTAAATTAATCAGAAATCGTTTGTAGAAATAGAATAATGAATGTTTTGATTTTCATTTTCTACACACGTCAGATAAAAAATTTAATTTAATTTTATCCAAAAGATTCTCAACTTTAAAAAAAGAATTCTATGAACCAGCTTTTATATTTAAATTTTTTTTTAAGAAAGCTTAGGATGACTTGTGTTTTGATTTGGGGATTTACATACATACCCTAAACCCTAAATCTTCTGCTTTCTTCGGAGTTTGTGCTTCACCGTTGGCGAGTTTGATTGTTAATTGAAATTAGTTTCTTGCAATATCGATTGGAATAGAGTGTAGAGTCCGTCGGTTATATTCATTGAGTGCAATTTTGGTGTTTCCCGTTCGCAGATCCTTCGTCATACAGGAAGACCGGCGTATTCGCTCCTGGAATCGTTTTGATCTGTTCAATTGAATTTCAGGTTTACTGCTCAATCAACCTTTTAGCCTTATTAATGCAATTGCTTGATGATTTTCAACATATTTCAGATATAGTTTCTTGATCCAGTATACGAGACAGGGTTTTCCTTCATGTCTCCCTTGATTTGAACTCTTTTTACCTGATCATGATTGAATACATTGTTTATTATAGTTGTTCTGAATCATTGTTGGAAGCCTTAGTGTCTACATTTCTCTGCCTAACTTGCTGATTGTTTCTTTTCCTTTGTTTACCTGCTGGATTCTTCCATTCACCTTTTGCGCAGGATTTTGTGTTATAATTCTGTTAATTTATCAATTACCTGCATTGCTAATATTATGATATTATTTTATTTTCTTTCTCACTTTAGGAGTTTGTTCTTCTTGAATTTTGATCTATTTCCATTTGAGATTTCAGGCTGGCTTTTAACTGGCGTCCTTCCTAGTATTACCAGTTAGTCTCTTCTTGCGGCTGCTTCTCAGCCATATTATGCTCATTTCAGAAGAAATCGATATAGTTGCCATATAACAAAGGCTTAGAATATCTGATTGTCGTTTTTCTATATTCATCGTCAACCTTTAAACATGAAAATTTTAGGAGTCATGGCCTTTTTATGAGGCAATTTTTTAGCCTTCTTATGGCATGTATCTGGAAATGCTATTATGTCTTACAGAATTCTTTACAACGTTGGTTTCCCATTTAGGCAAACTTGCAATTCCATCATTACAACAGTGTAGAGATATTCACTGTAAATTGTTAATTATGGCCAAATGTTTATAATTTTTAGAGATGTTAGGACATGCTTTCCAACTATTTTTTCACATAAAACTATATTTTTGTGCTTTCTTATGTCTAGCATTGTACGTCTCATATATAATAAGACTTTATTTTCAATCGAGTTTGCATTAAAAATTAAAACCACTCAAATCCAAAGACAATTAACCACAAACTTAGGTCATCTAGCTTACAGGAAGAGAAAGTAAAGCCCACGATTAAGCAAACATCAGCATGTAAGTCACAAATCATTTTGGGCATTCTTAAAGCTAAGACTTTAAACCTAAATCTTTTGCAACTTTACATATAGAGCCATAAGCCCCAAATTAATGGTCATTTATAGGTGTTGAGTGACTGTTGAGTATGAACATCAAACATTGTGTTATAATCAGTGGCTTGGTTATTCTTCTTATAGGATGGGACATTGAGAATATGAAGGCAAATATTGGATGGTAAGACATTGGCATGCTTTAGATGATGATTGATTGGAAATATCCAACGTTAAGTGATGATTGATAGTTTGCTTAGTTGTTCTCCTGATGGGAGTGGTTGATAATTAATAGGAAGTGCCAATGTTGGACCTTGATCCGTGGCTTTGTTGATCATTCCCTATTTAAGAGGAGGAGGTTGACAATCAAGAAGATAATTGTTGAATGTCGGTGTTTGATAAGTGTCAAAATATGGTTGATTGGGAATATTAAGTGATCAATGGTTTACTTCTTATAAGATAGAAGATTTGTAATTCGATAGGTGGTTATATGATGTTAGTGGCTAAAAAAAATATCAAATAATGATTTATTGTGAATTTTGAATATCGAGGAATAATTGGTAGCTTGCTTGATCATTTTGATTTATACAAGGGAAGACAAGCATAAAGTAACAATTGATTGGGAGCATTAAATGATGGGAAAATATATGTAGTATCTTTGTCGTTCTTTTTATAGAGAGGAGATCAATGATCAGGAAAGCAAACATTGGATGTCAATCTTTGATATACATTTGGTGATGGATGATGTAGAAAATCAAAAGTTGAACAATGGAAAGCAGTTCAACTTGATTCTCCTTAGATGAGGGGTGACTGAAAGAACAAGAATGTTAGTGTGAAATAATAGTGTTGAAAACGCTAATTGATGGGTATGTTGGTCCATAGTGATCAATATTGATATGGTATGATAGGTAATAGTGCATATCAGGCTAATGATGGCTAGTGTTTTGTGGTCATTATGGTAGGCATCCACATTCGTCACAATGAGCATCGATGACGATTGTGATGTACGTCAACATTGGTTGTTGATTTACATCTAGAGTTGAATGTAAAGCTCTAGATTCTTTATATCCTCCATTGAAGTTCTTTCATGGTTTCTTTCTTAAATATGTTGAAGCATGATTAATTTATAGATTTTTGTACAAAACACTTTTGTCAATTCAACTAGAAAATAGGGCACTCTATCAAGCGATTGAAGTTAATTCCTTGATTTTTGAACATATTTCTGATCATCATATTGTAATTAAGTGATCTTAGACTTATTGAATTTGGATGTTTTGTTAAAATACTTATTTTGGCTGCAAGCATATAAAATTCATGGATCATTTGGTCCATCAAATAATATTTTAAAATTTTAATTATACTTTAAGTGTCTTAGTTGCTCTATTTATATTTAGATTAAGTTATAAGATGCTTATTTTGGTTATAAAATTATTGAAAATGAATTTCATATGATTTCAAAGTAGCTTCTAAAAAATTTTAATTAAAATATTAAGATATTTTGTATCTTAAAAAAGGAAATTATATTTTATATATCAAATAATCATGAAAAATAGAAAAAAGATGTACTGTATGTTGTTCCTTTTTTTTAAAAAAGATGATGGATTTATAAAAATTCCTAAATTTTAATCTCATTTATATTAAAGAATTCAACCCTCGTGTGAAAAAAGTTCCAATCGATTGACACCTTCGATGTTCCAAATTAAGTGGTGCTTGATGCAGTCGCTCGTTCTCGTCGTGCTCACGGCTCTCCCATTTCCAGACAAACCCTAGCTTAAGGTCATTCTCGTCGTTGGAACGCTGGTTGACACTGGCCTTGGATTTCTATCTGGTAATCTCTGGGTGAGTTCTTTTCTCTTATCACCTTCCCTCTGTCTTTCTCATCGTCATCGCCATTTCTTCCCTCTTCTCAGCTTCGTCCACTGCACAACCTTTCAATAAATTCTAGTTGTTCTGTGTAATAAAGTGATTTTTTTTTATTATCAAAAGATGATGTATTCCAAGAGACACGGAGCCACTGCTGCCTTGAAGTATTTAAATTTCGTATCTTTTGAAGATAGGAAAAGTTAGAATTAATTGGCTTTTATGAAGTGAAAATCTAATTATTGGCGGCACGGGAATTCATTGATTGAGAAATTCAGATGCGTCCACCTAGTCATCCGTTGGAAGTAATAACTCTTGTCTTCTATGGTTGCATTGGTTGAATCACTCAACTTACCGTCTACTGTTTCAGGCTGGAAGACACCTTCATGCTTAAAGAAATCCTATGTTTTGTCATCATATTTCAATGCAGAACTTACGAACAAAGCCTAGAACTTTTCATTGCAAATCTCTGGCCCAAGTTAACTCTTCTTTGGCGCATTTTGATTTAAAAGTTCTTACAATCTGGAAATGCTCGGTATCATCTTTGACAAAATTTAGTAGTGCACAAGAAAATGACAATTTTTGGTTGAAGCGGCTTGACCATAAAGACTGGCTTGCGCCTAACGAAGTTCTCAAAGTTTTTCAAAACTTGAGAGATCCTGAACTGGTGATGGGTGCTTTTACAAGGGTTTCAACTCGTGTGGATTATAAGCCAAGTGAAGCTCTATATAGTTTACTAATAAACAGATTTGCTCTTGCGCAGAAGTTCGATTCAATTGGTGTTTTGTTGGACAGGGCAAAATGTGAAAAGTGCCGGCTTTCTGATGAGTTCTTCTACAGAGTAATAAAAATTTATGGCAATTTAGCAAATCATCCTGAGCTAGCCATTAATACACTTTATAGAATGCCAGAGTTCCAATGTTGGCCAAAAGTAAAAACTCTCAACTATGTGCTTAACTTGCTTGTGTGCAGTAAGCAGTTTAAGTTAATTCATGAGGTTTTTCTCAGTGCGTCGAGGTTGGGTGTTTCGCTTGATACTTGTTGCTTTAACATTCTCATCAAAGGTCTGTGCCAATTAGATAAATTGGAAGCAGGATTTTCCTTATTGCATGAAATCTCAAAGCAAGGTTTGCGGCCCAATGTGACCACCTACTCAACATTGATGCATACTCTTTAGCAAGCATGGTAAAGTAAAGGAAGCATTTGAGGTATATGAGATGATGGAGAGAGAAGGTTGCCATCCTGATGCCATAACCTTCAACATATTGATTTCTGGACTATGTAAAGAAGGTAAAATTGATGAAGGGATGGGCCTTTTGAAGACCATGAAGCTGAAGGGATGCTATCCAAACTCAGCAACTTATCAAACCCTTCTATATGGTTTGTTGCACGCCAAACGATTCATCGATGCAAAGAATTTTATGGACGCAATGATTGTGGAAAGGAGATATCCTAGTTTTTTGTCATACAAGATGACAATTGAAGGCCTTTGTAGTGAAAAACTTGTTCATGAAGTGGATTCAGTTTTGAGGCAAATGGTGAGCCAAGGATTTGTTCCAAGGATGGGAACTTGGAAGAAGATTATTGGGTGCATGTTATCTAAACAAGATGTATACATGAAGCAGCTGAATCTCTGTTCCTGATTTACATGTGGTTGAGATGGTCAAACAATTTTGCATTTAGCTGCCAACTGACACTTTTATTGCTATTTTTGATTTGTACAGAGAAACAAACTTGGTTTCAAGGCACCTTATTGTTTCTGAGTGTACTAGACGTTGTTTCTTCCTACACAGGGCTTTTAAAAAAGAAGAGTGAGAGGTATTATATTTTCATACAAGAAATGCCTCGTCTTCAATTTACAGGTATTACTAGGTCTAGTTAATACCAATGAAAGGAAAACAGTTTTTATTTTGATGGAATGCTCAGTGTGTTTTGGAAAGACTGACTAGTTCACCTGTTTTTTTGAGCAGGGTTTTATTTCAGATTATCCAATTCAGATTTCATGTCAATGATGAGGGGAGGGAGCCATGGATTGAAAGATGAATATCTCTGCGGTTAGGTGAGTAATTTTGTTCTAAAAATGCCCTTAATTTTCCATCAAATTAGCAAATTTTTGAATAAAATTTACTATATCAATCTGCAGGTCTCAAAAAGGAGGTAGTCTCCCAGGCAGGCATCAGCTGAGGAAATGATATCAAGGAGTGGTTTTCATTTCAATAACTGTTCATCAAAATTGGAAAAAAATGCTCAGAGAGCCCTTTTATTAGGGACGCAAGCTCTTCGCATTAAATGCACAGTTTCTGAAGAAAACCCTCCCCTCCAGCAATTCATGTTTTGGTGGCAAGCTTTGATCTCCTGAAGGTAAGGGTGTAAACAAGCCTAACATGAATTTGCTAGGATATTTTTTTGGTAGATAGTCATCTCCTTTCAGAATCCAAAGCACTATCGCATGCTTCAAACTTGAAAATAATATTATATTTATTTTTTAATTGTTAGATAAATCCTAAGCAGCAAAAGTAAAGAAGAAAACTTAGAGAATTTGTCATTCTACTCCATTCATAATCAACATAAGTTTCATTTCAACTTGACAAAGAAAGAAGAAAGCTTGTTAAATGAATATTAAATACAATAGAAAGAACATTATAACTAGCTAACTTACTGGTTAGACCCTGAGGCTAACATTTCAAATCAATAGCTAGGATTCTTGAAACCTGACTCCTTATCCCTTAAGAACATATTAGATTGAGATAATTAAAGCCGTAAATTCCTATAACTCATAAGTATAATTGACAATATTTCCAACCTTAAATATCATTTGTTTAGACATCAGGCTTTGTTGTGGATAGGATCAGATCTCCTCCTCACACTCCTCTTGTTCTTCTTGTTGAGATTTGAGGATGAAAATTTAGGAACTAAGCTTTCTATCATGTGCCTGTGCCTGCTGCGGGCATCCTCATGGCTAGGTGTAGGAGTCTTAGCCTTGAATACATGCTGGTCTAGAGAAGGCCCTTTGCTTATACGCAGATCCTTACCTGTCTGAAGAACTAAGAGCCCAAAACACATGAGAAGGAGAAGAAACCACTTACAGAAGCATAAATTCATTGTTGCTCTAGAAAAAAGAAACGGAAGGGATATCTTGCAAGGAGAAGAGTGAAGCTAACTTGCCCCCCAGGCTTTGATTATTCTACAGATATAGTTGTAGTTTCTGATATTTGATATTGTATCTGTAAGGATAAAGCTAAGAGAGGCTAGTAGTGTCCTAAAGCATTAAAAAGAAAAGAAAAAAAAAAAACAAAAAACCACAATCTAAAAAATATTTGAGGTGAGAATTTCATTCGCATTTGCTTGGGAAAAATGTTTATTGACCTACCTCATAAACGGGTATAATAGTTCTCGTAAGTATATTAGAAGTATCTTAAACATCTAAGATTATTCTCAATCATATATGATGAATTTAAGTTTTAAGACCAGTTCAGAAGGTTATGCCTTCTGACATGTATGACTAAAAAGGTGAGACGATACCGTCCCAGAGAAGCTAACCTGTCTTTATAGTTTTTTTTTTAATCTTTCAATGTGGATGCTGCTATGTTCCCTGTTTTATGCTTTTCCTTTATCTTGTAGCAACTAGGATTTAGATATTTCTCTTTGGCCATCCAAGCAGTCGTTCCAACTTATAAAAACATGAGCCAAGAATCCCGTATTCCTGTGGTCATTGTAAGCTGCTTTGATCCTTTATACTTTTTTTTTTTTTCAATTTTCACGCAGGAGGCATCGTTTTTTTTTTCTTTTCTTTTCTTTTAATATTATTCTTTTTTGGTTAAGAGCCTTCCATATAAATAACAAGATCAGATTGGGATACTTCGTGAGCTCGAGCTGCTCAATTACACGTGAATAAACTTTGAGAGACCGGCTTAAGTAGAAGTTAATATACTGGTTTGCTGGTCATTGTTCAACCAATGAGCGAAATCATGTTAGGGTTATGGGGGCATATGCCCCCCATTTGCCCAACTTTCCTTCATTGAACCTTCCAAATATGCCCCCCATTTGCCCAACTTTCCTTCATTGAACCTTCCAACTGAATGATTCAATTTGTCTATCTGTCATCATTTATATTTAAGTTAGGGGCTTTTTAGTTAGCTGAAAAAGGAATTCAATATAAAAAAACGGCATGTATTTAAAATATTTTATGTTTGCTTGGATGGATGCAAATTAAATTCAAGAATTTATTTTTTAATTTTTTGATTTGAATAAAAATATAAGCATGTAAAATGCAAAGGTGGATTTTGTTCGACTCAATCAATTAAATATGAGCTAAAAAATCTTATTGAAACATGACCGAAACCTAGCCAATGGCTATTGAATAAATCAGCAATTTTTTATTTATAGTTGTAAATTTTCATAATACAAAATTTTTTAAAATTCATAAAAATTAATAAATATATACTTTTCATGATTCCTGAAGTTCATATACCGATTCATAGAGGGTTTTAAGACAAATAATGAAAAATTGTAATCATAGAGAGGGTTTTATGACCTAATTTTGCATGAAAATTTTGCACATGAATGGAGAAATGAAAGGAACATAGAAAAATAGTTGTTAGATAACAATAATCAGATGATAACGATCAAACAATAATGGTCAGATGATGGTGGGTTAGATGACGATAATCGAGCAATAGTAAATGAACAATGATGGTCATATGATGGTAATTGCTAATAGTGGTCATCTACTTCAATCTTAAAAAGAAAAGTTTTAGAATTTTTCCAGATATTCAAGCTCTCTCACAATCTAGGTATAGCCTCTTCAAGGGAGATGTGTTTATTTTTAAATATATATGTATATGGGGGATATCATGCGATTTTTAGGGTAAATTGAGATGAGCAAAAGGAAGACAAATAAGAGTATCTACTGAAATTACCCTATAATGATCAATCACCTAATAAGGATTCATAAAGTATGATGGGTCTTCGAATGTATTAAAGATTTTTTTCCCTAGTTTATATGGATGAATAAAGTAGAGTATTTAAATTGAGTTTTAAGATTTAAAGTTTCTTATGGGGGCAAGACCCCATAGTTAATTATATCCTAAGGAATGTGAGTTCTTTAGGAATATTCTCGATTAAAGTAGGCAATTATTATCTTCAAAGATTTCAAAAATAGGATTATCAATGAATTAGCTATGTTTAGAAAATCAAGTATGATAGATCGAAATGAGAGACTTATTATCGAAGCCAAAAAAAGATGAGTAGGGGATGTTTATGATACTAGAAAGCCTAATGAGTATCCCAAACTATCCTATAGTTGGGTTTTATATATTTAAAATTGGAGAGAATTATATATTTGAGTTAAAATTTTATTAGAAAATTAAGATTTATAATTTCACAATACAAAATTGTGAAAATATTTAAGAGGTGAAGATTTATACTTATAGCCCGAGAGGAAATAATAATCTCAAATCCTAAATCTATGGAGCTTTAGTGAGGGTCAAAGCATGTCATAAATCTAAAAGCGAAAAAATGAGTATATTGTCTACCTCTACAATGAAGAGTAAACCACCCCACTACTTGACTTATAATCGTATGGAGTGACAGCCAGCTAACTCTTACGTTTTAAAATTATATGATCAAGTCATATATTTTATAAGATGGTTATGTTGTTATTATTTAGAAAGAAATTAAAATTTTTAAACCCACTATTTAAAAGACTAGAGTATGAGTGGTATGAATAATAACTTAGTCTAATGCAAATTTTATTAAATTTTATTTCATTTTTGGACTCTTTATTTTAACAAAGGTTAGGGAATTTTATATGTCTAAATGCATGATGAAATAAGGTTATTGGCTAAATCAAAGAGAAAGATGTGTTTTCCATTACAAGGGAGACCCTCAAAGGTCAAGTCTATCGTGTGGAAAAACCTCTCTCTTAGCAAGAATGAAACAAGATGATATGCATTATATTAAGCATACAACATCCAGCTAAGGGGTTGTGAAATCTTTTAATTATCTTAATTTAATGTCTAGATTTTAAATGAGGTTATGAGTCATCTAAAAAATTAATTATAAGTTATAGTTAGGGTAGAAAGTTTATTTTTTTTCTAAGAGCTTAATCGAATCCAATCCACACATTAAATCATCATCATATATAAAGAAAATGAAAAAATACATGTCATTTCTATTACACAATTGTAAACAAAGTATCACACAATTTATAAACTCAATATAAAAGAATAATAGCTGCAAGATAACCAAAAAAAAAGGTGTAGTCGAGCTCTACCTTTATACAATCCGGTATATGAAAGAATAATTACAAGTTATAAATGATAAGTGTTATAAGAGGTCTTCTAGTCTTCATACTTCATTTTCTTATTTGATTTACTTCATTTGATTTGGTAAGCTCATCACATGGCACTCCAAGATTAAAACTTGAGCATCTCAAACTATCTTATGATTATGCTTTATATATTTGAAATTGGAAAGAATTATATATTTGAGTTGAAATTTTATTAAAAAATTAGGATTTATAATTTCACAATACAAAATTATGAAAATGTCTAAGAGGTGAGGATTTATGCTTATAGCCTGAGGGGAAATAACAATCTGATCCAAATCATGGAGCTTTAGTGAGGTGACGCCATAAAATCTAAAAGCGAAAAATGAGTATATTATTTACACAATGATAAACCACTTTTACTAATTTGGGTTGAGATTTGATCAAGCCTATGGAGGTAGGTCCATAGGGCTTAAGAAGGGATTTTGGTTATTTGGATTTAGTATGATTTGATTTTGGCTATTTGGATTTAGTATGATTTGATTTTGGCCATTTGAGTTTGGATTTCATTTATATTTGTGAATATAAATGAATGAATAATTGATTTATAAAGAAATCAATCAAATTTGATTTGGTTTGAAAGAGATTTTAATTAAGCACATGAAGGTGATTCATATGGCTTAGGAAGAAATTTTTGAATTTGCATTTGATTTGGGGTTTCAATCACTTGATTTGTAATTGAGATTGGAATTTGATTGGATATTGAATTGATATTTGAGAAAATCAATTGAATTTGATTAAGACTAACTCTATAAGATAAAATCAAATGGCTTATGAAGGATTTTAGAATTTGAATTTGATCATGGATTTTAATCATTTAATTTGGGATTGATTTATGATTTGGATTTGAACTTGAGGTTTGGTTTGAGGAAGGAAGCATGGATTGGGTATGCATAGGTGGGCAAGTTTTCTAATATATCTCTATGGCTAACCCTTCTAAATCTTTAAGCTTAGGTTAAGTGTTCACCTAGTCATTAATTAATATATTGACACTTTTAAGTGCATGATTTGGGCTCATATGATTAGAATTTAATAGCTTTTGGAGTGGATAGGTTCATTTTATTTAGACATTTGAGTTTGACTATACATTTGTTAAATTAAATAATTCTGAATTTATTTTTTGGAAGTTTTCAACCTAAGAAGTGCATTAGGATTCATACTTGATTAAATAAATTTTCTGATAACGTGTATGTATGTATGTATGTATGTATGTATGTATGTATGTATGTATGTATGTATGTATGTCTCAGATGTACGTAATACGTATGCATGTATGTATATATTTGTGTTTATTATTACTATATTAATGCACTAAAAGAAAGAAGCCAAGCCCAATTAAAAAAGGTCAAAGATGAATATATTCATGTGACCCCATAGTCAAGTCAGTAGCGAATTACGAGCCTTTACAAGACAACCTGAAATGGTGCACTCACTCCGAAAATCAATGACCTCGATGACGAACGGACTCTGATCAGCTCGAACGTCGATGAAGAAGCATCTTTGCGAATCGGCCGTCGGCCGCGAAAGAAGTCGTCGACGAGCGTTAATAATATCAGCGGCGTTCGAACGCTTAAACGAATTTTCGTGGAAATTAATTCGGCTGCGAAGCCAAAAACGCCAAAACCTATCAAATGAGCTGTTTTCGCAATGGATGGAGGCGCGAGCTGGTCGTAATAATATATAAATTTAACCGAAATACGGATTTGTACGCATGAACCAAACGGCCTCCGATCATGGTTGCCGTTCGTCCAAACATTTAATAATATATATATATATATATATATATATATATATATATATATATATATATATATAATTACATAATAATATCATCTCAAAATTTCAAATTAAATTAATTAATTAGGTAAATGAAATAAAAAAAGATAATATATAAATATCCTAACACCTAACCTTAAGAACTCCTATTTATTCTATTGGCAGCCGCAATTCGTTCGACTCCTCCCTCACGGTCGAACGAACTACCCTCCTCCCGCACGTTCTCTCTCCCTATTGGTTCGTCCGATCTTCCTCGCTGCAAACCTCTCCGTCCCTTTCTCCTGCTCGGCAATCCAGACCGCATGACAGCAAGCCTCTCTCAGAGTTCTTCTGCCCTACCGACTTGAGTAAGTCGTCACAGCCTGCTGCTCTCTTCTCCTCTCCCTCTCAGCTCGCCTATTAGGTCGATCTCTGCTGCTCGAAGCACTACGGAATAGTTTCGTAGGTCGCAATTGGAGCAGAAGCAACGACGAACGAGATTCGCTGTTCTGAAGAAGAAGGCGACCTCTGAAGCTCCGTCGTTCTTCTCCTTCCGCCCTATTCCCATCCGAAATAGTTGACTGTTGAGAAAATGTCGCCGCTTTAGCTTGTCTAAATCCCGTAAATCTACCTACTAACAGGATTTAGTAAATCTGGATTTAATCTTGTGTGACTTCAGCGGATGACACAAAGCCTCGGATTTAATTATCTTGGCATTCTCGTGAGGAGGTTGAAGCCTTGCTGAGGTCCACGCAGCCTGCTTTCAACCATGAGATCTGTGATTCTTTCGACCTTAAAGATGAATTTCAGATCAAAGGAGAACACTTCCGTCGAGAAGAAGTCTTTAAAAAAAAAGAACTTACAAGCTACTTTGCTGCGATAGAGAAACAATGGCAAAGTTCTAAAGGTGCTCCTTGTGCCTGGTGTTGGAGCATTTATTTCAACTGATTACATCGGTGTGCTTGACGAAGAAGCGAAAGCATTTGAATAATGTTGTATGTTATGTATTTAATCCAGCTTTTGTGGCAACCAATTTATCTAGAACAGTCACTTTGGAGAACATTGTTCTATTATGGTTTATGCCAATAAATATTCTCCTAACCTTCCATATTAGTTATGGTTTCGGATGGGTGATTATCCAAATTAGAAAAGCTCCTCATCAAATGAGAGACCTTTCATTTTGGTTCTAAATACCTGCAGAACATGAATATTGACTCAAGTCATCCAAAACTTTCGGGGGAAACTACAATGCAAAGTGCAATCACAGAAGTTACGGCCATGGTTGGTGGGAACGTAAAGCATAGAAGAGGATTTACATTATCTATTTCTTCACATGGGGTTGCCTACTCTTACCTTCACCCATGCCCTCAACCAGATGCAAATATAAGCTCACCAAATTGTCAAAATAAGTACTTGTACATGCTCTTTATAGCACAGTGAGAAGACTTGTATCTCTTTTGTGGCAAGAAGAGATCTCGCTCTTAAGAGGCGGTTTGAAAACCACAATCACATGTCAAGACAACGATCGCGCTGAAGCATAGGTCAAAATGTCACGCAGCTCATGAGGAAGACGAGGTATAAATTGACCGATAGAAAACTTAATTAATTTAATACAAAATAAACTCTAAGCTCAAAATTAAAATATGAATTGAATTGAAGTCAGGTTAAGATCACATGTTAATTTAGAAATAATTCCTCACCGAAGAAGAGCATTCAGTGATACGATCGGTCAAAGAACACATCGAAGAGCGCATGTAAAGAGTAGCCCTCGATGCACTATACGGAAAGATGTCGAGGGCTGAAATTGACCGACAGAGACTAATTAATTTAATACAAAATAAACTCTAAGCTCAAAATTAAAATATTAATTAAAATTGTAAGTGTTTGAAGACTCATTAAAGAAGTGAATGAGTTGAAGACCTCTCTGACTCAAAAGAGCGGGTTTGATGACCATCATGCGTACAGAAACACCTAGCGCTAAGAAGCGCGGATAGGAAACAGTCGATATCGCGACGTGACGACTATCAAAATTTGGAATGACATGAAACTTAAAGAGAATCAAATGAAAATACTAATGAACTTAAACCCAACTTAAATGAAAATAATAAATCAAAGTTAAATCAACTTTCAAAAAAATATGTATGTATATTTTATTTTATGCAGATATTTGAAGACTATTACGCCGAAGAGCGGGTGAAGATGACCAATCACGCTTCTAGAAAAGCGGTAGATCAAAACTCACGATCTACCTGAAAAATTTAGTCGATTTTCTTAAAATTGAATATCAATTCAAAATTAAAGTTGAATATAAAACTTCTAAAACATCAAAATAAGAAAAATTAAGCTACAATAAGTAAATTCAAATGATATTTGTAATACAACTCAATAGTTCATTATAAGTACAAATGAAGTTTATCGTGGATTTAAGAGCTTGGCCTTGAACAAAAAGAAATGTAAAACAAGTTTTACAAGAGATTCTACACCTCTCAAATAATAAATTCAATGAATATTTGGGTTGTATTGTATTCAAATAATTATAAGAACTTGATTGTTTATGTACATGAATGTCATCCATTACTGAACAATCTAATCCATAAATTGAGCTCCAAATAAATTAGAAGGATTTGCATGAAACATCCAAATAAATATGACGATTACTTTATAAGCAAGACAAATACTGAGTAACTAACTTACAAGCAAGAATGAGCTAGAATAGCTCACTGATGAGCACAAATAAAACTATTTACCGAATGATTAGATAGCGTTATATTTGATGAATTAAAAACAAAAAAAGAAGTCTAAAGCAGAATTATAATGAGCTTATAAGCTAATCAATAAGCACGGATGAAACTTGTTGAATTCAATAAACAAAGAAATAAATGCAAATGATGGTATGATGCTCTGAATTAAATAAGAGCTAAAATAAAATGTCATCGGATTCGCAACACATCGTATAAGAGAACAGAAGGCGTTAATTAAAGATTCAATTAAACTCTTGCACACATTATAAATAAGAAGAATATCATCAGCAAAAAAGCATACACCAAGATACATTCCTCTTGTAAATGCCTAGTAAGAACATTCATAACTAAAGTAAAAAGATATGAGTTTAAAACCGATTTTGATGTGATCTAATAGAAATAGGAAAATATTTGATCAATCCTCCTTGTGTTTGAACACAAGAAATAGTTCTAGTATACATATCTTTAATGACTTAAATATAGCCAACATTATTTCATCCCGCTTTGTGCTTCACAACGAAACTGAATTTTTGCAGAGATACTACCCACCAAGCATGCATACGATTGAGATTTTTCTGTGATTGTAAAAACTGCAAAGGTTGGTGAGCTTAAGGATAAAGTCCTAATAGAGCAAGTAATGTTCCCATGTCTTAGGGCTCTAATAACTGTGTATAATTCCTGCTCATAGGTGGACCATTTTTTTCTTGCCTCACTTAGTTTTTCACTAAAAAATTGCACAGGTTTGTCCTCCTGTGAGAGAACAACTCCAACTCCAATTGTCGATGCATCAGTCTCTACTTGGAATGGCTTCTCAAAATTGGGAATACAAAGCACGAGCTGAGCTCAGTAGTTCTTTCAGTTTTTCAAAGCTGTCTTGCTGTTCGGAGCCCCAACTAAAGTGTTTATGTTTGAGACAATCGGTGAGAGGGACTGCGATAGAGCTGAAATGTCGTATGAACCGCCTATAAAAGTTGGCAAGGCCATGAAATCCACGGACTTCATAAACCATTTTTGGTGTTGGCCAGCATTGGATTGCTTCAATTTTCTTTGGGTCAGCTTTAATACCTTCCTTGCTTATTATGAAGCTAAGGAAGTGCACCTCATTCATTTCAAATTCACATTTATCTAAATTAATGTACAGTTTATTATCTTGTAGCTTTGTGAAGAGCAATCGTAGATGATCTATGTACTCGATCAACGAAGTACTATATATCAAAATATTATCAAAATAGACAACGCTAAAGCGATTTAGAAATGGTTTAAGTACCTCCGTCATGAGCCTCATGAAAGTACTCAGAGCATTGTATAGGCTGAATGACATTACTTGCCACTCATATAGACCTTTCTTAGTTTTGAATGATGTTTTCCATTCGTCTCCAGGCTCTAATTTGATGATAACCGCTGCGAAGATCTAATTTGAAGAAAATAGTAGAACCAGACAACTTATCTAGAGGATCCTCTATTTGTGGCATTGAGAATCGAAATTTAATGGTGATTTTGTTTATTGCCATACTGTCCACACATAATCGCCATGACTTATCCTTCTTTGGAACAATTAATGCAAGAACAACACACGGGCTTAAGCTATGCTGAATAAATTGCTTCTGTAGAAGGTCTTCTATATTCTGAAGAATATGATGCTCTTTTGGACTCATTCTGTAGTGCTGCAAATTCAGTAACTGGGCTCACGACACAAAATCAATGTGATGTTGAATGACCCTTAGTGGGGGCAACTCTTTCGGTAGGTCCGGAGGAGATATATTGGGAAATTGTTTTAGCAAGGTCTGGACGATTGAAAGTTATGTCATTGTGTGCTGCGTTTTGTTCAGTTAATATTATTGCAAGCATTCGATTTTCATTTATGAAGGCAGAAATACATTGCAAACCTGTTACAGTTATAAAGGTTGATTTACCCATTTCATTCTTAGGATCCAATAATTTTGGTCTTGAAGAAGGAAGGAGTCTTATCTTCTTGTTTTTTCACTCAATGATGTAGGCATTGGCACGACCGTCATACCAAGTTCCCGTGTCAAATTGCCACGGTCTTCCTAAAATCAAATGGCATACATCCATCTCTACTATATCAAACAAAACTTCACAACTGAAGCATTTCCCTATAGAAAAGTTCACCTTACATAAGTCAATGACCACAAATTCCACACCTTTCTTAATCCAACTGCTTCTATATGGATTTGGATGTTCCGATGTCGTAAATTGAAGAGATTTAACTACTGAATTGGATATTACATTCTCTGAACAACCACTATCAATTATTAGCTCACAATCTTTACCTTCAATTGTGCACTTTGTCCTGAAAATTGCATGTCGTTGAGATACAGAGGGCTGTTTTGGAGTCAGTAGCACTCTCTCTATAACGCAGGAAATCATTTCACCTTCATCCGCTGGAACGTCTTGTACCTCCAATCCAATAGGAGGTTCCACTCTTTCATAGTCTGAATCAGTTTCGCCACTAACTAATTGAATTTGCTTGCGATTGGGACATTCGTTGGAGTGGTGACCAGGCTGAAAGCATCTTGAAGCACTTAGAGGGGCCTGGCTTATGGTACATGTTCTCTCGTTGAATGTGGGCTTTGTTTGAAGCTTTGACTTTAGCATTGCCATGATTTGGATTTATAGTTGTAGTCGATGCAAATCCTCCTTTGGGATTCAGATTAGTTCCTTTAGTTGTTTCATGTGTAGCATCCGAAGTCGACTTCCTGATAAATGGCCATTTAGATGTTCTATTCAGCTGGAGCCCAGCCTTGTATGCATAGTTTACAGCTTGTGATAATGACCAGACTGTATTCATCTCTAGTTTATCTTGGATTACTTCTTTCGGTCCTCCTATATATCTTGTTACAATTTGTTGATTAGTTTCATGTAGATTGCTTCTAGCACTGAGGCGGTAAAATTCCTCCGTATATTCGCTGACTGATCTGTTGCCTTGAGAGCAACGTTGGTATTGAACGTACAATATTTGTTCATAATCAGAAGGCAAAAAATGACCTTTGAGGACCGGTTTCATTCGTGGCCAGCTCTTAATGGGTCAGCGGCCTTCCAGTCGACGAGAATGCGTCAATTGTTGCCACCATGCCCCTGCTCCGCCTTTTAATTTGCAGGCTACATAGCGAATCTATTTCTCAGAAGGAAGGTCCATATATTTGAAGAATGCCTCCACAGACTGCTCCCAATCCAGATAATCATCAATATGCAATTGACCGTCAAAATAAGGAATGTCTATTTTCACCTTACAGTCATTGTAGGCCCGCTCTGGTTGGCGGATGTATGCGGTAGTTATTTTCATTTAGTAAATAATCTTCATCCGACTCTGAATTCAGATAACGGAGTCTGTCGTCGGAAGGATATGTCTCCATCAAATACCTAGCGGATCCAACCTTTGGGTACGCCTCCGGTCACGATTCACCGTAAGGGTATCACTAGTCATTGGTGTTGGAGCCAAGACCCCCGGTGTTGTTGTCGGATTAGTGATATCACCTTCCTTAAGAGATAGCAGTTCTCGCCGTACCTCGGTGACAAATAATTGAAAATCTGAAGTTAAATGGTCTACCTTCTGTTCCAGGCGAGACTGAGCTTCACGTAACATCTCCCAGTAGCGTTCGCCATCGCGAGCTGATTGTTTGCTGCTCTCTGCCATTAGGGCTCTGATACCAATCTGAAGTACAGATCATCCAGGGAAAACCAGAGAACAAGGGCTAGAAGAGCAAAAACAGAATAAATCGAGAATTCAGAATATTTGAGTGAGAATGCGATGGTTCCAGATGGAAGAAGACGGGATCGCCATGGCCAGATGGCAGCGATGAGACGCCTGCAACTGATCGAAGGAGAGGTGAGAATACGGGGGCGCCGAGACCTCCGATCAATTTGAGTGAGCTTTGGTGAGCGGGAAAATAGAAAGGGAATCTTATAAAGGCTGATGTTAAAAAAAATCTTTAATTTGTAAACGATTCCAAAAAATAAAAATAAAAATAAAAACGAACACACAAAATTGAATATTTATTTATCTGATATTTTGTATGCTTAAAAGATTACATTCATTTAAAAAAAAATTAAGTTATGATATTTTTTTATACAATATTGAAAATTGATGTGCTAAATATGTAAAAAATTAATATGTAAGGGTTAGATATTTAAATTTATTATTTAAAAAAAAATTAGATAACTTTTATTAGCATGAGGTTTTCTGTAATGAATTAAAAATGCTTCATATTTAATTTATTTTTTGAGCTCATTTCATTGCATGTAGTTGAAAATTATATTTTTAAAATGTTAATTGCTGTTAAATTTGTAATTTATCGGATATGTTTAGATATTAATATTGATTTTAAAATACATGAAAAAAAAATATCTGAAAACTCAGTCCAAATCAATGATTTTATTTTAATATTTAGAATTAGTGAAAACTAAAACATCGGTTTTAAAGGCATAGTTTCTATCCTCAAGTATCCAAATGAGCTTAAACTAATTTAAGAGTCTAAAAAAAAATTAATAAAAGGCATAATATAATAATATATAATGACTGCTTTGTGCCCAGTGTAGTCATTATCTTCTTCATAAATTCAGAGGTTTAGTAAAACTTGCGAAATTATATTTTCATATCAATTCAATCATATGGTCATATTTGAAATTATATGCTAATAAATATGTGATTAGATCCTTTAAACCACTTACCACCCTTAAAAATAAATTTCTAAACCTTTGATTGAAAATTTTGGTCAAATTTTGAAGGTTATTTTTGAGTCAAATCAAACTCAGATTAAAATCAACGAGTTGACTAATAAGTCAATCTCGACTTGTATTGAACTTAAATGAAGTCAAGAATCAAGACTATTATATCAAGTTAATTTGAGATTGGATTGAAATACAAATGCATTTATTATATATTTATTTATACATTTAGATTTTTAATCAATTAATTGTCTTTATTCATTTCTGGATGAATATATATAATACAGTTCTGAGTGCATTTATATATGATGGATTATGAATGTATCTAGAGGTGTAAGTGAGTCAAGCCACCTCACGAGCTCAACTCATTAATGAGCCACGAGCCAAGAACTCGAACTCATAGTCAAGCTCTAAAAAATTTCGAGCTTAATTTGACTCAGCTCGGTAGCTTATCGAGCCACCTCGTTTTCATAATGATAAATTATAATTATCGTGTATCATGTTATTGGTTCGATAGTTTATCGAGCATTTTAAATGAGCTCAAGCTTGCTAGAGCCAGGTAAATGAGCTAGAGTCAAGCTCGAGCTCAAGCTCAACAATGATTAAACAAGTTTAACTCGATTAAGTCAAAATTCGACTCGACTTGACTTATTTACACCCTTAAATGTACCTCAATTGATTCAAAATAAAATAAAATAGAATTATTTTTAGCTTAATTGACCTCAAATCACATATAATTAGTCATGTATGACTTGAATTGACATCAAATTGAGCTAGTTGAAAATAAACTCCATTGTTCACTATTAGTTTGATAAAGTTGAGGTCAAATTAATTTTAGATTGACTCATTAACATGCCTTGTTAAAATATGTCATTTAAATTAAGATAAAGTTGAAATGCTCTCTAATAACAAGTTCAATGAGATACTGAGTCACATGCAAAAACTTATGAGTACAAAGCTCTTATTTGTTAAAGTTGACTAGAAAATTTATTCATTTAGTATATTTTTCACTAATATCATATAAGCTCATAATTTATTTATTCTTATGAGTGGAAGTGTGGGCGAGAGTTCTCGTCTGAAGCAACCCTATCATATGATGACACAAGTTGACAATCAATTAGTTAATTTATGATCATGAAATAGCAATTTGCACAAATGTATTGAAGTAGTCGATCGGGGGTTTTTCCATCCAGTGTGATCTGAGTTCGAGTCACGCCGCTTACACGTGTGACTTTTAAGGCTCAAATTCAATTTTAATGAACAATTTGTTAATTTTACGAATCATAATTTTAAGAGCAATTTTGTTGACAAGATAGAACTATATAACCCCTAAATGTTCTAATTTACAATTAGGCCTTCTAAATCTTGAAAATTACAAATTATTTATCAATTCAACTTGTATAGAGTACATTAGTGTTGGTGACAATTCAATATGATTTTTTTTTTTATTTGTAAACTTTATCGGATCCTTACATAAATAAAGAGGATTTTAGAATATTAATTAATGATTACTGAAAAGAATTGAACGGAAAATAAACATATGGTTTAGCGGGCATTACTGATTAATTATTGGAGTTAAGAAAGAGCAAAATAAAATTTTGAATGTTAACTTTTATAAATTACAATAAACTTAATGACATACACATAAATCTCTTTAATTTTTATAACTATAACACTACTTTCGAGAAATATATAAAGAGACATTCTAATTCAAATTTGTTCAAAATAATTTTATTCTTTTATTTTATTATGATATATATTACACTTATTTTAAAATAAATATAAAGTAAAATCACAATAAAGACGATTTATTGATAATCCCATCGAAAATTAAATCAAATGTAAACAAATCCCAACTCATAGAGATAACCAAAATCAATTTGAATCATAGCTTTCTTTCATGAATCTGTATATTTTAAGTAATGGGACCCAATTTAACATCATTAATCCCCTTCAAAACTCATATTTTTAAAGCTCCCTTCACTTCCCCTTCCTCCTGAACGACTCTCTCTCTCTCTCTCTCTCTCTCTCTCTCTCTCTCTCTCTCTGCTTGGCATTTTAATCCAAGAGAACATAGCTCCGCCACTCACTCTGCTCAATTTCAACATGTCTTCTGCAACTTTATCCCCCCCTCGCAACAACATCTCCCCAAAACTCCCTTTCACATACGAAAACTCCCTCTCCAACACTCCGCGCAACGACTCCTTCGCCTCCTACCTCGCCGTCGTCCGAGACGACTTAACGCCGGAATTCCCCACTACTCCCACCCGTCTCCGGCTGACACCGCTACATATCAACCTCACGCGAAAACGATCCGACGACGATGCCGAAATCGACATATTCACCGCCGAAAAATACTTCAACGGCTCACCAAACCCCGACCCCACCACTCCCGTTGAGAAAATTACAAAACCGGCGCCTTCCGCTACGCTCTCTAAGTCACATTCGCTGACGTGGACAGTCGCCGAAAGCAGCTGTGGCGGCTCATCCCAAACCACCGTTAACAGCCGCAATGTTCTGCTTCGCGACCGTCGCCGGCGTACGGCGATTGGATGCGGCGGCGGCGGCAGAGTGTTTCATCTCGGAGGTTTGGGATTATGGTGCTCGTCCTGTTCCCGTAAGCATGCGGATAACGTTAACAAAGCGAAGGAATCAGAAAGTATTAGCTGCGGTGGTAATTTCGTCGAACAGAAGCGGAGCATTAACCGTAGCCCGGCAAGCTGGAGGATAGAGACGTCAAGCCCGGCGACGTGGCCGTCCTCACAGAGGCGGGGACAACCACCTCCGCCGCCACCGAAGTTCATTGAAAAGGAAGAAGACGATCGGAGCGAGTCGAGCTCGGATCTGTTCGAGATCGAGAGCGTGGTCATGAGTCGTGCGGGGTATGCGCCGAGTGAGGCGAGCATAGCGTGGAGTGTGGTGACGGCGAGCGCCGCCAACGTGTCGGTTGCGTCGGATCGGAGTGGGGAGATCGGGAGAGGAAGAAGGAAAAGCAATGGGCTTTTGCGCGCCGGATGCACCAGTCATAAGGCAGTCGAGGTGAGCTCAACGGCGACGGCGGATGTGGGGAGTTCCATATCGCCGGTGGTGGCTAGATACCATGTTGACCTGGAGTCAGGTGGTGGGTCGGGCCGAATTGTAGCGGGTCGGGCCAACGGGACGTCATGGCACGGTGGGTCGGGCCGGATAATAGTGTGATTAAGGGTTATATTGTCTTTTCAATGTGGTGTTGTTGTGTATTTGTACTGTAAATGATGCTTTGAAATTAAATAAAATTGTTGTTATATTTGAATAATAGAGATGCTGTGTGTATGCAATCTGCTCAAGAAAGCATATTGCTAAAATGTTCTATTTAATAACAAATGTGGTCTTGTCTTCATATTTCTAAAATATATAAGAGTTGTGATGCAATTATGTTTTTAAAATATATTGAATTGTTAGGATTTGAATCATTCTTTGAATGAGTGCCATCCAGCACCCAAGAGAGATTAGTTTTATGATTTTATGCTTTATAATTTATAATACTATTGTGATTGTAATGGTCATATTAATTATTGTTGCGTGCCAAAAAATCGATTCTGAAGTAAAAGTTTTAGCCTTGGCTTGTAAAATCACCGGTGAAAATCAAACAATTCTGGCGAAATGTAGGGAATAATCTGGCATTGAAGTAAATCGTGATGGAGGAGACCGGATTGGCGGCAAGAGGATCAGCGGAGGGTGGTTGTGACCGTCAGTGGTACGATTGTGCTTGGAGGATCTTTAGAGCTCTCTCATCTCTTCTTGGGCCCCCTCCCATGAGGAATGAGAGGTATTTATAGTGGAGGAGTAATACAGAAATATCACGTTCCCATTCCACTTCATCGGCCGTAAGCGATTTCTTTGATCATTTGATGTATTTTAAGTATTTGACTACTCAAATGAAGTCGGAACTGTAAGATTTTGGACTTGTTGGATTCGGCTCGTCGAGACACTCGATTTGACTATAAACACTTCATATTTGAGAGCTATTTAGGGATTTAACTGATATCCCAAAGTTTCTAAGGATATTTTAAGACGATCAGGTTTATTTGGATCGCTTGTTTTAACATCAAGATTCTTGTTTTCACTGGTAATATTTTAAGTGTCATATCAATTATGGAGATTTTAAAACTACTAACAAAATTATATAAAAAATGACGAGGCTTCTACCCTTCTACAGTACTTCTCTAATGCATTTTCTAAAAAATCATTCTAGATTTAATAATATTTTTAGATCCCCGCATCACATAAATTATTTGGTTTCCATTAAACATAATTATTTGATTTTTTTTTTAATCTAGAATTTCACACCAAAGAGAAAATAAATTTAATATTTGATGAAAAAAATTACGTCACATCTTTTTGAAAAATTTACGTATCTTTATTTAAAAAAGTCAAAATATTTGTCTCATAATTAATTAACGTATCATTTATAATAATTCGATACGAAATGGCTGCATGATACCACCCAAAATAGCAGAATAATACCATTTAATGGTGCACTCTGCTGGCATTATGGTGGGGCCCCGAGGGCTTTATTAAAATCGCATAAAAATTGTGCACGTAGTTGTATGATCAGTTCCTATTCAGTGAACAGAATGTTCGGTGTGCCATTTATTGTTGAGAAAGAGAGAAAGTGGGGATTTTATATATGTGAATAATAAATGTGATATTAGACTCCTATGAGATTTGTTATAATGATATTCCTACTCATAATATGGATGAGATATTCGATGAATAATTATAGAAAAAAAAAAGAGTTTGCTACGAGATGTTGGGATGGGTGGATTCATCAGAGTCTGATATGTGTGAATGATGAATGTGGTATTAGACTCTTATGAGATTTATTATAATAATATCTTTATTTATAAGATGGATGAGATGTTGAGTAAATAACTATTAGTAAAAAAAAAAAAAAAAAAAGCGCTTGCTACGAGATGTTGGGATGGGTGGATTGATCAGAGCCGCTCGTTGTTCGACGACCCCGTACGAATCACGATGCAGCTTCATCTCACATTAAAAACGTCGGATGTGGGCATCTCATTTTCACGTGACGCGTTGCATTTTCTAGGACCGCGAAATAGGGAAAATGTTCATTCCCACTCACAGCAGTAAAATAATTTTTATTTTGCAAGAGTTCACGAGTACTAAATTATACCTAAAGATGGATTGTGTTTAGCAAAAATAAATAATATTGTTGATTTGAGGATTACTGAGTCTTCCATATCAGAGGAAAGGTATATGAAAATTGAGTGGACAAGTTGGCGAGGAATGGCAATAACCATGGCATAGAATATGTTTGCTCTTCAAATCCTTGATTTGAAAGTCATTAGAATTAAAAGCATAGAGCATGAATTATCATCATTTAATCATTTTATACATCAAATTTACGTTTCATCATTTAATCATTTTATTATTATTATTATTATTTTATATATTGTCAATTACAATTTAAAGATATCCAAATCAACTTAAATGTATAGTGGTGCCCAAAAAAAAAGTTTTAGGTGCAAGTCATCTATCTTGCTTTAATTAGCCATAGTGTACAATTATTAGTTCTAATATCCATAATTGACGACGTGCACATTTGACGCCTGAGAGAAGAATGTTATGAATAGTACTGGACATGCATGCAGGGTGCATGTGTTTGATGTATACTTGTTGTTCTACGTATATATATATATATGGATGTATGATACGCACTCACATCTATATCATATATACATATATATATACATATATGTATATAAGCTGACCCACTTGCTCGGTCACTTTAATCTGCTTGGCTGATGGAGAAATTATTAATATTGTTGATATGTATATGACCGTTGAAGGAATTTAAGGAATGATGGTCTTGGGTCATATGCATGTCTTTATCATGCATAATTATATTCAGTAGCCATGCATGCATGATTAAGATTTTGGACCAGCTGTTTCATTAGTTGATAATTATATTCAGTAGCCATGTATATTTTTTTAAAAAAAAATTTAAGTAAAATATATCATATTTAGATGACATTGATAAATCATTAAAATTTTTGATAACATTTAAATATTTACTTATTTTATGCCTAAGATTTCTTTGATATAAATTTTTATACTATGTCACCGGCAGTTGATTTGTCAGAATAATACTAAATTATTTAAGTAAAATGTATTATAATATTATAATTAAATTTGATTATTTTAATTGTTATGAATGAACAAAACAACTCCTTAATTACTTCAGTTTCCCAAGCACTCCTAATTATATGTGCATCATCTTGAAGTATTTACTAACTTTGTATAGAATAATTTTGATAACATTTAAATATTTGTTTGATTCAAACAAAACTGAGAAGCACAATAACCAAGTTTTCTTCACCAAAATAATAATAATAAATAAATAAATCTAAAGTACATTAAATTATATATATATTATTAATATTTGATTGATGTATACATGAGTACATTATTAACAACCACGTTGTATGTGTCATGGATGACGAAAAATGATAGTGGGGGAATTTTATGCATAGCACTTAATTTTTATATATTTATATAATAACACATCAATATTTGCATCTAATTATATAACAATTTTATGTCAAAATAGAATTAAAATATATGCATGAAAATATATTTTTTAATCTAAAAGCAGTTGAAGTTAGTAATATTCTATATAATATTTGAAGATATTGTAATATTATAAAAGTAATTATATATAAGTATATAAATATTGTATATAAATATATAAAAATTGAGTGACATACATATAAATCATTCATATTATTGTTATGAGGGGCAAACTTAGGTCACAATGAGTATTAAATTAATCAAACATTATAATATAAATTTGTTTTTTTTTTCTTTAAATAATGATCACTCTTTAGTTTAGGACTACAAATGAACTAAGTGTTCAGCAAACTACTCATGGCTTGGCTCGATTAGTGTTTGTTCATGATCGTTTGATTAACTAATCAATTGAGCTTGAACACTTTTGTAAATACTCAATTGCTAAATTAACCAAATTTGAATAGATTGTCGTTTGATTCATTTATGTTCACGGACAAAAACATTTAAAGCTCTTGAACAAGCTCTTTAAGGAGCTCGATTATGGTCCATTATAATTCAATTAAGGCTTATTTGTGAACATTATTGTTTAAATATTATTTTTTCTTAGCTTAATAAGTTATATATATATATATATATATATATATATATATATATATATATATATATATATATATATATATATATATATATATATATATATATATATATTAACAAGCTGCTCACAAGCAAACTCGATTAAGGTTTGATCAAGGCTCGTTTATTTCATTAAATGAGCTGCTCATTAATAGTATCGATAATCCAATTTGAATTAAGTTCATGGACAAACTTGAATCGAACTCGGGCTCCATAATTGTAAACAAGCTCAATTTTGAACAACATCCTAAAAAAAGTAAAAATTGAGCTCTAGCTCTATGATGGTAAACAAGTGTAATCTAGAACTTTGGAGGGTATTAATGAATATTATAGAGAATTCTAAAATTATGTGGAAGAGTCCGGTGCTCTCTCTCTCTCTCTCTCTCTCCCTTATTATTACGAGCAAGTTGGTCGAGCTGTTTTCTATAGTGAAATGTAGCTTTTGGCTGCGATTTTTCTTTTTTTTTTTTGTCGTATCTATTTTCTTCGAGAGATCGTTTTCGTTATCTTTCAGATGTCCTCACTCAGTTTTTTTTTCTTTTTTTATTTATGTTTGAGCGAATTTAATTTCAAACTCACATACACAACATATATGTAAGAACTTAAACCTGACAGCTTGAAGTTATCAACCACTATTTAAGATACCTTCTCTCACTCAGTCTTTAGGACAAATCAAAAAGAAGTGGCATCTACAGTGGATAATTATGTTTTGTACTGATAATCGCTGAATTTTTTAATTAATTTAAAATCAAAATTATTTTGTTCATATATATTCAAAACTATTTTAATAAATATAAATATATATAATAAATATATGTGATTTGATATTATCTTCTGATAAATTTCAAATAAAAAGTAAATTTTCTTTGAAATAATCAATAAAGTAAGCGCCAGAATGAGGGCCATCACGTTGGGAGCGAAGCTACCTATCAACAAATCCCGCAACCTCGCTCAATAGATTAAGTGTTAAATAACTTTTTTTTAATTATTATTCTTGTATAGATTTGGTGGATATTTTGTTATAATAAGATTTTAATTATTCAATGCTTGAGTTGATTCGTCTTTTAACTCAAATTTATTCAAAATAAAATTGAGTGTTTTGTTTAGTGAATTGCAAGAATAGGATATTATATTTTTTTTATAAATTTTGTAGTTTGTTGTGCTTAATATGAAGTGAAAGAAACACAAATTTTATTATTATTTTGAGTGGTTTGAAATGCATTGGGTTTTTTGAGAGTTGAGGAGGAGCAACTTGAACACCAAGAAAGAAGGACAATGGTCCAAGATCTTTAAGAACAATTCGCTTGGACATAAAGTTAAATGATCATTTAAATACTTGTGGATTGTTAACGATGATACTAATATCATCAACGTACAGGGGAATACCAAACATCAATTTTAACAGGAACCTGTTCTAAATCTTAAAGGTTTTCTGCCAATTTTATCTTAAGGGATTAGGGTTCTATACAAAGATCTTTAATTTTATAATTTGCCTTCTGCCAATTTTATCTTAAGGGGTTAGGGTTCTATACAAAGACGCTTTTTAAAATGTGTGCAAGTATATGTTTAAATCTTCTTAAAATCATGAGTGAAAAAGGTTTGAAAGTATCAAAAGTTATGCTGTTTAATCATTACGCAAAACAATCATCAAATATTATTCGGTCATTATTTAAACAAGGTCGGAATGTGGTTCACACAAATTTTTTTAACAGGCTAGAATAAAATGTTATTATGTATTTAAAACATAGTTTGACCGTGGATTAAAGAATGTTCAAACATATTCAGATTATGTTTGAATTCGGTTCAATCCACAGCTATACTATGTTCAAGTGACAATAAAATTAGATGTAGAGAAATTTTTTTAAAGGTGAATCAAATATCAATATTCTTATACTTAGGGGTGTGCATTAGATCGTTAAAGCGAACCGAACCGAACGATGTTAATTGGTTCACGGTTTTTTTATTCATTATTTGGTTTTTGGTTGAAATTATGGGTTAATACGGTTTAATGGTTTTTGGTTCGGTTTTAAGTTATTAAATTTCGGTTTTACGGTTAAACCGATTTATTTCGATTATAGTCTATAGATTAGGTCGGGCCGTCGGGGGCGGGCTTAGAGCCATTTTCGCTTCCTGCCTCGCCTGCCTCGATTTACTTAGAGACGCTCGAGTTCGAGTATTCATTCCTCGACTCTTCGATGGCGCATGATAGGCATTCGGCATTCCAGTGGTTCGCATTCCGGATTCAATCTTCGATCTTTTGGCTTTCCGCTTAGAACTTTCCAATTTGACGACTTCTTCTTCCTTTTTTATTTTTTGTTCTAGCGGATGTCGGATATACATTACATCTACCTTACAAGTTCGACTTCAGACTTATGTCTTCGCTTCACTCTTCACGTTTCACTCTTAGTCTCTTCCCATCTGATTTCGAATTTAAGTCTTTTTGATTCTTTGTGAGGTAACAGCCAACAGGTAAGAACTAAATCACATTATCTCAACTCCTCTCTCTCTCTCTCTCTCTCTCTCTCTCTCTCTCTCTCTCTACTTCTACCTTTGTTGAAAATTTGGTGATGGTTTGAATTTTGATTGTACTGGAGAACAAGGGTTGTCAATAATTAATGAGCCTTTGTGAATCAGATTGTCGGATCCATCACGTAGTGTTGTGGACTTTATTCTTTGAGAAGTAACGCCCAAGTAAGAACGAAATCACATTATGATTATCTCAACTCCTCTCTCTCTCTCTCTCTCTCTCTCTCTTCCTTCCTGAAATTTTGTTGATGGTTTGAATGTTTGATTCAAATTGAGTGGGTAACGCCGGTTTGGTTTATTGTGATTTGTGAGCTGTGAATTGTGATTGTGTCACTGCGTGGACTTTATTCTTTGAGAGTACCAACACTCAATGTGTAAGAAGAAAATGACATTATCTCAACTCTCTCTCTCTCTACTCCTTCCTTTTGAAATTTTGTTGAACTGTCGTCCAATATGTTAGATTTATTCGGTTTGGTTTATTTGTGAGCGGAATCGAGCCCGGTCAATAGCAATTTCACTTGTTGATTTAAAATTTATTTTTCTAATTGAACAATGCCTGGCTTTGGGAGTGGTGGATGCTTTCTTTAGAAAACATTTTTCTTTGTTAAAAATTTTCTATATTGCAAAGATGGGATGGAATTAGGCCTTTCACAATGCCATTACTGAACATGCTAACTGCTAAGTGCTAACGTGGAATTACATGCTCTTTAGTCTTTACATCATTGGCTCATTGCTATCACTATCAACATTAGTATAACATATGATTTGAACTTATCGCTTATCGCCATCGCCTATTATCTCTATGCTCAACTCTCAAAGATAATCTGTTTTATGCTTCATTCTAGTATGACATGTATGTAGATCAAGAGATGCATGTCTTGGAAAAATAAAGTAAGCCTTATGATGTTTTTTTTTTATCTTAGTTTTTTTAAATGCAACTATGCAAGTAATACAAATTGATTTATTGGGATGGTTTTAAATAATAAAAAAATATTGAATGGTAATGTTGAGTCATGTGACATTATATTATAATATTTGGGATACATTGCTATGGATCATGGATGATTGAGTGATGAAAGCATTACAATTTGTTAACATGATTCTTTAAATAAGTTTTGTTGATGTAATTTATTAAAGCATGTTTTTTTTAATTCTTTTTAATTTATTTAATTTTTTTATTCTAGAAGAAGAAACATGTCACAAGTTGGAGATAGTTCAAACACCGTAGTTCCTCTAGAGCTATGACCAAGATTCAAAGAAGTTCAACTTATGAGAGATGCTAGTGTCGGGTGAGAAACCACCAATTTCAAAAAAAAAAGAAAAGCTCCTAGACCTAGATCCAAGTTTGGGAACACTTTGTGAGGTATACTAATGAAGAAGGAGAAAAATGAGTAAGTGTAATTATTGTGGAAATCATATCACAAAGGATCCAAAGATTAATGACACTTCAAACTTAAGGGCACATCTTTCAGGTCAAGAATCCTATTAAAATGAACCAAATCAAACTAAACTTGCATTTCAATTTAGTGGTAAGGGTGAGGAGCACTGGAAGTCTTAAGGCATGGAGATTTGACCAAGAAAATGTAAGAAGAATGATGGTTATTATGAATTACCTTTCAAGCATGTAAGGTTGGGGTTTAAACATTTCATGTCTCGTTGTCCAATGTTTCAAATACCTTCACGGTGGACATTGACACGTGATTGCTTTAAATTTTATCAGGAAGAGAGAGCAATTTTAAAAAATCTTTTCAAAAAGTCCTGCCACAGAGTTTGTCTTACAACTGATACTTGGACATCAATTCAACGAATTAACTATATGTGTATCACTGCACATTTTATTGATGATGATTGGAAACTCAATAAAAGAGTTATAAACTTTGTCCAATCTATAGTCATGGAGAATTACCGGGTCAACAAGTAGAAGTCTTGTAGATTGGGATTGAAGCAATTTTACTGATCAGGATAAAGTTCTAATAATGGCATCATCACGCACCTACAAAAAAAATTTGGCAAAAGGGGAGGTAGATTCTAGATGGGCGCTTCATATATGAGATGCATTTCACATTGTTAACTTAATCGCAAGATGGCTCAAAGAGATATCTCACTGTTGTCAAGTGTAAGAAGAAGAGATATATTCACAATCACCGAAGGTTACGAAATTTAAAGAATGCATTGAAATTGAAAAATTAAAACTAAAAGCATATTATGCTTAGATGTTCCTACAAGATGGAAGACATTTTAATGTTAAAGAAGCTTAAGTCGAGAGAGCTTTTGAAAGGTATGAGGAGATCGATACTCAATTTAAATCGAACTAGAGAAGGATGATGATGAAAGTCATATTATAAATGGTGTTTTAAGTGATGATGATTGGAATAATGTTAGAGGATTGCTCCTTCTTGGAAAAATTTTATGAACTCACTTTAAGAATTTCTTGTATGTGACATCAAATACTTTTTTTTCATGAAATTGCAAGTTTTTGTCTACTTCAAAGTTGGCAAATGGATAGTGATCAAAATGTGAGAAGTACTTCCAAAATGATGACAAAATTTGCTAAATATGCCATAGAAAAATGAATTTGAATATATATCTTGTTGTTTTAGATCCCCGCTTAAGCTTCAAGTTATGTAGTTTGCTATTATGGATATGTATGAAGGACTGATGGCTGCTTCAAGACAACTTATTAGTCATCATGCTATGATATGTTTCATGATTACAAAATTAAAGTGCTTGAAAGCCAAATAGAAGTGGTCTCCATGAGAAACAAAATTTCTCAAGGGTCTAGTTTTACAACCGCAATCTTCGGGACAAGATATTCAATGATGAGAAATTCAAAAGATCCAATTTTGGGAAGGATGATGTAGATAACAAATCGATCTAGATAAATATTCAGGAGTCTCAATGCGACCGATCGCTTTGATATTTTAAATTGGTGGGTTAATGCACCAAGATTTCCTATTCTCTCATATATACTCGATGTTTTATGCTAATTTCAACTCAAGCTCAATGCGCAATGATGATTTTGATGCATTTAGAAGTTCATTATCCCAAAGATTGCAAAGCTCTAATATGTGCACAATGATCGATTTAGCAAACTTAACAAGTGAAACTCAAACTTATGATTATGATGAGGAATGAATGTCGATTGTCTAATGGTCCCTTCCTTTATCTTATATATATATTTTTTGCTTACATTTCTTACATAATCGCTTTGGATTGTAGTAGTTTTGGTTTGGTTGTTAGTTTTATGTTAAGGTTTTCAATACAAATAGGCTTTTTTAGGTTTAATAAATAAATGATAAAATGATCAACGATACGCTACGTGACTTTTTTTTGTTATTGCCCTCTTAAGTCTTAGAAATTTGCTGATTTCTCAAAATTATGATGTATATATAGGTGATCATATTTTCGATATTACACTTGAATCTTGATAATAAAAAGATATTTTATAATGAGCCCCAAAATCCAAATTACAAATATAATCGTAAGTATATATTATTTATTCTTGAAGACTTTAGTAAGGGATGTTGGATGAGCAATGCTGCGGCAATAGCAGCTGCGTTTGATGGTGTTTTGCCTCCTGGTATTAATGGTACTAATGACAGGTGTACCAAGATTCAGGTGAAGAGGTCTAAAGATATTAGACAATTAAAAGCACTTCTCAAGGAACAGAGGTTAGCATTATGCCTGTGAGTGAGTGCCTTCTGCCAATTAAACTTTCTTGATCTCGAGGTGGATTTAAATTTATAATTTGCCTTCTGCCAACTTTATCTTAAGGGATTAGGGTTCTATACAAAGACGCTTTTTAAAATGTGTGCAAATATATGTTTAAATCTTCTTAAAATCAACATAGTTTGACCGTGGATTAAAGAATGTTCAAACATATTCAGATTATGTTTGAATTCGGTTCAATCCACAACTATACTATGTTCAAGTGACAATAAAATTAGATGTAGAGAAATTTTTTTAAAGGTGAATCAAATATCAATATTCTTATACTATATGAAGGAGAATGAAATGAAGATTTCAATTATAATTTTTATGCAAATGAAGATTATGATTATTATAAGAATATTTTATTGATTGACTACTTGATGATATAATAATTATCATTTTAATTTAGAAAGATTTACATATATACCACACAATTCTTATGCATTTATATATCTAACACTTAAAATTAGATATTTAATTATCTAACACTTTCCTCATATACTTTGAAAAGTGTATTTCACTTTTAAAAAGTAAGTAATGATGATATTTTTAATGTGATCTTGAAGATTATGATGTTATATATGTAAAAATTAAAGTTTAGATATTAGATATGTAAATACATAAGAATTGTGTGATATGTATATAATCCATTTTAATTTAGATGGATTTAATATGATTACTACCAAATTTTAATTTTACTTAAATAAGACCTAAAATCTTTATTATTATCAAAAGTCACCCTCATATTTTTTTTTTCAAGTAAAATCTTTTTTTTGATAGAAAAATCTAATTTTATAAATATTGATTTGGGTGTGAAATATGTAAATGGAAGAATTACGTGGTATGTATGTAAATTTTCTTTAATTTATCATTTTCAATTGTGGACTTTATTTTAATAAAGGGAGAACTTTTGAGAATGTCTACTTGAAAAAAATAAATGAATATATTTTCTATGTTTTATTATTATGAGACACAAAATTAAATTTTGTTTACATAAATATATGAATTTAGTAAATTAAAAAATAATATAAATATTAATATTCTAAAAAAGAGATGAGAGTTAAATTTCCTACCTCCCGGCCGCCTCACTAGATGTCCTAATGGCAGCGTGGATCTCGTCCCCATTCACCGTCGTCACCCGCACAGCCATCAAAACCCTATATTTCCTCCTCAACGTCCTCCATCTCCCTCGCCGAAGCTGCAGCTCGTCCCGCTACGACATCAACTCAGCCGACACCGGCGAAGCCGTTGCCGCATCCATCACCGAAAATCCCGACGCTGGCATCCTTCCCTTTGGCGAATCACTTCTCCAAAGACTCTCCCACCGCATCCTCCAACATCGCCGCCCCCTTCTTGCTCCAGATTCCAATGGCCGATCTCGCCGCTACGACCACTACAACGCGCTCATGAAGACCTTCGGCCGACTCGGCGACGCCGACGAGGCTCTCCGCCTCCTGCGGGAGATGAAGAAACCCAACGTTTTCTTGTACGCTACTGCCATGGATGCCCTAGTCCGCGCCGGCCGCTGTCAAGAAGCCGAGTCCATCTTCCGCGAAATGATCTCCTCGGGGATCGCCCCCGATTCCGTGGCCTACTCCATCCTCGTTAAGATGTACTGCTTCCATCACAAACACTTCGTTTCCGCCCGCAATCTCATCCAATTAATGGCCGACCGAGGCTGCGAGCCAGATGTTGTGACATATTCCACGGTGATCACGGGGCTCTGCCGTGCCGGTAAAGTGGATGAAGCTTTCTCTGTTTTGAATTCAATGCTGAGGAATAATTGCATGCTCAATGCTCACACCTACACCCCCATCCTCCAGGCTTACTGCGCTGAAGGGAAGATCGATTTGGCCAGAGAGCTCATGGAAAAGATGAGGAGCTTGGGCTACCCTCCCGATGTTGTGAGTTACAACGTCCTCATCCATGCGCTCTGCAACAATGGTGATTTCGACGAGGTCGAGAGAATTCTCGGTGAGAGTTCCATTAATGGTGGGTGGGAACCCGACTCTGTTTCATACAATACTTACATCAGCGGGCTATGCAGTATTGGGATGACCGATGAGGCATTGAAGCAGCTTGACGTAATGCTGAATAAGGCATTGCATCCAACTGAAGTGACTTTAAATATACTGTTACGCTTGCTGTGTCGTGATTCAGAGGTTATGGAGATTATATTCTTCTTGGAGAGGAGCTTCGAGCTCAAGCTTGATGTCGGTGCTGCTAGCTACAACACCGCCATGACCAGGCTATGTGAGCTTGGAGAATATTCAGCTGTTTTGAAGCTCTTCTCTGATATGTTCAAGAAGGGAATAAGACCTGATGTGCAGACCTTTAACATCGTTATTTTGAGCCTTTGTAGGGCTGGGAAGCTTCAGAAGGCTAAGCATATTTTTAAAAGCAAAGGTTTTGCTCCAGATATAGTGACCTGTAACATCCTACTACATGAGTTTTGTTTGGCAGGGGAGTTTGATGAGTTTCATCAGCTGCTTGGTGAGATTGGTTCTGGTCAGATCTCCCCTGATGCAATCACCTACAATATCATTGTGGATGGACTGTGTTGGGATGGAAAGTTTTCGGAGGCTATTGAGTTTGTGAGGTCCATTGATTTGGAATTCAGATCTGATCATGTCGCACATCTGGCTTTTGGGCTGGTTAAGGGTGGAAGGGTTGGAGATTTGTTGAGGCTGCTGGGAGAGATGATTGAGAAGGGTTTGCTCCTCGATGTTCGCTTGTTTGAGTTTATGATACAAGCTTTCTGTAGGAAGGGTTCTTGTCAGAGCATAGAGATATACAAAATCTGTCTTGTTCTGGACAAAATGCTTCAAAGGAGAGAGTAATCCACAGTGAGACTTACATATTCGATGGTGTACATAACTAATTAAAGAGATTTTTTGAATGAATGCTTATTCAAAGTAATTTTCACTTACATGCTTTGGATAGTGGGTATTTGGCAATGAAGCTATGCACTTCTCGAAACCTGATCATTCTTTATTATTATTATTTTTTCAATCAAACTTGTATCATCTAGAAGAACAATTTCTATGGCATGGATATGTATACACCCAACACTATTCATAATCATTTTATGAGTTCTTTCATTTTACTCGTACCAAAATCAAGAACCGCAAGCTACTTAGCAACCCAATATGCAGGCCCCTACGAAGTTCAGATAACATTACAAACAAACAATGAATTAATCAATCATTGTAATAGACTGATAGATAGTAGGCACAGTGATTATAATACTACTAAAAAGGCCCTTTATTACAAAATGTTAAAGCTGTGTTAACAATTCCTATAAAATATCCGATTGTTCGCCAAAATACCAATTTTAAAAAAATATATATAATTTAGATCAATTAGCAACTATTACATTATTTTCATTCCTTGTCTCAACCTATTGGTTGAGACCCTGTTTCATTCTCAGATGTCTCGAGTTTGAACCTTGGGGAACACACGTGCATATGAATTTGTCATGAAAATGATTCAAATGTTTAAATACATATATTACATTATTTTCCCAAATTCAACAAAAATAAATAAATATCACATCGGTCATATTGCAGGAAAAAGGTATTCATATTTTGTAAAATAGAGGCCCTACCTCTTGGAGAAAACAAGTCGACAGATAATGATGGTATTCAAAGATTGATGGCTTTGATATCTCCTCCAATTCAGTCAAACAAGTGGAAAATAAAAAATAAATAGCTGCTCCAAGCACTTTACCCAGCATTACTCACGAGCTGAAAGCAGAAAAAGAAAGATTGTTAATATTGCAAGCTTATTTGAACTACAATCTCGAGTAAATAATAATAGACATTCAAGAATGGATCCATACATATTTTTGTGCCACAACAAAACTTGAAAACTCTTAAATTACCAAAAATGAATGTCAAACTTAGGGCTGCAAATGAATGAAAGGCTATTGACTGAGTTAGAGCTCATTCATTATTCGTTTGATTAACTAATCAAACAAGGCTAAACATTTTTAAATACTTGAAATTAAGCGAGCAATTGACATTTACGTCATTCATTATCATTGTTCTGAAACAAGTTATAAGGCTTGATTATCACAATTACTGATTAAGGCTTGTTTGTGAACGTATTGTTCAAATTATTATTTTAGGCTTCATAAGCTTTAATTAATAGATATATATATTTCTCAAGCTGGTCATGAACAAGCTCGATTGGCAATTAAAACTCATTTATTTTATTAAACGAGCTACTGGTTAACTCGATAATCCAATTTGAACCGAAACAAAACAAAAAATCGAGCTCGATAATGATAAACAAGCTGAAGCTTGAACACTATTCTTAAAAGCTCGAATCGAGCTCGAACTCGATAATATTAAACAACCTCAAGCTTGAACACATACCGGCTCGGCTCGGCTCGGTTCGTTTGCAGCCCTAGTCAAACTCGTTATTTTCTCAGCTTAAGGATCCTTAAAAACCATGGTACATCATCCAAAATTAAGTTAATTTTATCCAAAAGCCAGGTATTTCAGCTGATTACTTTATTTTGGATGACAGTTTATTTCTCAATTGAATTTCTTATTCAAAATAAAAGAAAAGATCATATTTTGTCCAAATATTCTGACTCGTTTGGCAATAATAGATTTTAGAATCATTAAGATGGGTACAACATAAAGTTTTAAATGTTTAACAATATAAATCAAATTTAGGCCTGGATGTCCTAACCTCAATTTTCTCCTAAAAATAAGACATCTTCTGCGTGAGACTCCCATCAATACAAGATTGAGTTATATTTGCAACCTTAAACATACACAGGAGAGAGGTTTGTAGACAAAGCACATACCCTCAACATCATAATAGCATCAATCTAACTGCTATTACAGGACCGCCCCTTAAATTATAATACTTATCAATGAAATATCTTAGTTCCAAACATGAGGAATTCGAGGAATCATATATAGATAGATATACTGATTGAAAAAAAATAAACATGAAAACAATGTATAACCGATTTATTTGTGAATCTATTAGCAAATCAAACGACGGTAGCATCATGCAACCGTTATGGAGACTGAAATAGTGCAGTAAACTCAGTTTAGTTGTAAGCTCAACATGCATCAAAACTATGTGCTTGAACGAAGACTTAAATAGTTCAATAAGAGTTGCAAACAAATTAACAACGATGACATTACTATAAATGAACGATCTATGGATTAAAAGGAGAAACTTCATTACCAAAGAGCCGATCAACTCATAAGCTTCCATTACTTTTGGATCCTCCTCATCTTCGTAGCCAAGTTGCAATATACGTGGGCCATTGACAGACCACAATGCACTTCTTCCAGCTTCCTGAGATATTTAGATATATTAATGAAAGCGTTCATGCAGCAAACAAAATAGACTATGAGTATCACAAAGAACTATGATTATATTGGGTGGATGGAATTAAATTCATCGAAGCTAGAGTCAAAAGTGCTTTAAAAAATAAAGGGGCATTTAGACACATAGAACACAATTCTTATATATTTACATATCTAACACCTAAAATTTCATATTTATAAAACTAGCACTCAAACCTTTTATATTACATCAAAAATAACTCCATTATTATTTATTTTTTTAAGTAAAATGCAACTTTTCATGCATAAGACTAGTGTTATATTTGTAAATAACAAACTTTAGGTTTTAGATATATAAATACATAAGAATTGTGTGCTCTGTATATATGTAAATTTCTCAAAAATAAAATGATTGATTCAATCAGAGCCACTGAAGTGAATTGGGATGAAGGAAATTGCACCCATGAAAATTGAACCCTATACAGGGCTCCTTGAAGATCATAATTGTTGTGAAGTTGTGGCCATGAACATTAAACACGAATATGCAAATGGATTAGCATATAAAAAAGTCCAATTTTACAGCAATTCAATTTACGGTGTTATTGTTTGAGCATTAAACCTGTAAAGCAATTAAGTAGAGAGTTTCCAATGCCTGCTTGCGGATTTCTGGATCATCAACTGGTTCCCGTTCATGAGAAAGAGCATTAGCCAGCTCAAGAGGCATCTTTGACGTATCTTGTTCACTGTAAGACTAAGCAAAATAAATCAAGTGAAAAGATGCGGGTTATCAGACGCACATAAATAAAGACTGCTTATTTTTCAAGTTCATCAGTGTTAAAGTACCTAAAAGCCAAAGCCAAGAAAACGTACACCAAACATTATTAGTATAAAACTAATAAGACATTAAAATCATTGCATTTGTAACATGTTTAACAAGTTAGAATTTTGTTCCAAGAAAATGCAACAAAAAGAACCGATGAGGCTTATATTGTCAAAACTAGTATATGTTATTTTGATCATTTCAGATTTCAGCCAACACAATTGATGGGAATTTCAAAGTTCTTCAATCAATAGATTTAATCAAATAGTCACATCGTATGATAATCCTTCAATTTTTTTCTACAAGACTTTAGGAAAGTAGGCTCATCTAAAGATCAAAATGTTAATCAAACAAAGGGATATGGGCTGGAAATTTTAACTCAGATAAGAAAAGTTTGATTGCTTATGGATTGGTCTAAAAAAGTCTAATGCACTAACCAAGAGAAACAGAAATGGAAACGGCTGGATCCTATGGTTCTGTTACCTAGTGTGTATTTTAAGGATGTTTCAAATCGAAGTCACAGAAAGCTCAAAAGAAATTAACAACAACAACAACAATTAATCCCACTAGGTGGGGTCGGCAACATGAATCCTTCATCTCCATTTGTATGTGTGTCAAATTCTCATTGAGTATACTAAGATCATTTTTATACATCTTAACCAAGTCTTTTCTACCTCTACCTTTCTTATCATAAGAAATCTAATGCATCTATCTATCTATCGGACGCCAGGCTAAACCATCTAAGCGACTCTCCTACTCTTATCTACCCAGCTACTCCAACTTTTTCTCAACATACTCATTTTGCATTCTATCTCTAAGAGTAAAGCCACTCATCCAGAGCATCCTCATCTCAGAATACTTTTTATGCTTCTTTATTGGCCAACATTCTGCACATAAGTCATCAGGTCTCCACCATCTTATAAAATTTTCCCTTAAGTTTAACTTTTCTATCACATAATAAAGCCGGATGCATTCCTCCACTTCAACCATCCAACTTGAACTCTACTAATAACATCTCCATCTATTTCACCATCATTTTGAACAATAGAGCCTAAATATAATCGCCACTCTTATTAATGACTCATCACCTAAAGTCACCACTACCACTAAAACTTCTACAACTAAAATTACACTCCATATATTCGCTTTTAGATCTACTTAAACGAAAACCTTTAGACTCTAAAGTTGATCTCCATAATTCAAGTTGGACTCCTCTCTAGTCTTATCAGAAGAATGTCATCAAAGAAAAGCATACACCAAGGTACATCTTGTAAATGCCTCGTAAGAACATCCATAACTAAAGTAAAAGATAAGGGCTTAATGTTGATCTTTGATGTAATCCAACCAAATAGAAAATATTTTATCAATCCTCCTTGTGTTTGGACACAAGTACAGCTCTAGTATACATATCCTTAATGACTTGAATATAACCAATACTCCTTTCGTTTAACTCTCCAAAGAACATCTCTTATCATAAGCTTTTCTAAATCAATAAATATCATATGTAGATCCTTCTTACTATGCTTCCATCAAACCTCTTAACAAATGTATAGCATCCATAAGTAGATCCGGCATGAAACCAAACTGATTGAAACTTTTGTATCACATCGTAACTTATGCTCATACTTCTCACCATAATTTTAATGGGCACATTAACTTAATTCCTCTATCACACTCTGTGCATCACTTTATTCTTAAATATAGAACCAACAAACTCTTTCTCCACTCATCGCATCTTTTAGTCTTTAAAATAACATTAAAAGATTGTGAAATTCCTTGATCTCCTAAACATTTTCACACATCTATTGGAATATTATCCGGCCCTACTGCTTTTCCACATTTCATTTTCTTTAAAGCTTCACTAACTTGATTTACTAATATAAAAATGAAATTTCTATTTTTGTAGTGTATTAAGCTAAAATCAATCGATTTTCGATCCTTCATAAAAGTTTATCAAAATATCTCATCCACCTATTTTCAATATCTTTTCTAAAAGACTTTATTATTTTCATCCTTAATACCCCTCACTTAAATTATGCCTTTACTTCAAAAGAAATTAAAATAAAATAAAATAAAAAACAGAACTTCAGTCTAAATGGTTTTTGCAACACAATGGCTCCAATCATTGCGTAAAAAATTATGCACTCATACTTCATGATACAAAAGTCATAGGAACTAGGGCTTCCTACTAAAAAAAATTGAAGATAAAGGCCTAAAATTAAGCACAAAAGATCACATTTGTAGTTCATTAAATATTAATTTAGACTAATTCATCTATTTGACAAAATTATAACATGCAAAATTCACAATAAACAATAATTTAATGATTACCCAAATAAAAATTTAGCAAAAAAATTTTAAATCAACATAAACTATAAAGCGATGGAAAACTGCACCGATTGACTGAATCATTCATTCAAACAAGCAAATCACTAAAATATAGAAAAGAAGGATATACTTGAAAGAGATTACCAAAATGTTGATCTATGCACCATGTTAGTACGAGTAGATGCCTTTCCTAAAATATAGCCAATGATAGAAATAACCACGTCCAACTAGCACTTAAATATATAAGGGAGACAAAATAATCAATAAATAATTTTAAAATAATCTTTTGCATGCCTCAAATATCTCATTTTACGACCACAAACTTACATCAAATAAACAAATAAATTTTAAATAAAATTAACAATACCAAATATTGTGCAGATAGTTATTATGTAGCAGGAGGCTACAAGTCTCACCCTTAACTATAATAATTGAATTTTCATCTAAGCAATTATATAGCATGTCTTAAGGTATGTTTGGGTTAACTCCTTCATGGTTTTATATTACAAATCGCTGCCACAATTTTATTTGGCCACAAATTTCTGGCTGATTTTTCTAAAAAAACTAAGGAGCGTTTCACAACTATATTTACTATAATGTCATAGTTGGGAGAAGGTTGTGTTGATTTTTCATGTGCCCCAAAGGGTGGAGTAAGAGAAGTGAATTAGACTTATAAAAAAATTTTAAAGAATTTTCACAAAATATGTTATCACAATGAAAATTTTATAAGATGGTGGTAAGACGCAATGACTATATGTGAATGAATAAAGAGAAAGCAAGACTAAGTTTGTTACGAGAGATGAGGATGCTGGATGAGTGGCTTTACTCTTAGAGATAGAATGCAAAAAAAATGTAGCTGAAAAAAGTTAAAGCAGGTGGGAGATTAGGGAGTGTAGATGGTTTATTACACAGAGAAGATGGAGAAGGGATTTGTTAAGAAAAGGTAGAGGTAGACCTAAAAGGCTTGGTTAAGATATAAAATGATCTTAGTATACTTGAATTAAAAATATAAGACAAATGGACAAATTCATGTACTAGTGGGATTAAGACTTGTTGTTGTATCACAATGAAAATCATTAATCTAAACAACAAGTCAATTTAATAAGAGAGATAAACAAAAATAACAAATCAAACACATAATAATTTTTATGGTGCTTAGTCACATCTCGACTGCATTTGGGTGCATAATATCACCTAGGATTTTCTGCAAACTTGCACTAATGATATGCCATTCCTTCAATAGATGCAGGAACCTTGACACCAATATTTCTCTCTAGGAAACCTCACTTTCACCTTGTTGTGGACAAGGGCTCCGTCTCTAAGTGTTCACCTCTAGAACAATTAGTGAAAAATACAACAAAAACTAGCAAAATAGAATAAAATACAAAATAATGATCTTACATGTATATCCAACACTATGTGAAGATGACGAACACATCAACCCAAAATATTGAAGAACTTTCACGTAGCAAAGCAAGGTTGTCGTTTCTCTCCACCATCGTATAGTTTCAAATATTTTTGTGAGGGAATAGGGTTGGTAGCTGGTTTTGAGAATATGACTAAGGTTTTCACTTTTTCATTAGCTTTTAGTTAAACCATGCAATAGGATATATATACTAATACCCTAAAATTCAAAATAAGCATTAAAATGGTATTATTTTGAATTTTTTTCAATTTTTATTCTTGCTGCGAACATTCAAAATTACTCAAATTTGGGTTAGATTTGGCTCCTAAGGGCTGAACTACAAGACAATAAATTATTGCTGAAATCAGCTTAACAAAGGTCTGCTAAGAGTTGCGGGGACTCAATATGCAGTTTGTACAGACCTCTAAAGGTTTGTGAAAACCTACAAATAATCAATTTCCCTGAACTCAAATCTCTATATCATTGCAAAGCAGCACAAGACTTTGTATAAACCTGCAAAGTTTTATAAAGACAAATCTATCAACTTTCATATTTGAATTTTTACAAAATAATAAGATCTAATTTTTAAAAATTAGATAATATTCAAAAATAGTTTGGCTATGAAAATATTCACTATAATAATATGAATATAATGAGATGTTAAGTTTTAGCTGTTCAAAATAGCCTCTTCCGGGCTTGCTTGTCCTATTGAACTTTGATGCATTACTTTAGGTAGCTCTTACATATAATGACAATATATTTTCAACTTCTAATAAGCCTATCTTCATGTGTTTAAGGTATCATTATGGCATACCTATTTCCCACACAAATTCAAGTGAAACCATCGACCTAAATTCCTTAGTCTATTCATGATCATCAAAATCTAGAGCACTCGTAAGCTCATTGGATCAACAGGTTGCTTGACTTATTCTTAAGAAAAAAATCAAAAAATTATAATATCCATAATAGCTTTTAAAAACTCTAAGTTTCAGAATAATTCTACAACTAATTTTACTTATAGTTGTGGACATCCCAAACATACATTTAACATGAAACTAACAATCTACAGCACATACAGAGACTACAAGTCACCTAAAATAAAATATGAAATAGTAACTATCAAATAGACAACATGGTCATCACACAAATCAAAATTAAGAGGTTTATAATAATGCTTCCAGCGATGGGGCCCATAACCAATAACCCAAAACAATAATCCATCAACTAATTTAGCCCAATTAAAGATTCATAAATGGTAGTTAAATGAATGGTGAACAGCATATCAGAGAACTAACAATCTAATGGTGAACAGCTACAAAGAACCAATGTTGAATACATGGTTGGACTAGAAAATGAACATCATTAAAATCAACTGTGAATCAAGTGAACAAAGCACCAAGCCAAAGACCTAATAAACAAACCAACAATAAACTAGTGATTGAAAAAGGAAGACAAGCAAACTCATGAACCGAGTCAAAACAACAAAAGTAATAGAGAATACAAACTATTCTGTATAAGAATCATCATCATAGACATGCATACATAAATATACTAAAACAACAAATTCTTAAAATTAAAATATTACTAGCATAACATCAATTAAGAATATAATCAAACTCCAAATATCAATTTGTAACATATATAGTTGGCTTGAAAGAATTTGACTTAAAAATTGATTATTTTATAATCATCATACAATCTAGACATAAATGTTGAACTTCTTGTAGTAAAGTAATCCACAAATCATCACATATAAGTTCACAATTTTGGCATCCACCATTAGTAAGTTTTTGAAGAAAGATGTTCATGATTATCTAAAAAAATGTTGGATGTGAATTGTCAGGGAGATGGAAAGAGAAAAATTCACAACACTAGTGGATAGTTTATGAAACCAGATCAAATCAAATATATTATAAATTGGACTAGTACTAGAACTTCCCAAAATTTTCAATTTATAAACATTTGACCTAATACGTTGTATGGTTTTATATGGTCCTACCTTTTTATTCATAGAGGATGATATGACAAAGAAAATTTAAATATAGATAAATAATACAAATCAAATATGCCAATATGGATGAAAAAGCACTATAAAAATAATATAAATGACTTAAATAATAATTATGATGAACCATGCTCTTTTAGAATTGACCAAATAAGTAAAAATTTTAAATTACAAGCCTTTTTTAAAACATTCATCATTAATAAATTCTCTAAAATGTTTAAACAGAACAATTTTCTTGAAAAGATTCCTTTTTTTAAGTTGGTATATCATGAATAAAGAAATTGAATATGTTCTTAATTTATAGATATAATTTCATTTAGGGTTATTTACATACATGGCACAATACTCTTATTATTTACATATTTAGCACCTAAATCCTTCTATTTACCAACATAACATCCTAATTTATAAACCACATCAAAATTTTCACTTTATCCTAATTGTGTTGCTTTACAACACCTCAGCCCAACACGTCGTCTAAATGGATGAAGCTCACCATCATAGAGCTAGCCTTCATATGCTTATCAATTTAAGCCAAAGTTGACTTCCCTATCCCAGCTAATTAGAAAAAAATAAAAAAATAAAAATCACAAAATTTATAATGTAGGTTGAGAAGAGAAACGAAAGTGTATTTTAACAAGCTTTGTAGTAGCGATCTTCACCTATTTTGCAGAGCGGTCAACCGCCAACCAACAAAGTAGCGCAATTAGGATATGTTAACAAGGAAGTGTAAATATGTATTTTTGATGTTATTTAAAAATTTAAATAGAATGTAAGTAAATAGAAGAATTTAGGTATTAAATATACAAATAAATAAAAATTTTATGATATGTATGTAAATCCTCCTTTAATTAAATACTTCATCAACAATTAAACTATCAAATTCTTCAATTAATTTATTACCTTCATAGCATGTATGATTTTTTTAAGTCCACATTAAATAATATATTTGATTTCTATTAGAAGTTCATATACAAATATTAACTTATGCTCGATGTCAATTTTAGATTAAATTAAGACTCATGTTTATAAAATAAGTCAAGTTCATGATAATGTTCTAATGTAGGTGTAGATTCATATTTAACATTAGATATAAATTCATATTATAACCATGAATCAACTCTTTTTTTTAAGAATGGAAATATATTCCAAATATTTTATGATTGAAAGTCAGGCACAAACCAAATTAAAAATAAGGAGGACACAATATCAATAATAGATGGAATTTCATGTAAGAACCAACTAAATAGTTAGTTAAAAAATGTGACATTTATCCTTGGAACCAAGAAACATACCACTTGAGCTAAAACTGCTTATTTTTAACCACAAAGTCAATTTCTAAATCTAATATATTATCATAGAATATTCATGAACTATAGTTTTCCCAATAAGATCAAATTTAGTCATGCATGATTCTGCGTTGTGGGTTTTACAAACTTTAGAAGAAATGAGAATGATTCCTCTTTTGGGTTATTAAGTGAAATTGCAATAACCCAAATTAAAATATTCTAATAAAATTTAATATCCAAATCACTATATAAGTAGCATGTAATATTTTTTTAAAAAGAAAGCTTGGTTCGACTTTAATTTCTCACTAAATAACTTTAATGGAATTCAAAAATGGTAACATAATAGTTTAGATATGAGTAATATTTACCTACAAGACCTTTAAATCTTACATAATATTGAACACAATATAATCACATTTTGTGCAATTTTTAAATTGATCATATAGTTATGCTCTACATTTAGCAATAGCAATATGCCAAAAGAGATTTAGTAGGTTCCGCTAGCTTTGGATTTAGTGCCTTGAACTTTTTAAGAATCAGACATATCTCTAGGCTATTGATTGAATTAGAGTGTTTCTTAAAATTATACATCCCATCAAATGTAGATATCTAATTATAAATTTCAGGATAGTCATATTATAATTATTTAAAATAATAGCTTGCTAAATTTCATTCAAATTGCATTTATGTTGTCATTATGTACTAATTTCTAGTTCACATTATATAGCGCAAACATGAGGTTTTGATGCAAATACAATATAGGAATTCTTGAGATCTAGAAGTTCCTAATTCGAGCTTAGGATCAAAAGCATAAAATCATGTACAACAAATCATATTCACAAGATAATCTTATGAATGAAGTTCCAAATCATATAGTTATGCTCTACATTTAAGAATAGCACAATGCCAAAAGAGATTTAGTAGGCTCCACTAGCTTGGATTAAGCACCTTGAACATTGAAGAAATCAAACATATCTCTAAGTTATTGATTGAATTTGAATGTTTCTTAAAATTATACCTCCCATCAAATGTAGACATGTAATTATAAATTTCTTGATAGTTATAAAGTTATATAGAATCATAGCTGTCCAATTTCATTCAAATTGCATTGATGTTATTATTATGTACTAATTTCTAACTAACATTAGATGGCACAATCATGAGGCTTTGATCCAAATACAATATAGGACTTTGTGGCATCTGGAAGTTCCTAATTCAAGTTTAGGATCAAAAGCACAAAATCATGTACAACAAATCATAGATGTCTTAAGGTCAAAAGTTTTTTGATATAAATATAGAAAAAGATGCACTAAATCATGCATAAAGATCACATTTGTAATGCATTAATCTATAGTTTAAATAACATTTATCTCTTTTGATGGAACAACAACAACAATAACAACAAGCCTTAATCCCACTAGGTGGGGTCGGCTACATGAATCCTTTGTCTCCATTGTGTCCTATTATGTGTCAAATTCTCATTTAAATCAAGTCTACTAAGATCATTAAGAAAAAATTTATGGCATCATCTTGAGCATCAATCATGCTACAATAACCCAAACATCATTCCTTTTATCTTTTCTCCAGAATCTCAGTAGTTGGAGGCAGGAAAATACTAGTGACCTGAGTTGCACGGCAGAGTTTGTGAGTAGAACTTCATGGTTTTGTTTTCCTTCTCATTGTTCTATTATAACATGCTTTCATTCCAACATAGTTTTGTATAGGCTATTATGGTGGTATCACAGTGTATTTCCAAGTGGTGCGGCACTATATGAATAAATGAGATCAAATATGAAAACTTCCATGGACAGTACCTTCTTTCCCGCAACAGGTAAAAGTAGAGCAGGCCAAAGAAACTCTGATAACAAAAGCAAATTCTGCAGTTGCCTATCTGCTTCAAAACAACAATTGCGGATGGTTCCTGACACCTGGAGAGTTTGAATGAACTGTATTAGAGCTAATGGTTAAAAAAAAAAAATTCTGATTGTCAGGAAACATTTGAACTAAGGTAATTTCTAAACAAGCAGATGAGCAGATTTAAATTATCAAACCAATTACAGTTATTAAATCTACAATAGAGAAACCAAAAAATAAGGAGCCTCTTACCCTAATCTTTCAGTGTAACAAAGAACTGGGTAAGACAATGACTAACACATACACTAGACCACAAGGAACAAGTCTACTTTCCAGTCAAATCATTAATGAAGATCAACAATGACAATTTCTCTCTAAGATAGCATCAAAGTCAAACTCTAGAAAAAGTTAAATAAAATTACATATGAGTTACACATGCAGCATCCTTTATAAGAAACATAGCTAGATCAAAATGAATATTGTCTGATGTATATGCAACAGGAATTTAACGCATTGAACCATAAATCTTAATTGGTGAATGGGCGTTGCATTATTATGATTTGGAAGAGTAGAAAATTCCATACTCCTTTCTGCCTCAGTGGATTTGTTGAATCTGATTGCCTTATGATTTGCTTAAGAAGGCTACCCTTGGGCTGCAACAATATCCTTCTTCCAGCTTCCATTTTCGAGACATTCACAATAATAGAAGCCACGTGTTCATAGGTATCCTCTGGAGAAAATACAATTTCTATGAAATAAAATAGAATCTCTCTCAAAATAAAGTTAGCTCTTCCCTCCCTCACTCCCTCCCTCTTTTCAGCAATATAAAGCATGAAAATTTTGACCAACGGTTAACAACAGCATGACATGATAAAAAACAAACCAGATGTGTCACTGTACGAAGATCTGCAAAACGACCTAACGAGCTTGGAGAGATACAAGCCTTCTACTTTATCATCACCAACCTAAAGAAGCAAGAGTAGCATACAAAAAGAACCGCTCAATAGAATGCAAACCCCACCTTTCAACCAAACAATTACTTGAGCATCTTGCAACAATGATTGGAAAAAATTACCTGTAATAGGGAAGAGACACCAGAGCCCATTTGAGTGAGATTGACCAGAAGCATAACAAGAAGCTTAGAGAGCTTAGCATCACTACCCCCCTTCTCGTAAATCACCTCCATCGCAGCATCCACAGCTCGGAGGGAGACAAGCTTCTCAGCGAGGCTAGGGTTTTGCGAGAGGTTGATGAGCGCCTCAGCGGCCGGAGCGGCTACCTCAGGGGGATCGCGAAGAAGGCCGCAAAGCAGGGGGAGAGCGAAGTCGGATCGCGATGCCAGGGTCTCGAGGCCTTCATCGGAACCAGTTAGACCACGGACGATGTCCAACGCGGCCTTCTTCACCTGGAGGTAGCAAGAGGAGAGCTTCAAATAAAAGATGGAGACAGAGAGAGATAAAGATAGATGGAAGGAGAGGGAATACTTGTGGGGAAGGCGAGGAGAGAAAGCTGAGAAGCTCTTCAAGTTCGTCCGCCATCGGAGCAAGAGCGCGAGAAGAAGATGAAACCGCGCAGAGCGTCGACCCCAAAGACCGAGATTCTACCCGGTTCGGTCATTATTCCGGATCCTATTTAATGAGTTATAAAAGGTCTGTAATTGAACCAAGAGTTCGGTAAAATATTTCTTTATAAGCCGATTTAGTAAGAGCACATTCAAATTTATTTAATTAATTAATCAAATAAATTTAAATATTTTTATAAACACCTAATTATTAAATTAATAAACTTAAATAACTTATTGTTATAATGATTTATATCATAAATAATATCATTCAAATTTTATAATTATAATTAGTTCATGGTCATTTGAGTTTATCTTTAATTAAATATTTAGGATATGTTTGGCGAAGTCACAGAATTTCTGAAAAAATAATGATGAGACTACTACACCAGAAGATGTTGCATAAAAAATTATGATGTATATTATAATTTTTTAATTAAAAAAATTATAGTTTTTATGATCATTTGATTAACTAATTAAATGAGTTTGAACACTTTTATAAATAGTTGATTATTAAATAAATAAATATATTTATATAAATCTAATTTACACAAATAAGTACATTTATTTAGAAAATCTTACTTGATAATAAGCTCAAGATGTCTCTATCCTCGAGGCGGTATGAAAACCATATTGCTTCAAAGAATCTTGTGAGAAAGATTCTCATGCAAAAATATTACTTACAAATCTTTAGTTCTAATGCAAACAACTTAATAAAAGATGTGAAAGCTATTTAGTAAGGTACATCATCAACTAAGTCAATTTTTAAAATGAATCTCTCTCCTTGGCCATTTAATGTATGGGGAATAAGCTTTATTAAATATTTTAATGCATCTGAATATTGAAGGTTGTGCTCATGTTGGTGGATTATTTTGCCAAAATTAGTAGAAGTCATAGCACTTGTACAGCCAATAACAAAGGCTATTCACACAAATCTTTTAGGATTGGAGTTTATTTGAAGTTTTCTTGTTTATTGTTTACTTGGATGGCTTGAGATAATTTTGTGTATGTTTAAAATAATTTGTGCATAGTCAAAATATATACATGTATAATCTTTATTGAATTTAAGAAGAAGAAGAAATACTGGTGTTGATATGACATTAAAAAATCTCCTAGTTGAAGCACTAATATTGATGTTGTGTTATTGAATATTATTTAGAATCATAATCTTAATATTTCAAACTCTCTTTTGATCATCATAGATCTGATATAAAACACCTCAATTAGATCAAAAGCAATATGATCTTGAGTCCAGACTAACCGAGATCAAATACTTAAAATATATTTGAAAACTTAGGGATATAATTCGGATCCTTAAATAGCTTCTAAATATATAATATTTATATTTAAATCAAGTGTCTTGATGAAACGAATCTAACAAGTTTAAAATCTCTTAATTCTAGCTTTATTTAAGCATTTAAATACTTATAATATATCAAATGATCAAGGGGATCATTTTGAGACGTCCGATGGAGTAGTTCAGATTTTGTCTATATTTACAAGAAATGTCACTCATATAATTTATAAATAGCTCATCATTTTCACATGATGGGACTATGAAGAGAGACCTCATAACTTGGAATCTCAACGCATTTCCATATTACCTGATCACCTAACCTCGCTGCCTCATCATCGAAAGCCGCCACCGTTCAATTATCGTTAAATCATCCGCTAACCGGTATCATTATCACATTCATCGCTCAGCCTTTTGGATGCCATACCTCCGCGGTCACCACCATTAGCTTTTTTCGAATTTATCATCATTTTACCCTGGTTAATATCCACCAGCCACTACCACGTACGCCGCCATGGACCACCACCATTTACCACCCACCATCATCATTCAATTGCTGGACCACCGTTTAACACAATCATCGGGTCCATTGGCCACGCTGTTGATCGTCGCTTTACTGTCATGACCACACCATCACCCAATCACCATCGCCGAACCGCCATCCCACCATCTTTCTATTGTTGTCATCAAATCATCATACTACCACCTCAAGTGAAGCCTTCGTCGGTAATCAACTGAAACTTCTCGCAAAACCTACTCTTGTAAGCTATCCTTCTCCAACTTTAGAGACAAAATAATAATTATAACCAATATTTATATAGTGAAATTATTTCAAAGTGGGGTAGGCATCATGGTTTTTCCCTTACTGGGATTTTCACGTAAAAATCCTAGTGTCTCTCAAGCTCTTTTACTGTGTATGCAAAATCTTTGTGGTCTCTTAGTTATTTGTTGGCATATCATTCCTTCCAAGTGTTAACTTCATTGTTGCAATTATCTCTATAGGGCATTTCAAATAAAGCTATTGACTCTTTTATTTCACAGTCATGCCTCTTCATTAATTTTTTAAGAGGATAAGAATTTTATTCATTATATAATAAATATTTAAGTTGAGCTTTTTAAAATAATTCAATGAGTTATATGAATACTGTCTCAATTAATACATTATTCTCAACCAATGTACTATCTCAAAACCCAAAATCATCTTCAACATGCACCTTACACAAGTCCTAACACACATTTAGGACAATATTCATGATTTCAAATATATATGGCCAATTATAGAGCATATTTAATGTGACACACAATTATCTATATTAAATAATAACCCAAGACTATTCATTAAATACTATAACAGCGCTTCACATGCCTAAAATCTTGAATTTTCCTCTACCGTACATGAATGGATCTCAGTACACTCTATACTTGATTAATGTAATAACATCACCTAGTGTCGTTATTATTATAGATTACAAGTTCACCGTCATTACAAAATTATGAATCAAAATAGTGAAATATATTATAGCATCCCCAACATTGGATCATTCAATCATTGGTTATAGTCTATCTTATAGCCTACTTAACCCCAAGCTATCATCGTCTCTAGGTCTCACCCAAGTATTCTTCACTTTTTTTAGTAATTTCCATTCATTCCAATCTTAAAGGTTGGTGGCTTTTAATAGGTTATCCTCAAATGTTTACAAACATTACTCTTCATCCTATATTCAACTAAGACCTTAATACGACCTCTTTTTTTACTTTCATTATTGATATAATTTTTTCTTATTATAAATGCTTCTTTTTTCCACTTAATATTGTTCTCGAGAAGCTCCTAAATGTTGCATGATCTCTTTATTATACTTTATTTGCTGAAAAGATGAGCATTTTCTCTAACATTGGTATTAGACTTAGATACTTCGAGTGTGCCATTATAATTATTGGTCTTCTTCTTATATGAATCTTCTTTTTTCTATGTCATGGTAAATTAACTTTAACAAATACTTTCTCTCTTTTTTTCTTTGCAACCCTTGAAGGCCAATAATTTTTCATGATTACAAGAGAAAATGAAATATTTAGTATTCACTAGTGGTTCATACAATCCATGACACATATGGTCGTTAGCGATGGTAGCATCATACCATCGAATTTGCTCAGTATGCATGATAATTAATGATGTTAAAAGATTTTAATTTTATAGGAAATGATGACTAATATGATTAGCTCTAATATGTGGTGGAGATTATTAACTCACATGAGTATATTAGATTTAACCTTATATTAGCTATTTGAAAAATATATTAATATATAAATATAAAGTGATTATTATTCATATCCATAAGATTTGGATAAAAATATCATTAACTATTTGTAAATATTATCCAATTTTAATCATCTTTGTTTTTATAATCCAATCCTTTTCTATAGATCCAATATCTCAATGATTGATTCTATTATAGGTAGGTTGACAAATGACAAGTTGTAGAGATGGGAGAGGAATGGATAACACTCATCCACACTCAAGGAGAACTACTTGCCCTAGTAAGGGGTTTATTTGTCCAAACTAGGGGATTTTTTGTTCAAGAGGTCAAGAGATTAACAAGTTCATTAAAAAGTTGATGCATTTACCATGGGAATAGTGACTTTACTAATTATGCAATGACCTTGGATGACTAATCAGACTTCCACCAAACAATAAGTAAAAATAATTATGCAAGTAAATCCATAAGTGTTCTCATAAATAGTTTTTTTATGAAGCAGAATCTAACATTTTATATAACCCTAGAATTCTATAAATAAATGGCCAAGAGGCAATTATTTCTATGAAAATTAATTTGGGAGTTATTGAAAAAAACAATGATCTTGGAGCTTCTATCTCTATAAGCTTATTCATCATCTTCTTATTTTTTTATTGTCATCTCTTTAAATTTACTCTTTTTAAACTAATTTGAAAAACTTAAAGGCCTTGTTAAATAGGGTTATGACATCATTATGAATGAATTTAAATTTAATATTTTTATACTATGATCATATTATCTCTTATTGTTATCAAACATCCACCTAGAAATTCTCAAGAGATCAAACTAAAGATTTACAAAGTAAATATTGAATTTAAACTCTTCTGTTAGATTTCAATATCTTACAAACATAGATTGATTTTCATTTTACATTTAAAATGATGTCAAGAAGATTGCATCTATATAAAGAGAAAATTCCTCTCTACATAACCATGTAAAAAATGCATTTTTCATTTATAATTTATAATATTTTAAGGTAACTAGTCTCCTAAATTAAATTTCAATTTAATTTAAAATTATTATTATTAGTTAATTATATATGAATTTGAACAAAATAAAAATTATTGGACCTAAGAATTTATTAACAAATATTAAATATATATTGGAGGATGACAATTTCATTTTTATTCACTTATATATGTGAAGAATAAATTCATAATATTTTAAAAATAATGTAGTTATTTTATAGGCTTTAAAATCTATATTAAATTTTAATTATATATAATAAATGATAATATTAATTTCACTATTTATAAAATATATTTACAACTTTTAAGCAATCAAATGACTAATTTGATTAAGGGGTTGTTTGGTAGCCTGAAAAAGAAATTCAATGTAAATAAAATGTAAGTAAATTAGTAGAACTTTAGATATTCAATGTAAATGTAAACTATTTGTTTATTTATTTTGGTTAGATGTAAGTTAAGTAAAAGGAATATATTTTGAATAATTATGATTATTTGGCAATATGTAAAGTAATTTTAAAAAAAATTTTGTGCTAATATAATTATCAAAATTTCAAAAAAAACATATATACTAAAATTTAAACAAATCATTTTGCAACAATCTATTTTGGTTAAAAAATTATATATTCTATTTATTTTACAATAAATTAGCCTCTTGATAATTTATATAGCAATGACATATTAAAATAAATTTTAAATTATTAGATTATATCATAATTTTATTATTTTTATTATTATTTTTTTTTTTTTTGGGAACCCCATATAGGGGAATTTTATTGTCACAATAAAAGTGTTACAAGGTTCTTAAGAGTGGATAAACTCAAGAACTACTGCTCAAAATGCTATATTCAGCCTAGAGAGTAAATCTCCGACTAAGTACAACCAAAACATATGAAAAAGGAAAAGAAAGCAAAAGGTACAAATGAGCAAAGGAAAAAGCCATTGGCCAGCCATCAGCAAAAGCCCTTGAGGATGAGAAAAGTCTATGCCTCCAGTAGAGAAAGAACAACACGCAGAAAAACACGATCAAACATCTAGAAGAAAGAATTAGTACAGTTAAAGTGATACAAGCTAAATTGAAAGTAGAAATAGAATAACTTGAGAGAGATATAGAGAAATATGTGGAGAAAGGCTCAGGCTCAATCACACCAAATTGGGGCAATCGCAAACATGAGCATCCAAACTTCAAAGGAAGAGTTACATCAGACGTGCTACTACCAGCCAAATAATGGGTGAAATCATCCCAGCCATCATAGCCTACAAACTTGGGGGAATACAACAGCCATTGGATGAAAGTCATGTGATCTTTAGTACCTGCATACCAAAGCATAGCCACATACACTATGAAAGAGAAGTCAACACAAATCCGAATGGTTAAGGGATGACACCAATCCTTACTAAAATAATAAACACCATACAATGCCAACATAATAGAAAAAATCATAACCAACAACACCCTAAACCAGAAGATACCCCATATTGAGGAAAGTCAATCAGAGTTACCTGCTTACCAAGGCACAACCACATACACATGGGAGAGAAGGTAACACAACTCAGAATGGTAAAGGGAAGACACCATTCTCTTTTACGAAGAGAAAATCTAAATAATGCCAACATAATATCAGAATGCATAGTCCACAACAACCCTACCCAGAGGTCACCCCATAGTGAGGGAAATCAAACAAGGTCAGTAGTATAGATGTTAACATCCACCATATTAATAGCATGATTAGAACAATATATGTACAATTCAGAAAGAACTAAGCATAACTGAAATAGTGGATAATTTCATACAACAAAGGCATAATTAATAAGGTTAAAATATGGTAGAGAACAGACCATAAGTCCAAGTAGTAATTCATCCACAATAGGGAGGCATAAAGGGTCCGATAATAAGGTTAACCACCCAGCAGTCAACCGAACAAAAAATCAGTCAGAAACCAGCCACAATAGTTCCCTTACTGAACAAAAAAAATTCAATAGACCATTCAACCAAAAGCCAAAACCACAAACTGAATATTGAGCCCTACAGAGAGTAATGTATGTAGTATCATTACTGCAAACAAACCACGGGGAGAAAGGAAAGTTAATAACAGTTAAGTAAACATCACCAATAAAGACAGTAGGGAAGGGAGGCAAGAGACAATCCCAAATGTTCAAGAAAATAACACTGATGGCAAGCAAAATAAACAATCTAACTCATATAGCTAGACAACTACTAGCTATCCAACAGTTGGGGCTACAGAGGCAGGATCCACCATTACATGATAACCAAAAAAATGTTGCAGGGAAAAGCATTGGAAAACCAAGAAGCACATAAAAGGAAATAAAAAGAGCAGCATAACCCAACTAGCCCAGAGACACAAGCAAGCCACGGCTATTCAGCAGCACCCAACAGACAACCAGAAAAGAAAAGGGACAAAAATATCAAACAAGCATAAAAAGAAAAACTAGCCCCATCCCATCCATAAAAGGTGAAGCATCCGGGCAATAAAATAAATTATGACTCCTAAATCTCCTCCTGAAAAAAAGAAGGTAGGAATTGTTAAGAACTTATAACATAAGGCAATCCAATTTTATCAAGATTCACAAGCCCCCTTAAGAGGGAAGGAATATCATCATTGGAGAAAAGATTCAAAGAGGAGGACTTTACTCTCCAATTAGCAAAAAAATCAGTACAGGAATTACCTTCTCGATAGATATGAGAAATATGATAATCTAGGTTGGCAAGAAGTCTCCTTATATTGTTAAGTAAATAAAATACTTTAGTATTATCATGAGCTCCCGAATTTAATAATTCAAGAAGAAGGAGAGCATCAACTTCAAACCAAATTTTCTGAAATCTTTTCTGAAGGCAGACAGAAATCTCATAGTGCAGACTATTAAGCTTAGCAAATAATACATAACTGGGTTGTAGAGGAGCAACAAAAGCAAACATCACATGTCCACTATAATCTCTTAAAATCCCCCCATAACCATAAAAGTCATTAGAAACTGAACCATCAGTGTTAACCTTAATGACATGAAAATTTGGCTTTAACCAATATATAATTTTATGGGTAGACTCAAAACTAGAAGAAGGGAGAATAATCTCAAAGTTAGGGGTCATATATTTATACCCTTTGAAACTAGAGGAAGTAAGGAGATCAACTTTATAAAGAGAAATAATTTTACATTTGGCTCTAGCAATAATATTATGATAGTTTATAGGAATATCATGATGCTTATCATCATTTCTTTCAAACCAAATATACCACAGAAGAGTAGTGACTAATATAACTTTGACATGACCTTTAGGCGTATAAGAGAAACAAGTTTCAAGAAGTTGCATGATAGAGAATGATCCATCGAAAATGGAGAGTATTTAACATACTATCGTACCAGCTTCAAACCTTAATAACAAAATAGTCATTCATGAATACATGATCCACAGTTTCAATGTGAAAATAATATTGACATTTAGAGGGGAGTTAGAAGCCATTTTTAAGGAGGGTAACATCAACAAGAATGTAGTACTTTAGAATACGCCAAGTTAAAACTGAGAAGGCGGTAGGGATAAAAATACTCCAGATTTTAGTGAAAACTAACGACTCTTGAGTTTTAAGTTTGAAAGAATATCAAACATTCTTAAAAATAAAATCTCTAGAGGAGAAACTTTTAAAGAGGATTTGGTCAAATTTATTAGGTAATGGATAAATATTAAGGATTTTGTTAACTATCACATTAGGAACAATGAAAAGTAATTGAGCTACATCCCAAGTATTTTGCGTAATGAATTGATTAATCTTAAGCCTCTTAGTGGAATGAGTATTAAGAAAATAATTAATAAAATCTTGTCCCGGCCAATTATCTTGTCAAAAAAGGAGGATCCCGAATTCACACCCCAATAGATCAAATTCTCAGCAGCCCACTTGATATTACAAAGTTTTCTCCACACCGGAGAGTCCCCAGGTTTGTAAGGACAAGTGAGAGGGTGTTTCCCCTTACAGTATTTGGCAAGCATATATTGCGACCACTAGCTATGATAGTTTCTAAGATTCCACCACATTTTGTATGAAAAATATTTAATGAAGTCTTCTAAAGTTTTACAACTTAAACCACCTTTATTCAAAGACCCACAACAGTTATGCTAACTAGCCCAATGAGCTTTTCTAGAAGAAGAGGTAGAACCCCAAAAATTTGTTGATAAGTCTATTAATCCTTTTAATAATAGAACTGACAGGCACAATAGTGAACATAAGATAGAAAGGCAAAGAGCAAATAGTACTTTTGAGCAGAATAAGTCTAGCACAAAAGGACAGTAAATGAAACTCCCAAGAGGAAGTTTTCTTATATATTTTCTGAATAACTTCATCAAATAAGAAAGATCTTTTCGTTCCTCGATATAAAGGAGTACCTAGATACTTGATAGGCAGGGTTTGATGTGCAAAGCCCGTAATATGCTTAATAGCATAAATCTTAAATGATGAAATCGATGAGCTAGAAATAAAATAACTTTTATCAGGGTTAATCTTCAAACCACTTTCCCTACCAAACAGAGTAAGGAATTTACATAAATTTTTAATGTAGAGAGTAGAACCATTGCAGAATATAATGAAATCATCAGTGAAGCTGAGGTGAAAAATGGGAAAGCCACCCCTAGTTTTGTAGTACATGTTAGGTATTTTATAAAACATCTGCTCAAGACTTCTAGAGAGATATTCCATAGCAATAATGAAAAGACTTGGAGAAAAGGGATCCCCTTGCCTTAGCCCATGAGAGGAAGAGAAAAAGCCATGGACTTTGCCATTAATAAGTAAGAAAAACTAAGAGTTCTTAATACCATTCTTAATTAAAGTAATAAATTAACTTGAGAATCCAAATAGTGTCAAAATTTTATATAGGAAAACCCAACCAATGTTATCATAAGCTTTGGAAATGTCCAACTTAAAAAGTAGGTTACCACAACGAACCATAACGTTTAAATCATGGATCATCTCTTGGGCTAATAAAACATTATCAAAAATAGATTGGCCTTTAACAAAACCAGTTATTTGGGAGATAATTTTAGAAAGTAAAATACTTAATCTTTTAGCCAAAATCTTAGAGATGAGCTTATTAAAAAAAGGAACAAAGGCTAAATGGCCTAAAATGACTCCAAAGTTCAGGATTTTCTATTTTTAGGATTAAAATAATGGAAGTGCTAGAAAAATATTTGGGGAGGATACTTCCCTTGAAAAAATCCATAATAGCTTTAATCAAATCTTCTTTGATGATATGTCAGTATTTTTGAAAAAAATAAAATAGTAAAGCTATCAGGACCAGCCACCGAATTTGTATTCATATTATGCAAAATGTTAGCAATTTCGGATTCAGAGGGTAATGAAGTAAGCATATCATTATCTTCATTAGAAATGAGATTATGAATAACTTTAGGCCATAAAATCTCATCATAAATCACATTTTTATTAAGGAGCTCAGTAAAAAATGAAACACCAGAATCAGTAAGCTCCTTATTATCAGTACATTAGGTATCATCATTTGTTTAAATTTTTTTAATGTGATTTAGAGCCTTTTTCTTTTTAAACATGGCATGAAAATATTTGATATTTCTATCGCCATCAGATATCCAGTTTGTAGAAGTTTTTTACTGCCAATAGGCTCCTCCATATCTTGGTAACATGTTAACTTATCTTTGGCTTGAGCAAATAAAAAAATTTTGGATGAATCATTAACAATAATGTCTTCTAAAATTATAACCTCATGTTCTAATTCTTTGATGTTGGCAAAAAGATTTTTGAAACAGTGTTTGTTCCACCAATTAAGATATTGTTTAAGCTTTTTTAATTTGAACCATAGTAGAGTCATTAGGATGGAGAGGCTCTTCTCAATTACTAGCAACCACCTCCATAAATCTATTATCCATAAGACACATATTTTAAAATCAGAATGGAATATGAGAGGATGGTTTATTCGCACTAACTTTAATAGTGATGAGCAAGGGAGAATGGTCGGATATGGTTTTACTGAGATGCTTAACAGAGGTAATAGGAAGAAGGTTGATCCATATATTGTTAAAAAGGATCATATATAATCTTTGCCACAGTCTGTGATTATTCCAAGTGAAATGAGATCTAGTAAATATAATATCAGTAAGATGACAATCAAATATCATATTATTGAATTCCTCTATGGAAAATAGGTTAGGAGCATTACCACTAACTCGTTCAGAAGAGAAAGAGATAGTGTTAAAGTCCCCACCCACAAACTAGGGAGTATTGACAGAGGAAGAGAAACTAACAAGATCCCCACATAATCGCTCTACCATTCCTATTACAAGAGACATAGAAAAAAGACCCAAAGCAACACCAATTATCGTAAGTAATTTTAGCATTTACAACCACGGGTAAATCCCACATAACTTGCAAAATAAAAGGACTCTTCCAAAAAATTCAAATTTTATTACTCACGTTAGCAAATAAATTATCAAAATCAATCATTCTAGCAACATAAGCAATGTTATAAGGGAGAATAAAGGGTTCCAAAATAGTCAAAAAAGAAATATTATGAGAACGAACTAAATTACTGATTTTATTTCTAACAGAGGGGTACCAATCCCTCTCGCATTCGAAATAAGGAAAGAAATCATTTATTTTTGGGTAGAGGAGCCAGATCGAGTAACTCTAACAAAGTTAGGAAATCTAGATTTAGAAGATTTGTTTTTCTTTTTAAAACTATCTGAAATTTATTAGTCATATCCACAACATCACCATCAGATAATGATTGATCAGAAAATTGCTTAGAAAAAAGAGGCACATTAAGGTCAACATTGCAAGCCATTTCACCTTCTTCCAAATCATTATTATGTTGTAAAGTCGGATTAAGAATCAGGGTCAAGGTTAGAAGAAGAATCACAAGAAGAATTAGAGGCGGGCAAAACACAAATACCTAAGGCAAGAGTATAAACTTTCTCTAAATTTTGCACAGGAGCCATTCCTTCATGATAAATATCTTTTTCTTTAATTAAAGGTGTCAAAGAGATAGGAATAGATGCATTGGATAGAGAGTCAGCAACCATAAGTGTTGCAGAACTATTATTAGTTACATTAATGCCAAAATTATTGCAGTTCAAGTGGCTCATTAGAAGGGACAACATCATTATTAACAAGTGTGGCATCCTGCAGTTGACCAGGCATAGCTGCAGTAATATCCGATTGAGTAATAGGAAGCTCAAGGAAATAACCCTCAGATTCCGATAAGGAGATTTTAGAGACCATAGCATTTTGTGGTTTAACTAAGAGAGCCTTAAGAGAGGGAGCTGACTTAGAAAGCACAACAAAACTTTTCTTAAGATATGGATGAACCGCAAAGCATTCTGAAATCCCATGCCCATGAATTTTATAATGAGAACAAAAAATAGGAAAGTTTTCAAAATTCACTTTTTGTAAATAATCATATTTCTCTGAGCCTAGCCAAATTTCCATTGGATATTTTTTAATTATATCCAACTCAACTAGTATCCGATCAATATATGGCCTTGTGTTAGAAGCAGTCGCACGATATAGTTGGAGAGGCCGACTGAACAACCCATCCACGACAAAGAGAAATTCAGGATTAAAGAAATGCACATGTAAATTAGGAATGAAAATCCAGATAGGAACAATAGGAGACTCCTCCTCAATGTCAAAATAAGGCATCCATTTCTACAAACGTATCTGACAGTTGAAAATAAAATACGATCATCTAGAAAAAACCTAAGAATAATCCAAATCATTTGAAAGCTGAATCAGAACATAGCGCGAATCTATCAATCCAACAGAAAAAATACCAGAGCTTCAAACTATGAAAAAAAGATCTAATATTCTCCACAGTAAGACGCCGCAACGCAAATTTACCCACTAATATAAATTCAAACGGTTTAACAAGCCTTTCCACCATTGAATCAACACATATAATCGCGGGTACACCCCGGAAAGAAGTAGAGATAAGATCAAGTGACTCACCCGTGCAGTAGGCCTTACCCGAAAGAACATCTTTGAACGATTTAGACACTAGGGAGGGGTTGGATCCAGAGATCCCTAAGGGTTTAGGAAGTTTCACAGCCGCAACAGAAGTATCTGGGTTTCCCCAAGAGAAAATAGATATCTTATCTATGATCAACATGAGCGCATGTTAAGCAAACCGAAAGCCAAGCAGGGCCGTCAAGATGAAAGAGGTGCCAGGAAAGCCACACAACTAAGAGGAGAAATGGAAATCGCCAGAGCACGGCTAGGGTGATGGCTAGGGCGATGGATGAGATTATATCATAATTAATAAAATTAATTATTTATGTATATTTATTATAGAAGAGTTGCAAACACAAATGTGAAAATTTTAATATTTCCCAAAAATTACAATTCATATGCCTACTGATCTTTTCTATAGTATGAATCAAAATAACAACGTACAATAAACAATCCAAAGTATAACCTTTTAAACTTGCCCATACATTAACAACTGAAATATAAGATCGTAGCCCCAACAAATCTCATGAAATGAGATGCAAGTTAAATCCGTGTCACGCATAGCTAAGGCTTATGAATGCTGGAGTTTGCTTTGGATAGAGACTGAGTCGGAGAAGGCAGATAGATCGAGGAACTCTGACCAGGGGTGATAGTCAATCTGAAAGCGAGCAAATAGTTTCTTGAAGGTTGGAGAGCAAGAGGTGGAAGGTTGGGGTGGTCACCAGAGTAACAAATAATGTAGTGTTGCTCACATCAACGATGGCCAGCTGGGGATTGAAGATCGGGAGGATCACCGGTGAGGTGGAGGAAGCCATGAGAGGAAGGAAAATAGAATATATCTTATGGTTTCTCTTTAAAGAGGAGTAGAGTCGGACTAGGGCTGCTTGGGATTGAGGCGGCGAGGACCACTGAGTATTGTTGATGGGATGAGAACTAGTGTTGCGTGCAAGAAAGAGGGTAGCTAAAGGCGAGCTGAGTTCTATTTTCACGAGAAGAGTTGCACGAGGTAACTCTGATGAACACAGGGAGATAGAGTCAAATGCTTGCCTTTGTTTTTTGCTCAATTTGAGCGTAAACAGAATACACCAAAAAGCACACAAGTGGGGTATTTGAAATACACCGAAAATGTTAAGTTACATTGACTTTATCGCACACCAAACATCTTAAAAGTAGAAACTCTTGATTATCAATTACATTACACTCAAAATTCAGGAAACCAAACTGCCCCTGAGTGAAATTAAAAGAATATTTACATATATAGCACATAATTCTTATGCATTTACATATCCAACATCAAAATTTTGATATTTATAAATATAATATTTATTTATAGATAAAAAATGTGTATTTAGCTTTAAAAAATTAACGATGATGTTCTTGATATAATATTAAAAATTTATATGCTATTTACGTAAATATGAAAGTTTAAATATTAGATATGTAAATATAAAGAATTGTATGCTATGTATGTAAAATGATAGATTATTTAATTAATGAAGCATTTCTTTAATTTAAATTTGTTGAAATCTTGTATTTTTATAAATATAAATAATGTCTTAAAACTTAAAATAAATACAAATAATTATTTAAAGGGGCATTTATATAACACATATTTCTTATATATTTATATATCTAATACTATATTTTCGTATAAAACTCAAATCTTTGATATCAGTTAAGAAAATAAATTTATATTTATATTTTTAATTTTTCAAGGTACAACCAACCAAAATGATGAACTAAAACCAATTGCTGGAGAGCGACAGCATTTCGAAGCTATGACGTGTTGTAGTCTGGGTGCCATCAGATCAAGGCTATGACGTGTCACGGGTCCCACAACATCTCAAACACGTGCCATGTCGCCACCAGCAAAACACAAGCTACGAGCGAGTGGTTTCCACACGCACCAGAGTGAGGATCCCTGACGAATGCGAAGGCGGTGTCTTTCCATTTAGGTCTTTGTTGAAGGCTTCTGTCGGGATCGCATAAGGTCTCTTTCTGATATCCTCACTCTTCGCAATCCCTAGCTTTGTTCCTTTTTTTTTTTCTGGTTATGTTACTTCGACTGGGAGATGCAATCAGGGATGGGATTGATATCGTTCTGTTTCTTTGGTTTTAGTGTCTATTAGAGATCTGGTGGGTGTTTCTCATATTGCTTGAGTTGGGCAACGCATCGAGTGTTAAGAAACTACTTTTTTGATTAAATAAAGATTGTGTGATGCAGGGAAGTTGACGAGAGCATGGTATCTAATTGGGCTTCTTCAAAGGGTTGCAGAGCAAATGTTGTGGCAGTGAAAAAGGCTGCTGCTTGGTTAGTTGAGATCAGTCATGTTATGCCTGTGTTATTAATCATTTGCTTTGAATCTGATTATTGTGTATGTTTTTTTAATCTTTTTTTGTAAATTTGTTAGTATTATGGATTTTTTTCGGGCACTGATAATTGGTTGATTGAGTACATAAATTCTCCTTCCTTTTTCTCTTAGGTGTATACTAACAAGATATGCTGCTAGACTTGTAGGAATAATATACAGTAAGGAGATGCTGTTTTATTGTGATTTGTATATCATTGTCAATGTTATTAGATGTTAGCGCTTGCTTCAATAATATTTAAAGATGTCAGTATTCTTAAGATTGCAATTGTCACACCTGAAAATTCAAACCAAAATGCTGGCTGATTTGTTACATGACTGAGCATATAAAGAAACATCACCACCTGCTCCTCCACAGGTACATGTGGAGTACGTATAAGTAGAACTCTTGTCTTTTAGTATGTCAAGATTGAAAAAAATGGAGTCTTTGGCATTCAAACCATATACTGCTAACACATCACCCACTCTCGTATAGATATCTCTCTCTTTTTTTTCTTCATTGTAGGTTTATTTCTACAACATCATCATATATGAGAATAGTTTATTCACAACCACATCTTGGCCACTTTTATCATCGGGAAGGGTAAAGCATGCACAGTACTTAGCATTAAGATTCTCCATGTAATAACCTATTAATAAAAAAAAAAAAACCTTATAAATCAATAATTTTTAAAAATTTTTATTAACAAATATCTAGTTTTATATGAGAAGCTTATGATTGTTTTGAATGTTTATTTTTTGTCATTAAGAAGATTGTTGTGGATGATAGGAACTATATCCATTTGAATGTCAACATGTTAATGTGACAAGAAAATCATCATGGGGAAATAATAAAGCTAGATGTTACAAGATGTTTTTTATTAAAATTAAAGTGTCTACTTTTGATTAAAAACTATATCCTAAGATTTTTTTTTTCAACTAGGTAATGGATATGGATGTCTTTGAGTAGAAGTGATGAGCGGCAAGTGAGATTTGTCAAACTGAAATTTGTAGGGGAGACTAAAATATATTGGATGAGTGTAAAGCAAAAAATGAAAATGTTGAGAAGGGACCTTATTATGATTACTCGGACTGAAATGAAGAACTTTTAAAAGAAATTTTACCTTTTGTTACATTGTGATTGATTGCTTGATGAGCCATTTTGTCAAAATAAGGTACAAAATTGTGATTGAATACATGAACACATTTGAGGAGTTGTGCTTTAAGATCATTGAGGATCCTAAATTCATGGTATCTAAATTTAGGTCTGGTCAACACATGATACCAAGAGTGAGATAACTCTTAATCCCATTTCATCATTTGACTATATTTTTTAATTTGCATTTAATTTTGAGCAAATGTTAAAGTTTCTTGTGCCAAAAATAGTTGCTATATATATTGGTAGTTCATCTTTTCTTCAAAACAATCATTTAATCTATCGTACCTATTGCAGCTAAGGGTAACAATACCATTATTAATAAGTTAACTAAAGGGAAGTCATTTGCATTTGTATTTGGTTCTAAAAATTTTGCCCAAAATATGGTTTAAGTTTCAACAAACTGATCACTATGTCTATACATATTTTAGTGGAAATTTGTATATCAGTATGGATAAGAATAATATTGAAATCAATGAGAATGTTGATGTACATGAATTTGATGAAGAGATTAGTGATTATGAGTTACTTTTGTTAGAAATTCATTGACTATGATAGATTGCTTCATAGCTACTTTTAATATTGAGTTTGATTGGCAAAGAACTACAAATTTTTAAACTTATTTATAGTATGTGGAAAAAATTTTCAAACTCATTGTAGTGAGAGATGTATGAATGTTTTTTAAGTCTGTGATTGATTGCATGAATTTGAAATATAAATCACATCCACATCCATATAAGACAATTGGATTGATAAGACTACTATTTATGTGACCAAAAGGTGTTTATTTTTTTATTCAATTTGCTACAAATGCTTTTAGAATTTGATATGATGTGTTGCCCATATATATTATTCTTATTATTCTAAGCAGATCATGGTTACACTATATGGATGTGACTCAATTTGTGAAGTCTAATATTTTAGTGTTCATGATTAATAAGAGATTAATAATTACAAAACCTACAATGCCTATGAAAAATCTAAGTCTTATGCAAAAAGATTTAGTGCTGCTAATCTAAGTCAATATATATTTAAGAAATAGAGTAAACATGAAGGTGTGATTTATGTTTTAATGGCTATTGCACTGAATTTTGTACTTGAAATGGTGAATTTAACTTAGGATTTTTTTATTAAGTGTTGTTTAATTTTAAACATATTTTTGATTATCTTCCTGATAAATTACTCTTTTTTAACGAGTAAGGACATACATCATGCTATTGATATAGTTCTTGAATCATTTCTCTCTGATTTAGCTGGCCACATGAGAATTCAAACTAAGTATCTTGGGCTAAAATTTTGTTCAGTGGATTGTTTAAGATGATCTTTATTAGAGAAAGTATGTGTTCTTGTGTTGTTCTTGTTTTACCGACCCGTATGAAGATAATAGTTGACATATGGGTGGATAGTTGAGCGATTGGTAAAACTACCATCAAATATAGATTTTTTTATGTTTGATATGATGAGTCACATCATGATCTTCTAAATTTATAGTAGCAATTACAAGCTATTTTAAGAAATATGTATTTAAATGGGCTACATATATTGATTGTGATTTATTAATATAAAGGAGGACTTAACAATATAATTGTACTCAAATTACTTGGTTTTAACAAAGTGTTTGAAATTTTTGTTGACACATTTAGTGTAATAACCGGAAAATAATAATAATAATAATTTTTCAAATCTGATATAGACTTATAATCACAAAATTTATGAAAACATAAATAATGTTAATTTTCACAACATCTAATTAAAATTAGAATCAATATTAGACTAGTAAGAATAATTATCAACTGAAATTAAAATTAAGTTTATTTAAGTTAAACCATTTTAACACTTACATTTTTACATTGAGAAAAATAACAGGATTTAGAGAGTATTATATGGCATTTTATACATGTATAAATATTGTTATATTAAACGAAGTAAATGTTAAATGAAAAGAATAATGAAAAATCTTTAATTTAAATTAGAATTGGATGAGTATGTATCAATTTAAAATAAATAGAAGATGTTATGTATGTTACATAAACTAATAGTTAAATCAACTAAATATGATAATCAATATTATTATTATTTATGAATTTAACTTGATTTATAAAATAAACAATGAAATTTTGATGAATGTGAGCGTTAAATAATAAAAGACATACATTTATATCATAGACAAGAAAATAAACAACTTCCAAATATTGATCAAATCAATATATTTATTTTATAGGTACTCAAATTAAGGAAAGAAGTTTTAAAGGGAAGAAAATTCAAGAATAAGCTTCACACTAAAGTGGGTAATTATATTCTTACATTTATAATAAAAATTTATTTATTTTTCATGTGATAGAATGCATTAGTATATAATTATAAATGGTCTCCGTATTTCAAATTGTGATTTATTTTCTCATCTTCTCCATATTGAATGAATAACGAATGTTATATCACGTATTTACTTACTTATGTTGTATAAAATTAACCGATTTTTTGATTTGAGCTAATATGAATACTTATAAATCGCATGTTATGAATGTCAAAAAATGAAGTTCACCCCTTATGATATATTGGAAGTAATGCGTCGTAAGATAAAATGATTAATTGTTCTTTGGATGAGTTTTGTAAAAGGTATTCCTTCTGGAAAAGGTTTTTAGATGGTGTCTCCTGAAATGATTGATAAATTAGAAATAAAATTTCTAAGAAATATATATTTTCATTTACCCTTTATATGTTAGACTGTTTAAACACTTTTTACATAATATTCATATTTATAGTAGATCAATCATGCATATTATTTCTGTTTTTTTTTATTTTACTATAGTGTAAAAACATAACTTATCCACTGATAATATTATTCATTTGCAAGTTATATTTTTTTTTAGGTAACCTTCCTAACTAAATGGAGGATATAAGGTATGAATATGTTTACAGTCGTAGACTTGAGATGGGACTTATGTTAGTTTATGTCTTGATTATTTTTTACACTTGATTGATGAATAATTTATACTTGTAGACAAATTTGTTAAATGTGGTTTGGATTTGTAGTGGCTCTTATATGATTTGAAAAATATTATGTAATTTATATTCTATTAGATGTGTTTAAGTAAAGTTTTTTTTTATTTATCCGTCCGACCGTTCGTTCTCGGTTTGATATTCCAAGCTTCCGGGTCGGGTCGTGACATTTAGTATAGGTATTGATGGAGTAAAGCTAGAAAAGAAATCCAATTTCTTTCTTTAGTGAAAGGTTGATCAAGATGATAGAAATATATATATGAATTATGGTAAGAATTTTGTGTTATTATGGAGTTCTTCATTTCTGGACGCATTACTTATTGCTTAATGAGTTTATGGTTTAGTTTGATCTTCAAGCTTTTAAATACCTAAGTTAAAAAGAAAGTTAGAACATATGCATGTGAAGTTGGTCGAAGTTTTGTAGGAGTATACTTTTGTTCTTAAATAATATGTTGGAGTTGAAAATAAGTTTGTTGATACTTTGATTAGAGTTATTTCTATTTTTGGCATAATGCATGTTAAAGTCACTTTAATGGGATATATCATGATTTAAAATAATAACTTATATGTGCTTGACAACTATTTTATGCTTAAAAATGGTTTTTATTTAAGGGATATATATTTGATTCCTAAATTATCTTTAAGGGAATAATTTATTTTAGAATTTCATGCTGTTGATGTTGTCGAGTATTTTAGGAAGATAAGACCACAGGTCCACAATCATAGTTTAGGATATTTTTATTGGTCTAGTTTAAAAAGGGATGTAGCATGAATAATTTCACAGTACTGGACTTATCAAACAACTATTGAAAAGAAATAAAATATTGGGCTTTATACACTTTTGTTTGTTTCATATAAGCCTTGGAATGAATATTAGCATGGACTATGTTTGGATTATCACAAACTTAAAAGAAAATATGATTATGTTTTTATAGTGGCAGATTATTTTTCCATAATTGTTGTGGATTTTAAGGCCTAATATTGTTTGGCCTAGTCCAAACTATGAATATAAGGTTAATTAAGGTTGTTTAGAAGAATCCTATGGATTTCAAGGTAGTCTAGTAGGTTTAAGTTGAGTCCAGGCCTTCACGGTTTGCTATGCAACCAATTAGCATTAGATGTAAGGATTTAAGGCTTTAGGGCTCGTAACCCTAATCTTCTAGGGGTAAAGCTTAACTTATCCCAAAAAGTAGGTCAACAAATTGCCCTCAAATTTTGGGTTGTCAAACTCACTCATTCGATAAGACTTTCAAATTTGCATTACCAATGCTACATTAGAGTGACTTCCTCTTGCATTTTCGGTTTCTTTTTTATGGCTTAACTCTTATCTTTTTTTCTTGATTCTGATCACTGAGTTCTCGTTGTGATTTACATAAATTTATGGCTTTGATTGTTCCATATCACACCTAACTTTTGCAGTTCTCTTTCTAATGGGAAGAGCCAAGCAAATACTTCAAAGAAGATGCACAAAGCTGAGAGAGAGAAATTGAAACGTGATCATTTGAATGAGCTCTTCCAGGAACTTAGTCGTAAACTTGGTAACCCCCTATCTTGATGTTGTCCTTTCTCATTTGTTTAGGGATAAAAATCTTTTAATAGACAGCAATCTAAGCCCTTTAAAAGCACATGTAGGATGGGCTGGGATGTTGGGGACGTACTATAGGAAGAATTTTGAAAGCATCGTGGAATTTTGAGGCTCTTGCCGTAAGCTTAAATTCTACTGCTCAAGTACCGGCTTATCTCCTCATAAAGGGATATCATGTCATTTGATGTTTGATTGATCATTCTTGTTTACAGGAGCTTAATGGAGTCAATATGCTGCTACTGATTAGGATCTCTTGTTTGTTCTATATAAACTAAGTTGACTTTGGTTAATCTTGAAGGCTTATAGAATGGAATTTGTGGTTTTACTTGTGACAAAACTTCAAATGGTTCCATAGGAAGTGCACGCAATGTAGATTCTTTTAAGTTGTGCTAAAATTCTCCTATTGGAAGTATTCTGGTGTTTAGTTTTCTCTAGTTAGGCATCTTTGGTTGGCATTTTATATATTGAACAAGCGCTTTCATTGAAGAAATATTTGACTGCGATATATAGATTGTTTGTCTGACATGCTTTGGTCCCCTATTTGCAGACCCCTTAGGACAAAGCAATTGTAAGGCATCAATATTGGCCGATGCGACCAGGGCTTTCCGTGATCTTCTTGCACAACTGGAGAAGCTTAGAGAGGAACACACTGTCAATGATATCTGAATCTCACTATGTAAGTTTTTTTGGCCTTGATGTAAATCACATTAACTTATTTTCATAGGCTATTTATATATTTTTTATGGCTCCCTCCTCTCATATTAGAAGATTATTTATTATCATCCAATCAGTAATCCAATGAATTTATTGAAAGCATTCAATTTTCCATATGAAAGATCATCTTTTCTCATCGAAGGACTTTCATGAGCGAATCGAAGTGCGCCAAAATCACGCCTCACCAGAATGCACTTAATCGGTTTCATATTGTGCTTGCTTTATTCAATATTTTGATTTCAAGTATCATCGTGAATTGATAATTTTGCAAAAGACTTTAGCATTGCTCGCTTGAACTCATTTGATATTAGCCCCATACCTTTTTGGCATCTTAGTTAACTTTTTCAAAACCTTGTTTTTTGAAGGTACTTTGACAATTTCTTTAAATTGCTATGAAACTTATGAACCTACAAAATACTAAGGACAAAATAATAGGGATGTGATCTAGAGAAAGGTTTTTTGCATGCAACTTTATCCTTATATTACATAGAAAACTTGATGCACGACATTTTTGATTTCACATTTTTCTAACATGAATCTAGAACATGATGCATAAAATCATGCACATTAGATCAAAGTCATAGCTTGTAAACTTTTAATCTTGACAAAAAATTGTATATTTTGATAAAATAAAAAACTAAATGTTATTTGCCTTAATGAATAATTTAACTATTATTCAGTTAGAAATTCACTGAGGAATTTGAGATAAAAAACACATTTCAATCAAGATTAACACGATATAAAAAAAAAGATTTACATACATACCACAATTCTTATGTATTTATATATCTAGTAAAGTTAGATATTTACTTATCTAATATTTTTCTATGCTTAAAAATGTGAATTTCACTTTTAAAAAATAAGTGATGATAGCATTTTGATGTGATATTGAAGATTATAGTGTTATATATATAAAAATTGAAGTTTAAATGTTAGATACATATATAAGAATTGTGTGGTATGTATGTAAATTCTCCTAAAATTTTTTTGATTAAATAAATTTGTCAAAGTACATCAAGTTCATAAGCAGATTACAATGTATATATGTATATATCCTTATCCATGAAATGTTAAACCAATTATGCACACATCTTATCAGTAGTCTAACAGAGCTTTAGACTTCTAAGCATCCTTTGACTGGCATGAACAAAGCTTAATGAACAAATATGAATGCGAAGGTATAAAGGCACACAATATACACTATTTGTGTGTGTATTTGGCCCATATGATTGGTTTTTGCTGTAGGAGATGCAGTGACGCACACAAGGAAATGTGAATCATACTATGGAATAATTAAGAGTGCAAAATCACATACAAATTTGAGATACTGGCCACTTGCAATGAAAATAACTAGATGTAGTCCTGTGGAGCAAGGAACACATGATATATACCATGGTTGTTTATTAAATCTTTTGATCAATCACTGGGATTTGCCTCATTATATCACCTTGTTTTCTCTTCAGTCCATATTCTGATAATATACATAGAACTTGATCAGATTACTCTGGAAAGGGATGAGCTCAAAGATGAGAATCTCGCCCTTGAATCTGATATTGGGATGCTGCAGAATGAGCTGAACCAGAGGTTGCAATGTAGCGGTGACGATGCTCGGCTTACTCCATCCCATGGTGATACTAGGCCTGCCTCACTGGTTCAGAGACCACAAGCTAGATATCCTTCCCCGTCAGATTCGTGGCCGGCCAAGCTTCTTTCAAGTCTTCCTGGAGCAGTGCAAGTGCAGGAGCAGAAGCAGGATTCGCAGCTTAGCTGCAGCAGTTATAGCACACTAACTAGCGGCAGCGGCGGAGCGGAACTCTCAACTAGAATGATTCAAACGGATAATAACGGTAACCTTGGTTAGATGTTTGTGTATCTTTGGTTTGAACAGATGCTTCTTGTGCCAAGCTTTGCTGGTGACTCTTTTGATCCTGAGTTCTTATTGCTGCAGTTTCATTTATGTGTTGACTTCTTAAGAGAGCTCTATCGCACCTCTTGTTTAAGACTTCGTTTGGGAGGCTTTTTTTAGTGCGTTTTGCTTTTGAGAGCGTGAATTTTTAATTTTGATACCCGTTTGAATAATGTGCTTTTTGAAATTGGTTTTAAATTTATCTGAAAAATTTCCTTTAATTTTCAAAATCAAAGAAATAAACGCGAAATACTTTAAAGTTTGAATCCAAAAAAAAACTAAATTAGCTAAATGAAATATCAAACCAGGGTTTAACTAATTTCGAACTACAGTAAGAACCAATTCCCTTTATAACGCACTTTAATCAATAACCCAAGACTACATAAAGATTAAAGGGATAGTTTCATCTAAAAAGAAATTTTTTTGACATATTTTTATAAAATGCTATGGTATTTGTCTAATTATATATATTATGAGGTATATAAAATAAAATTTTCAATGAGCATGATAGTGTATTAAAAATAGGGGGATTTATATACCTATCATATAATATTTATGTATTTATATATATAATATTTAATGTTAGATATTTATTTATTTAATATTTTTTATGTTTAAAAAGATATATTTTATTTTTAAAAAGTGAGTGATGATATTTTGATATGATATTGAATATTAGGATGTTATATATATAAAAATTTAAATTTAAGTATTAGATATATAAATAATATTTTTTATTCTTATAAATGACTAAACAAATAAAAATGTTAAGATAACTCTAATTTTATACCTTTATGCTTGCTTATAGTTTGAAAATTTTATAAAATGTATAAAATTGATAAAAATTGAGAGAAACTCATTTCGAAATGACACTCTTTTATTATTTTAGAATTGGAAGAATTTCCTCTCTTTTTATAGAAGAATTTTAAACAAAATTAGAAATCAAAAGTTCTATAATAATTTTTAAAAATATTAACTGTTTAATCATTCTAAATAGTATGTAAAAATCTTTTATTATCTTGATGGCTACTTTTTTTTTATTATGCTTTGAAAAATATTTATATAAAAAAAAATTTATTCTGAATCTTTTGATATAATTTTTGAATGATTTGAATTTTAAATTTATTAAATTTATTTTAAAATGATTGTAATATAAATTTTCGCTATAATCTTAATTTTAAAATAAATTTAATAATTTAAAAATTCATCTTTATTATTAAAAAGGGAATTGTATCCTCAATAATTTTTTTCCTAATATGCTTAAAATGATACTTTCACTAAAAATTTTTAAAAAGTATTTTTTATTTAATCAGTTAGTTGAATTATTGTTTCATTTTGGGAGAATTTAAATTTAAATTTTAGAAAAATGTATGTATGTATAAATTTATCAAAATAATGGACTCAACGGTAAAAAAAAAAAAAAAAAAAAAATCTTGAAACGACATCCTCACCAGGCTACCAGCCTCATTTATAAGGCATGTCAGTTGCCGCTGACGTGGCAAGGAAAACCGAAACAGGATGCGTACGTTAGCCACTCTGGCGTCTCCTTATATCCCTTTCTCTCAAATTCCATAATCGATCCTTCTTATTCTCCTCATCTCCTTTTCTTCCAAATTTCCCTCCCGAGCTGTTCTCCATCCGTGCGCCGCTACTTCGGCGCCGAAATCTTACCCAAAATCCGCAGTTCGTCCTCCTCTCTTTCCCTTCGCAGCAAAGCCTATCGATTCCCATTCTTCTGATCGAGCCGTTCAATCTCAGATTCGAGCAAAAAGGGTTCACATTTCCCGCCCCATTCTACGGTTTTTCTTGGTGCCGATGAATTTATCTCGGTCGTCGTCTCCTTTATTCCCAGGTATTTTTCGTTTTCTATTGTGGCTGGAGTTAGCATTTGGAATATTATGCTAATTACGAGTTTCTCCGCACGTTTTCTAGGGACTTGGCCAACACATTTGAGTGTTTGTGGATTCATTAGGAACTTTTTGCGGTTTACATAAATTTTGGAGGTCATGCATCCAGAAAACACGTCAATTGCAAAGCTGTCATTTGATCTTGCGGTCGTCCAAGTGCTGCTTTTGAATTTCTATATTGAATGGTTTGTTGAGGGAAAATGTTCAAAAACACTATATATTGTTTTCTATTTGTCGGTGATATATAGAATCCATCTATCCTTGCAATTGATTATAATTGTATAAATGAAGCATCTGATTCTTTTTTCTACAGAACAAAATCCACTGCAGTTTCTTTTATGGGGCGGTCTCAGCCATTGCTATACCACCCTGTCACTTTCTTTCAATGGTTTGAATGCCGTACAAGTTGGGTACATCGATGGCAGATACTCGGAGAAGTAGTCCCTTTGACAGGGATGTAGAGCAGGTACGGACTATTTAAAATAAATAAAATATTTATGATTCTAGATATAATTTCTCTTAGGTCAGGAGCAAAGTTTTGTTCATTTTTCTTTAATGCGATTGCATATTTTTGAACATTATGCCTATTGTATCTAATTGATGATTTTAGCTTGAGTTTATTATACGAAGAAAATAGCATAATCATACAATTGTTATACTTTATTTGTAGTTAGGATTTTTTCATGTCCCTTCCTATAGTTGTTATAAGTGTATGCAATATTATGACAATGATTGCAAAATGGTTTGGTCATTCTCTCGCGTTACCCTCATGGTTGAATTGGTCTCCATGAGTTGCAACGATAGAGTTGGCATTGTTATAGTTTTAAATATTGTTGGCCTCCTAATATTTACCTTTGCCATACTTTCTTTTCTTCTAACAACAAAGAAAACTTCACGAATACTAGGTGGTGGCTGAATATTGTCTAAATTTTTACTCATACAAAGTAGGAACTTGTACACTCATTCTATTCAACCATCTTCTTGGAACTTCTATTCTATCAAAGATGTCCAATTGTTGCAAAAAATAAGTTAAATAGTTGAAATATACCATAATAGTGCCATCATCTATATAGGTTATGGAGAATGGTCTTGATCTCAAACATGGCCCAGGTATTGTCAATATTGGAGTAGGTTTCTTTCATTGCATCCCAAATTTATTTAGCAATTTTATACTATTTAAAATTTTCTCCAATTTTATTTGTCATGAAATTTTTTATTGATGAAATTATCAAATTATTTATGGATTTTTTATGACTAAAACTTGTGGTCTCTATTTTTGGGTGTGTAAGTGACATCCGTGAGTTAATCTTTCATGTATTTTTCATAGACAATCATCATCACTGATTGAAGTTTATTTAATAAGCATGTTGGTGATGATGAAAAAAAACAAGTCTTTCATTGGAATGGTATTGTTGATTAAAATAGATGAATCAGGATAGCATGTTACATCAAAATAAGTAATTCCTCTGCTACTAGACAAGATGAGTGACATACAAGAAAAAATAGAACAAAAATGTAAGAGGAAGAGAAGAAAATTGTCTGACATTACGTATAGAAAAGTTGAACACTTTATTGATTTTGAATATCCATCAGTTCTAGAGTAAAATCTAAGTTTAAATAGAAACGATATGTAGGTAATCTATGATTTTCCTTTGGACAACAAGTAAAACTTACTTAAATTTGCACGATCAAAAAGAAAAAAAAATGACATGATTTGAATATTTTAATTCAAACCTTTATTATTTTTAATAATATAATTAGATGTAAAGAATAATGCTCTTAATGAAGTTACACTAAGAAAGAAAGAGCAGTGTCTTGGATTAGTGAATTGGATAAAGAAAAAAATTTAAAAATAGAAGCTTCAACGAGATGCTAGTTGACAGACAGGAGAATCCATGAATTCTAGCAACATCTAATAAAAGCTTAAAGTTTAACAAAAGAAAAACTATGTTAATTAATTACAATAACATGTTAACATATCCTTGAGTGTACTTAATCTTCAATGAGAAACAAACATTAATATTAATAGTTAGGAATAATTTTATTGAATATCAATTTTATATTATATTTAAGTGCCAAAATATAGAGAAAGAGTATTCAATCTTCAAAAAAACCACAAAAATTGTGAACACATTTATGCCACTACTTGGATCAAATAAAGGGAGTGTTGTCACAATCATCATCCTAACATTGATGCTATTTTCATAAGACCTTTACCATCATCATGAACAATATAGTTTACAAAACTTGCTTATTGATATAAAACATAGGTCACCATCATTGTGTGTTTTAATCGTGTTGGCATGCCCCAAACGTGTAAGGCATCTACAAGTTGTGTTTGACTCAAATTTTGAAAAAAAAATAAAAATCAAACACAATTTTCAGCATGTCTATACTTGTCAGGCTGTCTCAAAGATGTGTCTATAATTGGTATGGGTATAAAAGCCTTTTGATTTTTTTGTGATTAAGATGGAAACAAATGTATTTGCTGCATATATAGCAAAACATAAATCATTTACATGACTCCAAATTGTCAAATTCCCTTCATGTTTAAATGTAGGCTTATTATGAAGAGTACGATTAAAAAAAAAGATCAAAGTAATTGACCAATAAGACAATTATAATATATACCATATCCATTCATCTAAATTTGAAAGGTATGGCCTTGTTTGAATCTCTAGGTTATGTTTGAATAACTTTATCTTTGCTTTCCTTTTTAGAATGTTACCACATATGTGTTTAGTGATTGCTTTCTAGCTGTTTTGCAAAAACTTATGTGATAGGAAGCTATTTTTATAACCAAATCTACTAGTGTGTGGTAGCTGCAAGAAATTTGTTATTTAACTTAAAAAATATATATATTTATAATACATATAATAGCTTTTAAGAAAATTATTTTTTTCACAATAATTTTACATTTTAATAAAAAGTTGTAGTTGTCATAAGCAGACCCTTATTACTTGATTGGTGTATAAAGTATGATATTTATTGTTTGGAAAGTTTTCAATTAGATACTCCAATGGCATAGATGCACGAATCCATCAAGTTATATAATAGTTATTTATCCTAAGTATTTTACATAGATATCCGTCATAACTTTCATGCTCAATAAGTTATATTTGTTCATTAATGTTTTGTATTATGAACGACATAGTTGACACTATAAGAAAGCCAACTAATATTCCCATGATTCATTACAATGCTATTTCATGACACTTTTTCATCTTGATCTAGTTATTCCATGCTAACTTTGATAATCTTTTCAACTTTTAGTCCTATTTTATGCAAATGTAATATCATTTATGCTTTGCAATTTTAATTCAATCTATCTATTCTATGAAACCAATATTAATAGTGTATCAGCCATAGCAAATAATTTAACAAATTTTTTTTATGAGGAGATTATCTTATATTCCTTCATCACCGAAGAATACTGTCATTCCATCTTTTCGATTCAAAATGACAAGAAAAATTAATTGTTAAAAGCTGCATATGTAATGCCCAGAACTTGGTGAATAACATAAATGAATACGTTAAATTATAAAATGAAAAAACTTTTATTCTAGTCTTTAACAAAAATATTTTTGTTCTTTGCCTTTACGAAGACGCTAAAGTTTTTGTTAGCTGCGATACCTCAAACAATTTCTTTAGTTTATTCAGTTTATTTACATCAATTTGAGTGCGCCTGCTTTTAAACAAATCTAAGAAATGAGAGGCCATCATACTTTGTGCACTTAGAACTAAATTACCAACTAAATTGCAAAGGATGCTTCTGACTATGAATACAAGAATAATAAACAAATGATTTTGAAGGAAGTTATATAATGACAAACACATAAGATAACCATGTTAACTTGTGATTCTAAACCTCCTTGTTTATAAATGTTCAATTTCAAGTTTTTCAGTGGGAAATCAATTAGATAGTATATAAGTATTGTGGTGTAGCTTGGTATTAAATGATAGGCCGTTGTTTATTTTCTTATTCATTTAATGTTTCATGTGTTTGTTTTCATTTCTTGTTACATGTAACTGATATTCTGTGTAAATTTGATCTTAGGCAATTACAACACTTAAGAAGGGGTCTTGTTTACTTAAATATGGACGTAGAGGGAAGCCAAAATTCTGTCCTTTCAGACTCTCTGCTGTAAGTCATGCACTTTAAATATGTTCATTCTTTCTTATTCCAGCTTACCTAAAAATTATATCTGCACTCAATAATGCTTTTGATGCTAGCAATTGTTCTAGTTTTAAACAGTTCCATTAACTATATTGTTAGATATTTTCAAATACTGGGCATGTTGTTTAACATCTGAGATTTATTACCATTGGGCGAGTAAAGGTGAAGTTATCCTAGAGGAAATATAGGTAGAGTAGTATTCTTTAGTTGTACGTAGTAATGATAATATCAAAACGCATAAATACCCAATATTTCTCCTGTTAGAAGAGAATTTAGTCATGGAACTTACCATATCTCAAAATGAATTTTCTAGAAGCTGTCAAATTCTGCCTGCCTCCGCTCAAAGTTCTAAGAAATCAGGCAACTAATAATAAATGCAGTTATTGTTATCATGTCAAGTGGAAGTGAGATGTCGTTACTTTACCCAATTATCGTGAATAGTGGGAAAGGAGTGATTGAGCTCTATTTTGCATTGTTGTGTTGTAAGTTTGACTACTAGTTTATATCCCTACTTTGCAAAGATGACAAAAATAAAATTAAAATTGTTAGCTATATTCTAAAACCAATGCTCGGGTTAAAATGATTAAAGATTGATTAAATAAATTAAAAATTTTGAAATTAATATCTATATTATATACTTGAATTCAATCGTTAAAGAAAATAGTTATAATTTTCAATTTGAATTTAATTTTAAAATTAAGGACATGCATGGTGTGATAGTTGAATGTTAATAGCAATAGTTATTCTAAAATTAAAATTGTATCATATCTCATATTCATATTTGATAATAATGATCCCAATGCACTTTGTACTTATAGCCACCCTATTAGTATGTGTTAGCCTGGTAAAAATTTGAGCGTGTAAAGCCTTACTCATTTTTTTGTATATAATTAATTTTGTTTATTAATAAGAAGTTAAATTCAGTAAAAAATCTTTCTTCGAAGCATTCTAAGCAATTGTTTCGGAAATTTTTTTTTTGAACTTATATTCAATGGAACTTTTTCTCGCAATTGTCGGTCCAAGCTTTCAAAAAATACCGCTTTCCAAAGAAATGCCGGCAAATAACAAGAAGTTATGCCAAATAGAACCCTAATCTAAAACGAATTTGATTTATTGCATATAATTTGGAAACTAACTTTGAATAAGAATGTTGGAGAATTATGACATATAGTAGTTAATATCATATGATTGCATGTAATTAAATGGATATATAATTTCAAAAATGTCTTTGAATGTTATAAGCTAAATGGTTTTGGAAAGTTAAATTTAAGATAAAATTTAAGACTTGAAATTTTAAGAATGGATAGATAAAATTTATTTTAAAATTTTTTGAATGAAAATACGTAGTCCAAAAACAACGTGACTATACAATGTGCAATGGCTTACACAAAATACAATCTACACCTCAAATAACACTCAATAGAATTGCATGGAGAAGAAGAATTGGAGAAGCTGATCCCAAATCTGAAAATGATAATGATAATTGAATGCGAATACAAATGCCCTTTTAAATTATTGGAGGTATTTGTGTTTCGGAGCATCTGAAAGGAATGCTTGATATACATATGTATATAAATATAATAAATAAATAACTATATATATATGCATATAAAATAAATTTTTTTAATATATGCATATAAAATAAATTTTAAATTAAAAAAATGATGTCAAGCTAGTTTGATTCAAGTTCGAGCTAGCTCAAAATTGAACTAACTTTGAGTCAAGTTAGCTTGAAATTAAATTACTTTGAGCCACAAGACAATTTCAAGCCAACCTCTATGCTCATTCAGATTTTAAGCCATTAATGGATTAGCTCAAATTTGGATCTCTATGACCCCAAAATATTTCAATGACTCATTGCAGCTTGTAAACTATGCAAAGCATCACCCATACATCTACGTACTCCCTCAATTCTTAGCCTAAAAAAACTGAAAAGATTTGATGTCTATTGATTTTTGAAAATATTCTTTTGTGAATAACTTGAATTACTTGTACTTGAGAATAAATAAATGTTTATGTGATGTAAACCAAACATTTAATCTTTTGAGAACTTCTTCACATGTACTTTTTGGGAATGACTGATTGTTTGTAATTCTATTCAATTTAAGCCTATGAGAGTATTAAATATTTTTTGCTCAATAGCTGTAAAGCTATAATCCATAACAAATTTATTATCACGATTTATGTTGGCAAAGTGGACTTTGGGGAAAATAAAAGATGCATATTCTGTGATCTAGCATCTATTTCTTATCTTATTCTAAAATATAAATCCCGAGATAGTTCTCCAACTATTTGCATATGGCTAATTTAGTCCCATAGTAACATATTTCTCCAATTTAGTTCCAGAGTATACAAAATTGATTCAAAATGGTTCCTCATATAGAAATAATGATACAAAATTGGTCCTAATTTTGTCCCTCAACTATACGAAATTGATCCTAATTTAGTCCTTGAGGTACCATTTTAGATTAATTTTATATAGTCAGAGATTGAATTGGATAAATTTGATACTCCATGACTAAATTAGTTACTTTGGGACTTTTCCCCTTATTCTAATATTGTTAATTGACATAACTGATTAATCTAGCTGGTTTTCATCTAGGCGGATGCAGTTTACATTTGATTCATCTAATAGTGGGCATCATGGAACAACTAACTTCATTTGCTCTGATAATAAATATCATAATGGACTATTCATAGTATTTGAATAAATCCTTTTGATTTTCATGCCAATCCATATGTCTAGTCATCACTAGAAACATTATGCCAACTGGTTTGGTTGCACTTGATGAAGTTTGTTTTCTAGTTTATGTTTGTTTAGAGCTTTATCTGGTATTATTTTGATTTCAGGAAAATTTGTATCTTAGGCCTCACATATCTTCAGCACTCTTCAAAATAACTTTATCTACTTTTTTTAGCGCTATGTTTTGTTGTTGATGACTATATCACCAATCAATTTTCTTTGGAACCATGTACAATTCATTTTAGTAGTGTATTCTGTTGAGAATCATTTTACCTTTTTTGTTTACTTGTTTTACATTACATTCATTATAGCATGACCCTTTTCTACTTCATTCGGAAACCTGCCAATGTCCTATTAAAGAGAATCTGTCGTAAAATACAGAGAAACTGGCTAGTTATTCCATTATTGCAACTTTCTTCAATCTCTGGCAAGATAATTGTTACTTTATCCTAGTTTCCACTGTTTTTATCTTTCTTTATTTTTTTAAAAGGCTTCCCCTTTTCTAGTGATTTTTAACGTTATTTCTCTGACAATCTTTGCAGGATGAGTCTATGTTAATCTGGTTTGCGGGAAAAGAAGAGAAAACGCTTATGTTAAGCATTGTTTCAAAAATTATTCCTGGGCAACGCATCTTTGTGTTGACTATCCTACACATTAAATTAAATAAATAAGGTGGATTTTAAAATCCCTTAAATCGCGATCCAACCGATCAAATTGCTTTTAACTTCGACGATTCGACGCCGCAACGCCGAAAATATTAAAATAAATTAATCGTTTTGAATCAATTAGGGATCGACGGATAATTAAAATCAAATTATCATGAACAGGCGAGATATCGAAGTCGGAAGCCTCGACGACATCTAAACCACCTCCGCTCGCGAAAATAAATCGCGCCATCGCCAAAAGGTCAAAATCTATCAAACGACACCTTCCGGCCGACCGGCAAAGTATGCTCGAGGGTCGATTAATTTAAGCGACGGCGCACAATTTAGACTTGAATTTACTTCGACCGTCGCCGACATTATTTAAACGCTCCTCGATCAATTGATCGCCATCTTTCGCGACAATAAACAACTTAAATTGACACCATATTGCTGGGGTTTGTCAATTGTAAAAATGATTAATGCTTTTAATCCGCTAATTATCTCTTAATCACGCAATTCCTTACCTAATCCCCCACTCAACCAATCGAGATGCCAACTAAGCTAAAACCAAAAAAAAGGGGAAAAGGGAAAGTTTATTCCACGGCCGCAGTGGTAAAACGACGCTTGACCTCACATTTTCGATCCTTTTCGTTTCTCGCTTCCTCCTCCTACTGGTTTCGACTGCTTCTAATAAGCTCACTTGCCTTCACGATCCTCGCTTCTCTGCTTCGCTTTCTCTGTCAGATTACTTTGATCCCTTTCCTCTTGTTCTTGTTCTCATGACACGACGTTTCTTTATACAGATCTCTTCGATCCTCGAACGACTTCCTCAGAGCTTTTTCTGATTGTTTCGACGACGATACTCTCATGATCCTCCTCGTGAAGTTCTTGCTTTCTTTGAACGCTTTCCTTCGACTTCTTCCTCTTCACGACGTTTTCAGATTCTCTGTTCTCCCCAGAACGCTTCGATTCTCAGATTCCTCTCCTGACGATTCGACTTTCTCCCAGAACGCTTCCTTCGATTCAGATTCTCCTCGGCTTTCTCCCAGAACGCTCCTTTGATTCAGATTCTCCGTTTTCTCCCTAGCGCAGACGATTGCCTTTTTTTCTCAGAACGACGAGCTCCCCTCTTCTCCTTCAACTTTGACGACGGCCTCTTTCCAAACTTCTCCTTCTCCCTCTTTAGTAATCGACCTGTGTGCATGCTGAAATTTTTTTTACCTATGGAAACTAAATCGATTTATTATTTAATGGGCATAAGCAAAAGTATTTTATGAAAGGGGAGAACTATTACTTGTTATCTGAGTAGCATTTTACTGCTAAACTTTCTTATCTGGGAAAAATCAATTCTTGTCTTGATGAGATATGATGCTATTCTCCCATGAATTTCATGCTTCTACTTTGATTCAATTTATTTCATATAAAGGGAATTATATGTATATCATGCCTCTTTCATATGCAAGTTGAAATCAAATTAAACAGAAAGGGATTTTGCTTATACCATGAGCTTCATTCTCAGATACTCAGATATGTGATCATATTAAGGAAATGCTACATCGTTTTCAAATTGTCTCACGACACACATGCACGCCTTTCTTGGCGTGGGCGTGCTCGGCCTTCAGAACCGCGAGACGGAGGTCATTGTAAACTTTGATAAGCACGGAGATAAGGATTCAGGTAAAACTGCTGCTATATTATGCTAACCCCCATGCACGCCTTTCTGGCGCAGGTAAATAAACTGGCCGGTGTCTCACGACACCTACCATGCACGCCTTTCATGGAAGGCTTAGTCTCCTCAGCCCTACGGGACGACGGAGGTCACCAAATTTTCTTAAAAAAAAAGAAGATAAAAGAAAGGATGAAATGCTTAGTTCACATGTCATTTAAAGTGCTTTTTTTAGGTTATATATGAATACTCATACCTCCTCTACTTTACTCAATTCACAATTTACATACATAAATGAGATATACAAGACTCAAGAAAATACATATGAAATAAACTAAATCTACCATATAACTTGACATATATCAAGAAGATAAAAAAATCATTGAAGTTAGAAACTCACAAGTATGTGTGGACACCTTAATCCTCCTATTGAAAGAACTTAAACTTGGGCTGGGGAGAAAGAGAGTAAAATGTAAAGATTTTGTGAAAGGAAACCCCTCCCATTTATAGCTTTCCTTTCCTTTGCCATCTACTCTATGGAATCGACATGTGGCTTGTCATAAATTGTACGCATGGAACTATCTAAGGTGATGCCACTTGTCATGTCAGACACATGCACACGCATGGCATGCCCCTCAGATCCTTATCCCTTTGAAAAGGAAAGTAAAGTCTGCCATACCTCTTTAATAAATTTAATGAGTTTATGTCCCCCCACTTGCCATGAGTTTGATATGAGGAGGTGGATTTTAATTAATCCACTTCTCTTAAATGAAATACGACATCTACTCATATTTTATATTCCCTTCCTTTCAAGAGAAATAAACGCTACAGATATATATGCTTCCAAAGCAATTTTTTGCCCATTTATACTTGATTTTATACATAAAGAGAGCTATTAAATTTTAAATCAAATTGGTTTGCTATTTTGCCCATTATTTTACTTTACGATCATACGCCTCTAAATCAATTATTTTCACATTTATGTTGATTTGAATATAAAGAATATTAAATTTAAATCAAATCGTTGCTCATTTTAGCCATTACTTTACTTATGATCATATATCTAAATCAATTATTTTCACCTTTATGTCTGATAACATAAAGAGAGGGCTATTACCTTAAATCAAATCAAGCCCATTTTGCCATTACCTTACTTATGAATATACGCCTCTAAATCAATTATTTTCACCCTTTACATTGAACATGCGACATGTTATAAAAAATAAAGAATGATTACATATCCCGGTTTCTTGACCCCTTAAAAACCTAAAAATTCATATCAAAACGCAGATTGCATTACAATCAAGTCAAATACAAAAGAATGTTATATCATCCCGGTTGTCTTCTGACCGTCCGTTAACAAAACCTAAAAATCTCATATCAAAACGATCAGATGCATAATCAAGTCAAATACAAAAGAATGATGCTATATCTTCCCGGTTGTCTTCTGACCGTCCGTTAACAAAACTCAAAATCAAAATCAGACTTACATTTCAACTACATTCAATGTCCATACAACATTTTAAAAGAACAGACATCAGATGACAATTGTTCAAACACAGACATGCAAGTTAGTATAACAGAATGCTTATACTTCCCTTGGCTTCTGACCGGCCCCAAGTTAACAAAACTCAAAATCAAAATTGACATCGAAGTTTCAACATTGGGACATCTTAATGTCCACAATTTTCAAAGAACGATATTCATACGCATATCGGAGTAAATACTAAGTCAAATAAAGAAAATTATATCATCCCTGCTTGTCTTCTGACCGTCCCGTTAACAAAACCTAAAAATGTGATATTATAAGAATTTCAAATTAATAATATCCGGTAGTTTTAATTTCACATATAATACAAGATATGAATCAACTAACATACTTCTAAAATTCAAATTCTGAAGAAAAGTCCCAAACCCGATCCTCTGCTTCAAACTAGACAGCGCCAAGGATTATACTGAGAATTTAATTTTAATCCATCCTCAGAAATCGACGTAGTAGCAAGCGCCTATCAATCGATATTAACCCTGTGATCGGAAGGGTAATTATAATTAAAATTTCAATGATAAATGATCATATATTCAAATCTAAAATCAATCATAAAATGATCAAAATTCAAAGAAATACACAAAATATAAATAAAAAAATGAAATTAATTATTTAACTTTAAAATAAAAAAAAATAAAAAATAAAAAAATAAAATCAATTCACCCTCCGCAATTGTTTGTCTTCTGTGACAAATTAAGAAAACTTTTGCTCACAAAGAGCTAACGCCAAATTAAATACATAACTACCTTCACACTCAAATATTCCTAAAGTCGTAGCGACGCCCGTGTCCTCGTCCGGTTTTGCCGCTGAGCACACACATAAATGGCAGCACTGAATTCTTCCGACCGGGTGGTTCCACGCTGAGCATGGCACCATCACTATTTGCCACTACCGTACCAGATGTTCCCCAATCCGCCATTTTCGAGTCGGAAATGTAATGTATTTAAAAAAGTTCTATGTTAAGGCTGACTTATATTTGTCCCCAGACAACTCCACCCTGTGTCTACAAGGGACACCTCGGACGACGAACCCATGTGTTTCGACAAGGATCCTTCTACGTCATCGACTACCTCCTCCGACTGACTGTGGATCGCGACAAAATGGATGACTAACCATGGATCTTGACGGCCATCGCTCCCACAAAAGTTTTAAGTTAAAATAATTTCATAAGTTCTAAACCCACTCACAATTATATACTGTTTAACGATTCATCGACCATTAATCGAAAGTGCTCTCTCAAGATTGGGAGGGTAATTAACTATATAGTGCTATATAGAAACCCGAACCAGATAAAAAAGTTCTCACTAAATGAGAACGAAATCTCTGGTAGTATCTTATCTAATACTTTCAAATTATCAATACACTTAAACAACTTTCTTTCCTTTTTTATCGAAAGATAATTTTCTGATCCCTGATTTCCTAAGAAATTACTTCCATTTCTAAATGTGCCAACTGCAATCAAATGAGTCACTTCAAATTGAATGCACTAATGCCGACTCTTGCACATTTCTGGAGATGCATCTTTCTTCATCCCGCAAGGATCGAATTCAAAACATCCAAAATAGCAAGGAAAATATACTAGCGCAACACGAAGAGAAACCTAAAATTTGAATTTGGGAAGTTAGGACATCCCCTACTTAGTAATTTTGGCATGACTTCTGTTGACTTATATATGTGTTCCATAAATCGAATTAAGCACATGTAATAAGATCGATAATTAATGAATGTAGTGTCATGCAAATTGAAGTTAAAGTGCTTTGATTATGGTTGAAGCCGATGAAAATGGCCTCCATTCATCAAACAAACTATGTTGATGCATTCAAAATGTGAAAATTGATTAAAGGAGGCTCATCACGTTGATTAATGATCGATAAATGGAGAAAATATGCTTTACATGCTATTTCACATATATCGAAGTCGGAAGGTCTCGACAACATCTAAACACACTCTATTTGTGAAACGGATTGCATCGGTATCATTTGAAAAATTGAAATTAATTAAAATACATTGTCTGTGATAGATTCAATCGAGTATGGGGAGAATAATGAGTAATGGATGCGATGTTGCACGAATTAATTTGAATTCACCTTTACTATTGCCAAAATTATTCAATTGTCCTCTGATAGTAAAACGGGCATCACTATTGAGTTTGAAATGCTGAAATTATCAAGAATGAACATCCATGTGGGTATAACGTAAGAATGCTACCTAACATTTATCAAAATTCTATACTTGTAGAAAACTCAAACGGGGCAAAATAATACTATTTAAATTATCAAAATCTAGTCAGCAGTAAATTAAATTTGAAATTATGAAAGAATGAATATGAAATAAATTTGAAGGATATATTTCATATGGAAATTGAACTAGAAAATGGATTTATGAAACCTGTAATGAATATGAATTTCATCAACATGCATGAATATGATTTTTTCAATGAACAGTGTCACATCTTGTGTTAAAAGGATTGAAATAGACTTATGAATAATTGAAATGGTGGCAAGTGAACATATTTTGATAAATATTTGAATTATGAGATATTGTACATTGAAATAGTTGAAAGAACTCAAGTCAAATTAAAATAATAGAGTTTTATATTACACTAATATAGGACTTATGTTAGGTTGGTTCAAATAAGAACAAAGCAGACTTGCAAATAAAATTACATGAGATTAGATAAATATGCTTTTGAGTAAGAACTTAATTTGATAGCTTGTCAGCAAGTGATATTTCAATGAACAGCCAGATCATTATGTGATTCATTGAATGAACTGAAAGAACAAAAAAGGGGAATGTAGTATGCTTGCTTGCCTATGGACACGAATGAAATTCTTCATTGAATCTTAATAGTTAATAAATTAAAAATCAAATGAAAATAATTTTATATTGCCTTCAATATCACTAGATCCACAACACATCATACAAGCAGACAGAAGCGTTGATAGAAATTTTGAGAGAACTCTTGCACGTATTAAGGAGTAAACTCTCATTTAATTCAAGTACTTATGAATTTATGCAAATACTCAAATCAGATAAATTGTGCATGCATTGCAGGATAATTTTATGTTCAATTTATTTGCATTGAAATATATACAAGTATTTTAGAAGATTAAATTATTTGAAATCCATGCAAGTACCTAAACTGAAATTATCTACATGTGCCCCAACACATTTTAAACTCCTAAAGCTAGTGTAGGAAGGTGCTGCGTAGGTCAAATATGCTGCATGGGTCAAATATAAAATTGAGTTAGATTGTTTGATATTGAATGGTGTATGGGTGCATCATGTAATTGCGCTAAATTTTGTGCAAATGCATAATGTGAGTGAATCGAGAATTATAAAATAAACTTTAAATAAACACTCAAATGTTCCCCGACATGTGTTAATCTTCTAAACTCAATGTCTAAGGATGCTATGTGGGGTAGATATAATAATCAATTTAAATTAACAATGCTTCGAGAAGCGTTCATGGATAAAATGATAATTATTTTGAAGATGCATGTGTATTAATTTGAAAATTTTAAATCTTAAAGATTGATGCGTATGCACACTTCTAATGAGTTGCTTCACCTATATGGTGGAGTCTTAAATCTCACTTAAGCAATCCGATCCTCCTTCCTCTTATGAGAATAAGAGTTGACAATGAATATGAAATGGGGCACTTCAAGCGTGCACATTTGGGGTGAATTCATCTAGAACCATAGAATCCCTACAATTCCCCCAATCCTAGTCTGCCATATCACTCCCTTTGTTGATATAAACCATTTTGAAGGCAGTTCTCTAAAATCATACATGAACTCCGGGATTGTAAGCAAAACATCTCTCTTTTTGGGTTCAATATAGAGATGCATTTGTACACGAATTTTAGTTTAACTTGCCTTTCATTGGAACCATGAATTTTGTTGATCAATTAAAATTCAGTCATAGGACTCCACCTTATGATACATAAAAAAGTTTATGCTGATGAATGCTCCCATCTTTTTTTCACTCATATTTACTCGTTTCATATGGAAATAAGTATCTCGCAAATTTTACAAAGCTGTTTCCTCTATTTTCAGCATGTTGTAGTTCTGTAGAGAGAAACCATACAAGAGTCAATCCATGATTTATGTTTAAATTGTTTTTCAGGCAATTTTTCAACGTTATCCTCAGCCTGATAAGGAGTATCAATCATTTTCCCTTATATACAAGGACAGATCCTTAGACTTGGTCAGTATAACTATTCTAGTCTTGATTTTTTACCTTATTTATACCCTTGACGTTAACATTTGTTTTAAAATTATATTTCGATAAGGTTCAATTGCTTACTCCTTGTCCTATATCATATGACAGATATGCAAGGATAAGGATGAAGCAGAAGTATGGTTTGTTGGTTTGAAGGCATTGATTTCATGTAGAAACCACCTGAAGAGATTGGAGTCAAAAGTGGGCAGATTATCTGATTCAAGTAGTTCAAAGTCATCTAGTTACAAACAGTCTCCATCGAACCTACCCTTTGTTAGTAGTACATTCCATCTTTTAAGAGCATTTCATAGTCCAATGACGTAGAAGATTTTGTCCAGATAGAATCTTTGATAATTAATCTCTTGTTTTATGTTTCCTTTTTCAGGACCCTGAAGATAGAAAGCCACTTGGCCTTGCAGCAGGGAATCCTCAAGCAAATGTTTTTGGGAGCGTGTTTACTGATGTTATCCTATATACTGCACATAAGGGTTCTTTTCATTTTGATTCGGTCAGTAACTCTCAGAGTTCAGCGGCATCAGCAGACAACTCAAATGGCGGTGGTTCAACATCTGAGAATTTTAGGGTAAGTTTTTCTAGTGCTGTAAGCTCCTCAAGCCATGGATCAGGCCCGGGGGATTTTGGCGCATTAGGAGATGCTTTTATTTGGGGAGAAATTATTAGTGATGGTGTGCTCGGAGGTTGTCTCCAAAAAGTTGGCAGTTTACTTAGCGGTCAAAGCGAGGCTTCTTTACCAAAAGCATTGGAATCAACAATTGTTCATGACGTCAAAAACATAGCATGTGGTAGTAAGCATGCAGCCTTAGTTACCAAACAAGGAGAGGTCTTTACCTGGGGTGAAGAATTTGGGGGCAGACTGGGGCATGCAATGCAAGCTGATGTTCCACAACCGAAGCTTGTAAATGCTTTGAGTGGTATGAATGTCGAGTTTGTGGCATGCGGGGAGTATCATACTTGTGCAGTAACATTATCGGGAGATCTCTATACATGGGGTGATGGCGTTTACAATTCCGGTTTACTTGGGCACGGGAGCGAAGCTAGTCATTGGGTTCCCAAACTTGTGACTGGTCAGATGGGAGCTCTGCATGTATCATCAGTGTCTTGTGGACCATGGCACACAGCTGTTGTTACTTCCTCGGGCCAGCTCTTCACATTTGGTGATGGAGCATTTGGTGCTTTAGGCCATGGAGACCGTACAAGCATAAACATACCAAGAGAAGTAGAAGCTTTAATAGGTCTGCGAACAATCAGCACAGCTTGTGGCGTTTGGCACACCGCTGCAGTTGTGGAGATCGAATCAAAATCTACGAATTCTGACGCTAATATCACCAGAAAACTATTCACTTGGGGAGATGGAGATCAAGGTCGACTTGGACATGAAGACAAAGAACACAGGCTTGTTCCAGCATGTATTACTTTGAGTGAACCAGATATTTGTCAGGTGGCTTGTGGGCATGATATGACAGTTGCGCTTGCCTCGTCTGGACGAGTTTATACTATGGGAAGTATTATTTATGGGCAGCTAGGGAACCCTCAAGCTAATGGAAATATTCCTACAGTTGTGGATGGAAATGGCTTCGTTGAGCAGATATCATGTGGTTCTCATCATATTGCTGTGCTGACCTCAAAAAGTGAAGTCTACACCTGGGGCAAAGGGGGAAATGGCCAGCTCGGCCATGGAGATTACGATAACCGTGATAGACCTACACTTGTTGAAGCCTTGAAAGATAAGCAAGTGAAGAGTGTTGTCTGTGGTTTAAATTTCACTGCTGTTATTTGTCTTCATAAATGGGTTTCAAGTACTGATCAATCTTTATGTTCTGGTTGTCATCTTCTATTTGGTTTCAGAAGAAAACGCCATAATTGCTATAACTGTGGTAAAGTCTTTTGCAAACCTTGCACCAGCAGAAAATGTATCAGAGCTGCCTTAGCACCAAACATTCACATGCCATATCGAGTGTGTGATGTTTGCTATAACAAGCTAAAGATGTCCTTAGAGTCTGGAATTCATTCTCGTGTTTTAAAGCAGCAAAATGTATGTCAAACTCACATATCTACTCCGCTGGTTGAGGGGAAAGTTGTTTCAAGAGCCGCTTCAGCTCGCTACTTTAATGGAGAAAGTAGGCACTCAAGGCTGAGTGAGAAATCAGAAAACAATTATAACCCAATGTCCCTTATCCCGAATGAATGCTCCCAAAGAGGAAACATGCAGATGCCAAATTATGAAAACATTATGATGAGGTCTCCAATGAAATTATGCTCTGCTTCTATTCCCAACTCAAGATTAGTTTGTCGATCAGCCGTTCCACTTGGAGGCTCCTTAGTTTCATTGCTCGCAGGAACCATTTCAACTGCTTTAGTATCAGATGAAGTGACTATTGATGAATTAAAAAAGACAAATGACCGCTTAAGAGAGGAAGTTACTCAGTTGAGATTGCAGGTAATATATTTGCATTGTGCTATCCACAATAATGCAGCGACTTATTCAGTTGCAGAAGACCTAATCATACAATTTCTTGTGGAAGTCAATACAGATCTATAATAGTTTCATTTGAAACAAATCGATGCTAGATATTCTTGTGGGTAGTTTTCTTGACGGACTAATGATTTCATACATCTTTTCTTATTTTGGTTTAGGATTCTCATTTACAGTTTCAGAAACTCAAAAGGTAGACTAAATGACTAAGACGGTGATAATGATCTTTTGTTGGCTAACTTAATAGTACGTGATAGGAAACCAAGCAAATAGTGGGAGTGTCAAAGACCATATAGCCATTTTATTGCCCTTTCTAATCCCCTCAATGATTAGCAGTGTTTTTCACTTTATTTGTTCTTTTAATTGCTAAGTGTCAGGTGGATTTGTTGAGTAACATTCTCATTTTTTAGTTTCATTTCCATCAATGTTAACTTGACCACCTCTTTCTCTCTAACAGACACACAAACACACACATGTTGACCTGCAAATATATCCCATTAATCAAAGTGGGTGAATATGGCGAAATCGACGGACTACTGATGTGACTATATGGATTGAAGTCAAAATATTTTGATTGATGCCAAAACTAATCGAAACGCCTTTCCAATCACAAATTGATTACATCGATGCATCCTGAATGCTAAAATTGACTAAGAGAGGCCCCTCACATTACTTATGGTCTTTTGATGGAAGAGATGAGCCGTTGTGTGATTTTGTGCACATTAAATTAGGCCTCAACAACTTCTAAATGCACTATGTTCGAAAAATTAACTACATTGGTGTCGTCGAAACCTCAAAATCAATTAAACGTGACCTTTCACAATTAATTCAATGGAGTTTGTGTGAATGTCGAGCCATGGTCGTTTGTTTCGGACTGAAATCGCCTTGATTGATGCTGAAATCATCCAAATGATCTCCAATCGTGAAACATACTATAGTTTTGCGTCTATAACGTTGAATTACTTGGGTCGAACACTCATATTTCCTAGGATTATCACACAATTTTTCTAAAATCGATTTAGAAACAATATCGCGTACATCGAGACTGCCACCAACCCATCCCACTTGTAAAGCTCTTTTCGATGACTTTGCTTTGGTTCTTAGATCTTTATGCTCTTTCCTCTTTAGTTTAGTGTCTATAATCATTCTAATTTCTTATATGATATTCACTTATTCATAGTATTTAATTTTATTTACCATGCATATTTCTCATTACTAAAATTGATCTTATTACTTAATATATTTATCTTTCATTCCAGTATTTTTTTATTATTTTTAATCTATCAATTTATTAAGTTCTCAAGCTTTATGCAAAATCCAATCAACGTCCTAAAATGAAATTTAAAATTTTCATTATTTTTTTCTATTATACATATCTTTAATATTTCTCTTATTCTTTCTTTTGTAAAAATGAACAATTATCTTTCTCTGGTTTTGTTCTATTCTTTTTCTCTACCTTAGAATCCTAACAAAATTTCTTTAAAAATTTACTAACTAAACCAAAGGATTATCAATTTAGAAAGTGTGGTCTCCGAAAATTGACGTATGACCTCTTGATGAAAAAAGTTTAATTAATATCGGACAAATTTTAGAATGTAGATGAAATAGTATATAAAATACTATCCAAATATTTCGCTCTCATTTTGTGAGAACTTTAGATCTGGTTCCAAGTTTCTTATAGACACAAATACCTATAGTTAATTACCTCTCCCAATATTATGAACTTTCGATTAAGGCTTGTTGTTGGATTGCTAATTGTTTAGCATGTAGTACTAGCAAGTGGAGTTTGAATTTATAAAATTTATCATCATTTAGCTTAAAGCGAATGGTTGGGAGAATGAAGATGCACCCGATCAAGATCCTATGATTACGTAGAGATGTTGGTTCTATAGTTTATTTAGTGAGGTAATAACCCAACCCAAAAGGATCTTTCGTCGTGAAGGTCGTCAGTGGAATCTTATGAACTTGAGTTCATGTTTGTCTAATGAGACAATTTTAAGTCCACCTTAGCTAACAAACGATTTTTTGCCTTCTCAAGATGTACTTTATGATTTACAACTCAAGTCTAGTCATCGGAAAATAAAATAGTGCAAGTAATATAATGATGTTATACAGATATGATCGAAGATTCTAAATTAACCATATCATATGTGAAACCTATTAGTCAAATCAGAGTCACGTTCTTACTGATATGAGATTATTTGAGTGTGAGCATAGCAATACACTTGACTTGATATTATCTTCTTTGTGAGCTAGAGTTTTCCTAATTTGTTATCTCAGACAAATAGTTGTGAAATGTGGATAGATTTTTGCTTTAAGTTTATAAAAGATAAAATTTTATTTAAGCATTTTAAATTTAGAATCATTTTCATTCTTCACATTTTATTAAACTTGAAGTTAAATTGATTTAACATTGAATTTCAAATATAGCTTAATGGTGATATCCTCTCCAGTTGAAATCTCCATTCAACACAATCATTATTGAGGTGCGAATCATTTGATCATTCATTCACACATTAATTTGAGAATTATATTTTTAGATTAATTTATCTAGTTGAAATCTCCATTCAACACAGTTACCATCAGGGTAAACTTTGTTAACTTTGCTTACTTATTAGCAGAGGATCGGGGATATGTGTATAGTTTGAAATTCATTTAAAGGTTGGCCACCCTACAGACCCGTGGGCTCCGAAAATTCGCGGCTAACCTCTCAATGAAGAGAATTTGAATTATGTTAGTAAAATTTTCAGAAGGTAGATGGAACAATAGATAAGACACTACCCAGGGATTTTGACCTCTTTTGTGAGGACTTTAGATATGGTTTCAGGTTTCTTATAGGTACAAGCACCTATACTTAATTACCCCTCTCAATTAAAAAAGAACTTTCGATTAAGACTAATTGTTAGATTACTAATTACTTAGTATATAGTAGTAGCATGTAAAGTTTTGAAATATTTATGAAATTCATCATTGTTAGCTTAAAGCGTATAGTTGTGTGATGATGCGCTTGATCATAATCCTATGGTTCCCTGATGCGGCCCCTACCTATTTAGTTAGGAGGAATACCCAACCTTACTGAGTGATCCTCACGCCATGAGTTACGCTGTCTTTGTAGACCTGGGGTGATGTTTATTTAAGGGAATAAATTTGAGTCCGACTTAGCTGACAGGGGATTTTTTGCCCTATAAAGTGCCTCTACTATAATAAGAGCTAGAAGAACATATAAAATGGTCGCAAGTAATATAATGATGACATTTAACTTGTGAACCACTGCGGAGGACTTTGGTTATAACCACATACGGTATGTATCTGCTTAAACCACACAAATGGGGAGGACACCGCCATAAGCATGAGATTATTTAAGTATGAATATAATAATGTATTTGATTTGACATTGACTCTTTTATGAGCTAGAATTTTCTAAATTTATGACATCTGACAAACTGCTATAAAAGGTGGAATGAGTGAATTTTGTTTTAAATTTTTAGATTGATGATTTTTATTTAGGCATTTATATTTGATTTGTATTGCATTCTCCATATTTTTACAAAGTTTGAATTTATCCTAATTTGACTTTGACTTATAAATATAAGTTTATAGTGATATCACCTTCAATTGAAATTTTCATGCAACACAGTCATCGTCAGAGTATATCTTATCAACTATGTTTATTTGCTAGCAGAGGATTGGATCTATGAGTTGTATTTATGAATTTAGATTTGAGCGAGAGAATCGCGCGAGAGCTTCAGCCGAGAGAGTCACGTGAGTGAGTGGATAGATCGGGGGTCGCGTGTAGGATGTAGGATCGTTTCTTGTTTTGTGTCATTTTTTGCGCCCAATAAATAAAAGGGCGGCTATTCCAATTGGGTACACTCAACGGCTATTTTGATTGGTCGATCATGCGGCTGAGCGTGATTGGATGATTCAGGCGGCTAATTAAGCAAGGATTAAGAGATCATTAGCTAATTTCAATCATTAATTAGCCTAACGACGAAATATTGAGATTAAATATAAATAATTGTTGAATCCTCTTAATTAATGAATTATAGTAATATGGGTGTCAATTTAAGATGTTTCTGTTGTGCCGAACGCAACGGCGCGATCGATTTCGCGATCGGAGGTCCTCTTAATTAATGAATTATAGTAATATGGGTGTCAATTTAAGATGTTTTTGTTGTGTCGAACGCAACAGCGCGATCAATTTAGCGATCGGAGGTCGTTTAAACAACGTCGGCGACAATCGAAGTGAAATTGAGCTTAAATTGCGACGTTCGCGTAGACTTTGTCGAATCGACCGCGAAAGACGTCGTTTGATATGTTTCGACGCGTTTACATGACACATTAATGATCATCAACGAGCCGTCGGAGCTTCGTCGGTGCTTCCCGACTTCGGTATGCACGTAATTTCATTAAAAATTGATTTTACTATTAATTGATTTGATATTTTTCATTTAATTAATTTTAATATTTTCGACGCATTACGAAATCGAAATTTCAAATCGAAGCGAATTTGATCGATTCCGATCGCGATTAGGGGGATTTCAAACCCGATTCTTACGATGTCCCTCTCGTTAATTATTTATTTTAACTTTTATGGTTCATTTAACTTGTGAACTATATGTGGAGGTCAACAATCACAAGAGTTGGGAAGAGAATGGAGGAGCGTCTAATCCATGTAGTCAGCCCTAGAGAAGAAGTGGGGGGCTGCAGTGTTTGTGCCTCCTTTTTTGCTTTTGTAGGTGGAATAGAATTAAGTAAAATATATTTTCTTATAAACCATGTGATGGAGTATGGGGCGGGCATGGCTGGTAGCTTGATATTGGATTGGGAGGTGAAAACGTGAGTGATAAGCTGATGTTTATTAAATTATATAATATGAGTTGAGTTGTTGGATATGGACTAGAAAATGAGTTTGATTAGCTGAAGATGGCGATGGTGTTAAGGTGAGACACCACGATGTGAGTTGCTAGTTGATTTCTAGGATTAAAGATGGAGGGAATCAAAAAATAGAACATGATTCAGGAAATTAAACGTAGTCGTGTGAATGCTTATTATTAATTTTCATATGAGGTTGTTTATAGACAAATGTTAATTTCATTCAAGCATGATTTAATTATTTGAAACTGAATTTAGGCGTGTTTAATTGAATATCTTTTTTTATATTTTTGTATGGTTCGATTTTCAAAATACCATATCAAAATTCTTGTGAATGTTGTTGAAATTAATCTCATATAATATGAGTATCGTTTTTAGTCAAATTTGATATTTTGAATGCAATGACCTAGTTTTTTTTACTATTGAAGTCAACCAATTTGATCAACAATAATGCGACAATGTCATATTCATTCGCTCAATTTTCGCCTCACACTCGAATGAATCGATTGCGAGATGTGTTATTAGACAAATTTTGACATTTTGGTGGCAATGACAATTAATTTTATGAACGGAGGTTGTCTGGACGTCATCGTAGCTTCTAGACTCCGATATACACGTAGGCATGTCGACAACTCTTCTACATCAATCGACTGTCGAATTGCACGAGACATATTTCATCAAATTTCGATGCTCTGGACACAATAGCGAAGTCTGTTTTTCAATCAAAGGTCGTTTCGATCAGTTTCAGTGACGATCGTGGTATTTTGGCTTCGATTTGCGCCATATCACGTCCATAATTCGCCAAATTCATCATATTTGCTCGATTCGACTTTTGTGACTTTTATAAAGGTCAATAAGACCTTGTCAACTCTAGCTTGAGTGTAGACCATTATGTCTTAGGGTTTGCATTTATGAAATTTAGATTTGAGATGATTAAGATCAACTCTTTAGAAATTTTGATGATAATAACCCCTTCAATTGAAATTTACAATCAACTCAGTCATCACTTGAGTTTAAATGATTGAACATTCAACCATTGTTTAATAATTTTGCTTAGAGAATGAACCCATCTGGTCGAGATTTATAGTCAACACGGTTATCATTAGAGTTAAACTCTCTTACTTATTCAATTTATTATTCTATACCCTGTAAACTCTATTAATCTAATAATAGAGGATTAGGTCTTTAATTAACTTGAAGATTATCCACTTTATAGACCTTGTCGACACTAGTTTTAGCATAGAGAATCAGGTCTGCAGTTGAAGCTTGTAATCATACTTTTGGACATGATGCTGAGAGTTTATATTTTGAAAATAACTTTTTTTATTAGTATTATTCATGGTCGTATGCAAATGTAAAATATAATTTTTTTCTTTAGGGGATAAATGCATAATTTTCAATTAGTATTATCAACTCTTGTCCTTATAAGGAAGAGGATTGGATTTATTAAGTGAGACTTACAACTTTTCAATTTTTGTGATGCTCAATTTTAGTGAAGCATCACATTAGTAGTGTGCATATGCATCAACTTTTAAGAATTAGATTTGTAATTGTTGCATATATTTTCGAAGCAATTATTAAATTGTAAAAATGCTTGCATGTTTTTCTAGGCAAAATGGACTTGAGCTCATTCAATTCTAACCTACGTAGGCTTTCAACATTGTGTCGGAGCACATGCAGGTGGATCAATTTCAAGTGTTTAATGGATTTCAGAGAATTTAATTCTCTAGAAACACATTACTTATTTCAATGCAAATAACTTGAATATGAATTATCTCACAATGCATGCACCAATTATCTAATTTGAGTGTTTGCATGAATTCTGAAGTACTTTGAATTGCATAAGAGTTTGCTTTCTAATTAATGCAATGAATTCATTTCATCTAAGTATCTTCACACATTTGAAGCATTTGAGTCAGATGAATAGTTGCTCCATAACATGTGCACATGAGACTTAGTTCGAATGTTTGCACAAATCTCCAAATACTTTTAATGTGAAATGAGTAATTTATAATGCATCCAAGGTTCATTTAGAACTTGAATCAACACATTTTGTTTTCCTTTAGATTTGTGTTGTAATTTCGGAGGCATTTGATATTTTGATTCTTCTTTGATTATTTGGATTAATACTAGCTTATTTGTATTTAACTAGTAATCACTGACAAACTTGCAGACTCATCACAAGTCTCAACCAAGTTCTTTTTTTGTTCTATATGATTCACTTGATGCGGTATATAACACAACTCAAATGTTTATTAAAATCCCATATATATGCTCGATGGCAAGCTACTTGATTTTATTGTAGATCTATTGTGAATTTTGAGTTTCAATTTTTTTTTTTTTTTGGCGATCAAATGTATTGCAAAATAATTGTACTTCAATGTGACATTTAAGCATAAGCTATAATGATCTAAATGCTTTTTGAGAAGTCACATTTGAGCTCGTTTGCAAGTTATTAACTTTGTTGTCGCTCGTAGGAGAACCACCATGTTCTTTAAGTAAGTTTACCATCAAGTCTGGCTTGGGTTTAATTTTTTTTTGGAAGCCATCTCACCAGGCTCTTGTAAGTCCATTATGAATCCTAAACTCGCATTTGGCACGAGTTCATTCAATTTTCAAATGTGAGTGAAATTTGATATGCTCATTTAGTTATATTTTGATGATTTAATTAGTTCCATTATGTCCCATTTAAGTCCTTTGCATGTGTATTGTTTGGCATCGCTCCGGCAGCATTTCGACATCACCTCCCTGGGTGGGGATTAGTGCGGGAACACTAGGCTTGCTCATCATGCCAAGAAAGATGTGTATGGGCGGTGCAAACACCATTATTGGGAGCTCCATCCTATATTTTCCTACACAAAAACATACATTTTCCCCTCCACGCCAAGAGATGCGTGTACGTGTACTTAAAATTTCATAATTTTTATGACTTTACATTGCATATTATACCATTACACAAGGCGGAACATAAAATGGAAAAATCAGTGAGATTTATTAAGGATAATATATAATATCTTTCCTTTTTTCTGTTTTTATTCCCCTTTTTTGTTATTTTTGATTTTCTATAAGTCAAAGAGAGAGAGAGAGAAGGAATTAAGACTCAAGTAATTGTTACACTAAAGAGGAGTTTGGGAGCTGAGCTATTCACATGAAGAGTCAAACTTAAATGGTGAGATGGCTTAAGGTGTGTCTGGGCTACATTAAAGGGGGTGGATTGGAAGAGGCCGAGAGAAGACTATGAGGCAGTAGAGTTGTTGGGTGAGGAGGTGAAGTGAGTTGGCTGATACTGGCGTCAGGTATGGCTGGCGGTCTAAGGACGGGCTGGATTTTGACTTGCCACAAGGAGAGATGAGCCGGGCTAGGAAGTGACGGGAACACATTAGGCTTTGGTTGTCAGGTGCGAGGCGGAGTATGATTGCAGGAATTAAGAGGGATGATGCGTCGTAGCTTCTGTGGTTGGCGAGCAGGGATGCAGCTATCGGTGGGTATGTCGACGACGTGGAGATGGATGGGTGGGACGTCGAGAGGAGAGAGCTTGACGAAATGCGGAGAGTGGAGAGAGGGAATTGGCAAGGTTGGTCAGTTTGCGAGCTCGAGAGAGGAAGTTAGTGGAGCTCTTGCATGGAGTGAATGAACGAAAAATAGGTGGGAAGTAATTTCTTGGGATTTTTTTGTTTCTAAACACAATAGGACGGGGGGCATGAGAGACGGTTGTATGAGGGTGGGTGGAGCAGTGTATGAGATTGGTGGCAACACGCATGAATTCTGAGTTTTGTGGGATTTTTCTTCGATGGATGCGAGGAAGAGATTCAACATGATTTAAAATTTTTAAGGAAATCAAATTAGATTAAATTAATTTACATTAATCTTAATTACTTAGAAACAAACTTAATTTTAATATGTGTGCTTCCATATATTATATTTAATTACATTAAACATATATATTATATATCTTAATTTGAATTAACTCTACTTTGATTTAATTTGACAAAATTAATATCTCTAATCAATTAAACACTAATTAAATTATTTATAATGATATCATCATCATTTTTTTCAAAACTTGCCAACGAGCATCTCGAATTTCGTGTCATCCCTCACACATAGGTAATTTTTTATGTTTCTCATTCATGCCGCAACCTATTCAAAATAGATGACTATTGCAGATATCTTCGGCATTCTAGACACGGTTGTACTATCCGTTTTGCAATCGAAAATAGTTTGGATAACTTCGAAGTCAATCAAAATGATTTTAATCTGAATCGTGCAACGTCACAACTCAACGCCTGACGCAGTTTTGAATCAATCAGCTCTTTTGATAGATTTGATATTTGTAAACAGGAGTATTTTGAAGCATTATTTTGAAGCATGTAATTTAATACAACTCATCTTCTTCGTTGAGCGGTCTTTAAACGAGGAGTCTCCCTTGATTAATTTCAGTGTTCTGGACATAGTGGTGCAATCAATTTTGCGATTGGAGGTTATTTCAATTATCTTCACTGATGATTAAAATATTTCGACTTCGATCTACACAACATTGCATCTGTAGTTCGTCAAATTCGCTATCTGTGCTCAATTTGACTTATGGAGTGTAGGTGAAGGTCAATAGAAAGATGAAACTAGGTTAAACTTTACCTTTGGTTTGGAACAAAAAGGAGGAAGAGAGAAGCTTAAGCCTTGATATGACCTTGTGCAGTTCAATCGACATTGTATCTATGATTGGCTGATCTCCTTTGCCTCACTCCCTCTTACACTCTTCTTGTCATGCTATCTCTAGTCTATTAGTCAGTATAAGTGACGGGGACTGAGAAAGTGGAGCAAAAGTGAGGAAGCAAGCAAGTAAGAGGGTACATTAGTCAGCTCAAATTACATTATTTTTTTAAAGAACTACTCTTTACAACAACTACTAATATTAGTCATTAATTTGTCAGAAATCTCTTTAATAACCCTACTTATCTTTGAAACGCATCTTATCTCTTCAATATCCCATCAAATTATTTTTTGTGGTATCTGGTTATATAAATTTTTTGTTTCAACAAAATTAGTATGGATCATTTCATTGTTCTCTATTTTCTTCATACCACAGCCTTAGCACAAAAATCATCTCCTTTGTAAATTTTCATGGCTTATTAGTTATGTGATTCTCCGATATGATGTGATTGTTCAGGCTACGACAAGATAGAAATATTGCCCTATTTTTTGCTTCTCTTGAAAAGAAAAATTAAATAAAATTAATGTTGTATGTAGATAGAAATATTGCACAGAAAGAGTTTGTTGGTTCCTATATTTAAGAATAAAGGTGATGCACAATAGTGTGCAAATTATAGAGGAATTAAGTTGTTGTGTCATACATTAAAATTATAGGAGAGAGTTGAGCATAGGTTACGATGTGATATAAAATTTTCTCACAATCAGTTTGGTTTCATGCCAGGTAGATCTACTATGAATGCTATACATTTGTTAAGAGGTTTGATGGAGAAGTATAGAGAAAGTAAGGAGGATCTACAAATAATATTTATTGATTTAGAGAAAGCTTATGATAAAGTTTCAAGAGATCTTCTTTGGAGAGTTCTAGAACAGAAAGGAGTTAATATTAGTTATATTCAAGTAATTAAGGATATGTATACTAGAGCTGTCACTTGTGTCCAAACACAAGGAGGATTGACAAAATATTTTTCTATTTCAGTTGGATTACATCAAGGATCAGCTTTAAGCCCTTATCTTTTTGCTTAAGTTATGGATGTTCTTACTAGGCATTTACAGGAAGATGTACCTTGGTGTATGCTTTTTGCTGATGACATTCTTCTTATTGGTAAGATTGGAGAGGGAGTCCAAGAGAAACTAGAATTATGGAGGTCAACATTAGAGTCTAAAGGTTTTCGTTTAAGTAGATCAAAGCGAATATATGGAGTGTAATTTTAGTTGTAAGTTCTAGTGTGTGATATCAAGTGAACAAGTCATTAATAAGAGTGAGCGATTCAGATATTTAGGTTCTATTGTTCAAAATGATGGTGAAATAGATGGAGATGTTATTAGTAGAATTTAAGTTGGATGGTTGAAATGGAGGAATGCATCTGGCCTGTTGTGTGATAGAAAAGTTCCAGTTAAATTTAAGGAAAAATTTTATAAGATGGTGATAAGACCTGCAATGACTTATAGAATGTTGCCAATAAAGAGAAGATAAGACTAAGTTAAGTGTACGAGATGAGGATGCTCGTGTGTGGATGAGTGGCTTTACTCTTAGAGATAAAATACTAAATGAGTATGTTCGGGAAAAAGTCGGAGTAGCTCCAAGTGGTAGATAAGATTAGAGAATCGCCTTAGATGGTTTGGCCACATAAAGGCCATCCGATGACCCGGTTAGGAGAGTAGATGCATTAGATTTGCCTTATATTAAGAAAGGTAGAGGTAGATCTAAAATGATTTGGTTAAAATGTATAAAAAATGACCTAAGTAAATTTAAATTAAACGAGAATTTGACACATAATATGACACAATGGAGACGAAGGATTCATGTAGCTGACCCCACTTAGTGGTATAAAGGCTTGTTGTTGTTGTTGTTGTTGTTGTTGTAAATCAATTTTATTTTCTTTTCTAAATTTAAACATTGAAATATCTGAAAGGAACTTACATATTCAACTCAGTATGTGTTTTCTTTGGTGTACATATTTTTCCATCATTGATCTTATTAATGATGAATTTAATCAGTTAGTCTGAGAAATTAATGAGCTTCTGTTTTCCATATTGTCATGATTTACTATCACTTTTGACCTCTTGTTAAAACCTCTACTCGATATGCAGGTATTATAAAAAAAAAAATCCCTGCTAAAAGCACTTCGACGTATTATCAATTTTTAATTATTTATTGAATTTATGTAGTTTTGGCTGCTTTTTTTTGCAGCTTGATTGTCTTACACAGAAGTCTCAAAAAATGGAATTTGAATTAGAGAGAAAATCAGCTGAACTGAAAGAAGCAATTGCCAAAGTAGAAAAAGAAAATGCAAAAAGCAAGGCTGCTGAGGAAGTTATCAAGTCTCTTACCTCACAGGTAATTACTTTTTCTTTTATATGAGAACTTACTTGTCGAGTCTTTATCTAGTTTCATCGGATTTCTAGGCTATAAATTTGAGACAACTACTATTTTTATTTGTCAGTAAAAAATATATTGTGTATATTTTCCTTAATGGCTTTAACTTACTAAGCTTCAATTTGGCGAGTGCCTACATGCGTGCGATAGAATCGCACTGTATGGGCTGCATTACGTTTCCAGAATACTCACATTAGTTCAGCCATCAGCATGTTGTTGCAGATATTTATCAACTTGTTCATCTTCTACTCTGTTATTGTTTTAATTTATATTTTCAACTTTTTGCAGTTGAAGGATATGGTAGAAAGGGAACCTGTAGTATGCGTGAACAATCACTCTGAATCTAATGTTTCACGTGCATCCCATGATTTGAAGTTGACTTTAAGAGGAGCTAAGTTCGAAAGTCTTCTTGGTATGCAAGCCCAAGACTCAGATGGGCACATTAGCGACTCATTGGCATCAAATTCATCTGGTACTTCAGAAGGGACAGAATGGATTGAACAGGCTGAGGCAGGCGTATATATAACTGTTTCATCTTCTCTTACTGGTGCGAAAATTCTCAAGAGAATACGTTTCAGGTACACTATCTTTTTTTGTCTAAAAGCATAATTTTGTAAGAAATCACTAGCCACCATTCCAATAACTCAAGCATACTCATTCACAAAGAAGAAGAAGCTCAATAGAAACTTATGGATATCAGATGATTACACTTACTAATATACCAATCACCAAAACAAGCCAGTCAGATCCTCACTGATTAAGCTCGCTGACCATCACCAAAAAGAAATCAAAATTGAGATATCTTCACTCCGTGAAACCCTTGTTGTGACTTGTGAGGGTATGCCCTGCTTCAGGATGTTGTGGGAGCTGTCAAGTACAACTTGAGAAATCATACAAGATGAACCTCCATGCATATAGTCGCACGAACACATCCAAGAAAAGAAGCATTGAACCTAAGATTTATTCCTCCATGTGGATAGTTGTGTAGGTGCTAATTTGATCCATCAGACCATTCTCAATTTACAAGGTATCAGAGGGACTAATGCTGAGAGGGAAATATTTAAACTAATAGTGATGAAAGTGCTTGAGATGTAGGCCATATTATGCTTAGATGCTTAAGCTATAAATATAATGGCTCAAATTCTTAACTAGCGAGATATTATTCATTTTGGCTCAATAGCTCACCATTTTATACCAGTGATATCACTTCTCAAGAGATCACCCATCTTAGAAGTGTCTTATTACGAGCACACTTAACTTTGGAGTCTTTAATAAAATTTCAACTGTTGCATTAAAAGACTCCTCGATATTTAAGAGTTTAGCTTATTTCTACTCAAGGGGTACCGCAATCTCTCCTACTTATGTAACTAATATTTTCATCAATTCCTTACCCATAATCATCCACTATTAAGCATTTTGTCTCATCCGGGATTCAAGAAGTGACTCTCACTATTAAGCACTTTGTTTTATCTAGGGTTCAAGAGGTGACTCTCATGGATTAGCACTTTATCCTGTATTGTACTTAGTTCTCATCTTCAGGATGGTATAATTCTTTGATACCATTTGTAAGAGACTAAATTCTGATCCATCAAGATATTATTCACTTGGCCAAATGGCTTCACAGTTTTATCCTATTTGTGTAACTGCCCAGGAGATCACTCATCTCAAGAGTTCCCTAAGTTCTAATGAAATTCCAAAATTTACACCAAAAAATATCTCGGTGTTTAAGAGTATAGCTTTCTTTCTCTTAAGGGGTTTCACAATAAAGATATGTAGATCCTGTTAACAAAATTTCCGTTCCCTTCTATGAGTCCTGGGTCTGATGTATAAGAATACACAGAATCTTTAGCTATAGAAAAATTCAACTGATCTAAACTAACGGCGAACAAGAGCTCTGATCAATAGTCATCGAACCACCCGCTCCAGCTGCATGAAGCTACAGCAACTCTTGTATCTGGCGCCTTTTTTGGATAACTGACGCCTGTGTTGATCTCCCAAGTAGCAAGATAAAATGTTTGTAACTTGCATTAATCAGAACGTTGTTGGCTTGTTAATTGAATATATATATATATATATGGATGATCTGACCAAAAATTGTAGTCATGAGAGATCTCATAACTATTGAATTATATAAGAGAAATCAAAATTTGCATTGCACTCCTCTCAAAGTATATCTAATGGCTTTGAGATTCATTCTGATAAAATTTTAATTAGGTTTCTCTTAAAATAGTTGAACATGAAATGACTGCAATATATATATTCTGTTCTATCTCAAAATAAATTTAATGATTTTGACCAGATTTTCTCGTGTTAATCAACAATTACCAAAAAAATTAGCATCAAACATGTTGAGTGATTTTTGTTTTAAAATCTGAATTTCTCCTGCTTCAGCTTACACACCACTCGAATCACTGATCCTATGTTTTAGCCATTCTTGTTGTTTGCTATATCTGCAGTCGGAGACGGTTCAGTGAGGAGAAAGCAGAGATATGGTGGGCTGAAAACAGGCAGAAACTTCAAGACAAGTACATTTTCCCAGCTGGAGAAATATGCGATTCGACCGTTGGAGTCGATTCCCCATCTACGAAGAAGATCAGCAAAAATGGATCGAGTGGATGAGAATTCGCCACGTGTCAAATCGATTTGACCTCTTCCAGCCAGATTCCTCCATTCGCAGCAGAACTGGAAGGTAATGCATGCTTCACTATGAACATTTCTCAGTTTCTTTTCCTGTGCTGCTCTATTGGATCAAAGTACAGAATGATTACTTGTAAATAATTTGTTCAAGTTACTTTGTTTCTCAACATAGCCAAATTTCAATTAAATCAATAATAATATCAGCATTTTTTATATTTTTTTAAATCTTTATGAGTCATTTTTTTAATAATAATTTTATATTACTCTGTTATTTGCGGTAGAGTGCGGACTGTTCATGTTGCATGTAATATCTGTAGTTGATTTTCTGTATGCCCGATGAATAAAATTTTAATTTTTAAACTAGATTATTATTATTTTTATTTTTAATTATAATTTTAGTTATAGCTTGATTTATATTATTCTAGGAGTTGTGTTATATAATATTATAAAAATTAACAGTGATAATAACATCTTAATCAATCATAAATCAAGCTCTCTGGTCATTTTTTGCCTTTCTCTGAATAGAAAGCATAAATCAAGCAATGCTTATAAGAAATCATTGTTTTCAGGTTTTTTTTAATAGTCGTAAGTCAACATTATTTATATTTTAAATATAAATATAATTTGATGATTGAAAATTGCCTGGGCAACCGAAGAAAAAACAAATTTAAAAACAAAGAAGAAAAACATGGATGATGAAAGGACAATTATAAATCCGACTTTCCATTTTCATAAACTAATATTGGGCTCCTTAAATATTTGTATTTGAATCATACATTAAGCAAGCGAAGCGAGCCAAATATGAATAATATTCTGTTCAATCATATTAAGCTCATTTTAGCTCTAAATATATATACATAGCTTGGTGGATTGAGTTTTTCTCATGTAAAAATGAGATACATCATTACAAAAGTAAGCGAGTTTGAGCAACAAACTATTGTTTGAGTGTTTGAAATTTGTTTACGTTCTCGTTATATATCGTTAAATGTTGTTTTACCGTTTAACTAAACGAACGAGAACACATGCTCATAACAACAAATAATAATAATAATAATAATAATAATAATAATAATAATAATAATAATAATAAAAATGTTTGCTCACGTTTAATTTAATTAACATAGTATTCAGCGAACAAGAACTTTTTGACAGTCCTAATTACAATCTCTACTTTTTTAGGTCTTTTTTAGCTTATTTAAACACGAGCTAAACAAGAGCTTAAGGTAAGTAATATGAAGCCCAATACGAACAAACTAACAGAAATTTAACACAAACATAAATTAATGCAAATGCGTCAAACACAAATAAAAGCTCAGCTTGAAACGTTTACACCCCGAATTATTATGAAAGTTTTGACATCTAAACTCCTACGCAATGTGTTTCTTGAATAATCAGCATTTCTCCAATTTGTATTACTTGTGCTGTAAAATACAGCTCTTACGAAAATAATTTATAAAGTATTACCTGATGCAAATAATTCCACGGCAACAAAGGAAATTGGATTTTCTATAAATATCCTGATAATTGTATAAAGTGAAATTATAAATCCATATCATTTAATCGAATTTAGATGATTGAAATTAATTTTATTCAAAATTTTATAAATAATTCTGATTTTCAAAAAAATTTAATCTGAGACGTTCAAAGTTAATGTGATGGCTGAGATTAGTGCTGTGTAACTAATTGCTAAGAATCCAACTTTCTCTGCAAAAAGGAGATTTATATATATAGCACAAAATTCTTATGTATTTACATATCTATACCTAAATTTAATTTTTATATATATAACATCCTTAATTTTCAATATCATATCAAAAATATCATCACCACTCACTTTTTAGAAGTGAAATGTACTTTTAAAAATATAGAAAAATATTAGATAAATAAATATTTAATTTTAAGTATTAGATAAGTAAATAGATAATAAGATTTATATGATATGTCTGTAAATCTTTAAAATGAAGAATGATGACTTATATTTAGAGGATGAGCAATTATAAATTGTTGTACAACCCCTTTAAATTAGAAGGATATGAGCTAAGCAACATCAAGTTAATGTCCAAAAAGAGGAACTAAGAGGCCTGAAATTTTCTGGCTTATTTTGTTCTTCATGCTTCATCATGAGGAGCTACAAATCTCATCAAAATATAAATATCATATATATATATATATATATATATATATATATATATATATATATATATATATATATATATAAGTGATTTACAGGAGCAACATTATATATTTATTTTTATTTATAAATTAACACTTGTATTTTAATTATATTAAAAAAATTATATATTTACTTATGATATAATAAAAAATTAAAATAAAATTTGATAATTTTTTTTTTTTTAATTCTATAATGTTGTTATAAATAAAATAATCGACAAACTTATATATATATATATATATATATATATATATATACACGCGCGAATGCATTGCTGCAATCCGGTACTAAACGTAAGCTTCTCGGCTCTTCCTTCCATGGCTTGGTCGAACCAACACTCCGTATAGCTCCAACTGTGCAGTCATGTGGAGGCGAGCCTCTCTCTTCACCAAACTCCCCATTCGTCTCACTGCTTCAATCCCTATACGAATCAATTCTTCCACCCACCACCTCGCCGAAACCCTAAGTCCTGCTTTTCCGTTTCCGATTTCGGTTCCAAATGGCTTGCTACGGGCTTCCTTCAGTATTGCAATGGGTTCGTCGCCCGCGACAGTGAGTCTGTTGAAGCTGAACGATCTGAGGGATAATAAGGGGGCGAGGAAGAAGAAGAAGAGGAAGGGGCGGGGAATCGGATCTGGCAAAGGTAAGACGGCAGGGAAAGGTCATAAAGGTCAGAGGGCGAGGGGAGGAGTAAAACTAGGATTCGAGGGTGGCCAGACTCCACTCCGCCGCCGATTGCCTAAGCGCGGATTCAAGAATCCTTTTAGCCTTACCTTCCAGGTCACTGATCTCAATCACAATTTGGCTATTTATTTTTTAGTTCTGGTTTGATATTTTTTTCAGGGATCAAATTGGTTGCTTGAAAAATGCGAAGGTTGTTATATTCATTAGTTGATTGGATGTTGTTAGAAACAAGCATAGACTTCATACTTTATAAAATGTCTTGAAACTCCCTCAAATGTAATTATTTCGTGTGGTTGCTTGAAGTAGAAAACATGTTTTTAAAAACAATGAATTTGCTACATTTCATCATTTGGTTGAATGTAGTTAGAAATCAATCTGTTCTAAACTCTATAAACACCTATAAAATCCATCCAAAGTCAAAAGTGTTGTTTTCTTTTTTCACTTTCAAAATCATCACTCTTTAAAACATCTTTTATATCTACATGCAACCAAATGAGCCCCAAGGAATATTTTCTATCTATATGCAATAAAGTGAATTGTCTTTGCTTGTATTCTGCTAAGCATTTGGTTTACTTGTTCCAATGTCAATCTATAGTGACTGCTTTTTGATATAACGGGATGTTGAATTTATTTTGGAATGTTTGCCAGGTTTAAATAACTCACTTGGCCCCTAAGTTGATGTTGGGTGTTATTTTGCGCTCCTACCAACCAAACACACATGGTAGTGGGGAGATCAAACTTCATTTTCATTACCCTAAAACTGCAATTTTGAGATTGTCATGAATGTTTATACTTCACTTATAGAACTTGTTATGTTTATCTGACTTCTATAACTAAATTTGTTGGCCGATGGTCGGTCAGCATTTATTGATACATTCTGAAGTTAAAGTGAAATAGTTGCAGTTAGCCAAAAGGATCTGGTTTAATTAGCCAAATTCATCACTTTTTCTCTTCCAATATCATGTCTAATAAGACATCTTTTTAATCAATGTCTGATGATCTTAGGAAGTCAGGATTCATTAAGATGTTACTCATACTATCGAAAATTAGTGTGGTTTTATGTTTTAATTCTATACCAACATGTGCAAATGGAATCATATTAATAACCATGTTTTGTGATCTGCTTCTTATCTAACCTAGGGGATTTGAAGATAAACCATGTTATAATAAATCTTTTTGTAGGTTCTGTACTTATCATCAGTAGGTTTCAATGAAATAACTTATCTAAAGTTCATCATGTATGATGATGTTGATTGTACACAAACTTATGTACTGAATAAAGCTTTGCAATACAATGATTAATATGAAGTATCGATTGGTTGGTTTCATTTATTATTAATACAATTCATATTCGAGGTGTGCTTAGGGTTTTTATTGAACAGATAAGGCATTGACTATTTGAATGTTTTAAAAATTTGCATGATGATATGCATGCTTAACAAATCCAAGAAGTCAGAAATAATTACATTAGAGAATATATAGATGCCTTGATCCAAATCTAAAAGTTTTTTATTCATTAGAAATTCATAATTAAGTGTATTCTTATTATTTATTTCATAGCTTTTAGTTTCCTAGTTCATTTTAGCATATAACATGCCTATGATGATCCTATTGAGAACTCGTTATGTTCTCCAATGTATTGATAATCTCTTTAGGTTTAGTTTAGCATTGCAAGCCTTTTTGATTTAGCTATTTGCCTCCCTAGTTTAGTTGTTTTTAATTCTATGTTTCAATAAATGTATAGTTCTTTATTTTAATATTAATTTGATGGCTGCTATATTGTTCAGCTTCTAGTTATTCTATAGATTTTCCTATCTATTCTCAACAAGTCACTGTAATTGGGAGATTCTGCACTATGTTGTCATAATTGGGTGATTTGGTGGCTCCTTGTAAGTTTGTCTTCAGTAGTTTTCCTAGGAATATAGTTTTCCTTCTCTGACTTTATTTTTTTGGACCTTTGCACACAGCTAAAAACCTTTACATCTATGGTTTTTTTCCTAACTTGCCTTCTATAACCTCTCTTTTCCGTATGACCATAGCATACGAGTGAAAACCTTCCACTTCCAGCTTTTCCTTATGTGTATAGTAGTAATTTTCGTCTAGTGATTCCCTCATTTCTTTTCAATATTCCGTTGTAGATGGAGAAAATTGGGCTATGTAGGAATTGTTGAAATGAGATTTTAAAGTTGAAAATATACTATTTTTGCTGAAATTTGAATTGAAAACTTTTCTTCATGCTACAATGCAAATGTACTTAATTGAAACTTGCAATTTTTGGCCTGATATTAGAAGATTCTGAGGGAATTTTTTTTATAAAATTTTGGGTCCTTTCTGAGCTACATGTTGGACCCTTGCAATATATAAAATTCATAGAGCATTGAATAGGGAAATTTTATTTTTATTTTTATTTTTTCACTTATTTTGTGTGTGCTGTTTGATATTTATCAAGCATTTCATAGTGTTGACATTTACTTTCGAGAGATGAATTTCTTTGCATTGAGGTAATGCTTGGATCTCCTACTTAGCGATTTCTAATATTATTTTATTATTAACTTATTTTGTGATTGATTTATGTGTATGATTGAAGTTTTATCAAGTTTGTTACATTATGTATTTCTTTTATAGTGTTCTTGATCGTTTCTTAAATTTATTATTTGTTCTCTGTTTATCCTGTAAAGACTTTAGATTTTGCTTGCTTACATTATTATTTGAAACAAAATAAATGTATTTATTTTTATCAAAGGTGGCTAATCTTTTCTAAAGTTGAGAGTTGGGTAACCTATGAATTGTGGTTTATTACTTGTTTCATTGTGCATCTCATACTAGGTTGCATTAGGAAATTTTAATTCCTAAGGTATCTTACACCAAGCCTAGGCGAGCAATGCCAAGTATGGTTTAGGTAATGTTTATTAGGTTGGATTGGCTCTCAAGTAAACACAGGAGCACTTATAAGAAGGGGCATAGATTTAGCATGGAATAACAGGGAGGAAGCTAGATTAAATTTAAAATTTGATGATCTGTTTCTCATCTAGCCTGGGGGATTTGAAGATAAACTATGCCATCAACCTTTCTTTTAGGTGATGTGCCAACCTTTTTTTTAGGTGATGTATTTATGATCAAAAAGTTCGAATGAAATAGTTCCATCTACAATTCATCATCTACGTTGTTGGTTGTACCCAGCCTTATGTGCTAAATAAAGCTTCACAATCTACTAAGCAATATGAAGTATTGGTTTGGTTGGCTGGTTGTTTTGTGTTTTTTTTTTTTTTTTTTTTGAGATTCTTATGATACGATTGATGTTGGATGTGTGCATAATGAATTATTGTTAAACATGAGAAGACAAGAGCTATTTGAATCTTCTGGAAATGTGCATGATGGTATGCATGTTTGATAAATTTAAGAAATTCATATAACACCTTCTTAATGATGTTCATGTTTTGCCATTATTTTCCTGCTGCTTCATTGTTGCAGGCTTTTCACTCTTGCAGCCGTTGTTTGTTACATTTGTTTGTTGATGCCTTTGATAGCTTATCTCCAAATTTGTTGTTATTTCACCCTCATTGATTGGTACAATCCAATAATTTGGGATTTGCTGTAGTGTTGCACTGCATCTCTATTTGTAATTCGGTGTTCCTCATCTATCATGTTTTAACGGGTCTTTGAGAAAATCAGGAATTGAATCTTATGGAAGGATTTCTTCCGTTAGAATTCATGTAGGATGTATTAATACTTTTTTATTTGAATAGATCATGATAAATTATGACTAGTTTTTAAGTTTGGGTCTTTTGTAAAAGCTATAACTATGACTTTTGAGGCATGTAAAAAATCAATATATATATTGAGCATTGAAATAATAACATATGTTTTCCTCTATTATTGTTTGTGTGTTTGTTGGATCACAATTGTGGATGACGAAGTTATTAATAGTTATGGATGACTGCTCTTGTACCTGCACCATGTTTGGCTCTTTGTTCGGGTGATTTCTATCATTATTCTATTATTAAATTATTTAGTCGTTGCATGATTGATGTTTTGTCAAGATATGTACAGATTGCTGCGGTGCTCATTGTTCCATAAACAAAAAAATCCTGTCATTTTAGAAGATGATTTATCTCTACTCATGACTTTCAAATACTGTTGTTTTCCTTCTTTCCTAATTGCAATCATTGATAATTGTTGCAACTAATGTGCACAGATTGCATCTATTGCTTCCTATGAATGATTTGCATTTTCTTTTTTGATCACTAGCCAGTTGGACTGGGAAAGATTGCAAAGCTCATCAATGCTGGCAAGATAGACTCTTCAGAGCTTATAACAATGAAAACTCTCAAGGTTCCAATATTAGCCTTTGTGGTTATGTACTCTTAACATTTTCTTCGTGTGAGTTGATTAAAATTTATTGTTGTGTTACTCCAGGAAACCAGTGCTATAGGAAAGCAGATCAAAGATGGTGTTAGGCTGATGGGCCGTGGTGCTGAGCTCATCAAATGGCCAATTCACCTAGAAGTGAGTTTCATTTTCCATATCGATCAAAAAATAGTATTCTCTTGATATTTTTCTTTCAAGTTGATGAATATATAATCTTTTTTTTTTGTCTTTTACTGATGCTTTTGACTTTCTTTGGTTAGTATGTTATATGACATTGAGCCTCTTTAGCAGTTTAGTGTCCAAAAAAAAAAAGAAGGCAGAGTCATACTTAGAAAGTAATCTTAACTTTCCAGCAGATTACGTAAAACTACAGTTTGATTGGTAAATCTTGTAAGGAGAAGCTAACATTACCAGAATTTGATATTACATACTGTATTATCTTCTTAAATCCTAATCCCATATTCAACAAAAGAAAATCATTCTGAAATTATCTTCCTGGAATATTGGGTTGGCTTTTATAGCATCTTTTATGCATAATTGCACGATCAGAACACTTGGTTTGGAGAGTGCGGCACATACAATCGCAGAGAGAATACATTCCTTTACAGTTTAAAATGAGCACATCATTTCTCTCATGTATAATTAGGGCTGTCAAAAAAAGCTTCGTTGTCATTAACAAATTGCTCTACCATTGTTAACTAGAGTCAAACACAAATAAATATTTCAAATTCGATTTATAAATGAGTAGAACAATCCGATCAGATTCTACTGATTTATTAAAATAAAAAAATTATATTATATTATATATATCACAATTACAAGTGATATGGTTAAAAGTTTTATTTGAAAGACCTACCTAGAAATTCCTAGAGATTTTTTGAATTATTATATTTTGAGTGATGTCATTTCAACAATTCGATAAACACTAATAGAAATTCTACCATTTGAATATAAATAAAATAATTTTCAAATAAGTTGAAGGGTTCGGCTTGCTCAAACTTGGCTCATTTACAGCCCTACGTATAATCATTTAAATTTTAAAAGAACGAAAAAAGACGAAATAACAACATTAAAAACTTGAAATAGTTGTATATGGACTAAAAAATATTGATCCCAAAGCTTTGTATTTGAATAAGACAAGTTTCTTTTTTCCCCTTAATATATTGATGGTGAAATGAAAATATGAATGTGGCTATGTGCAGGTATCAAGAGTGACAGCCAGAGCGAAAGCAGCAGTAGAAGCTGCAGGCGGCTCTGTAAGGAGAGTTCATTACAATAAACTCGGATTCCGAGCACTCCTCAATCCTGAATGGTTTGAAAAGAAAAGACGTTTTTTACCTAAAGCTGCGAGGCCGCCTCCAAAGATCCGAGATAAGGTTGATAGCATCGGCCGCCTGCCCGCCCCCACCAAACCAATCCCATTCAGTCCGGAAGAGAGAGCAGCAGCCGCCGCAGCCATGGGAGCTCCTCCACCTGCTTCATCACCTGCTGTCGTTCCCATAAACTGAACCTATATTTATATTGAGATTGGACGATGACGATCATCGTGATCAGCTGATGATGATCGAAGGATTTTGAACTGGCGTTTGTTCTATTTTTTGTTCAGTTTTGTTCAATCCTTTCAGTGTCTGTGAATTCGATTGGCATTTACATTTTCTTGTTTTTTATTTTTATTTTTATTTTTATTTTTTAATAATCAAGAGCACATCTAGTAAAATAGATGTTATAAGAATATTATCTGTTTTTTTTTTAAAGAAAATAATAATAATAACATTGGTAACAAGTTTTAATTTTTTAATAATAAATTCAGAAGTAATTTTACAGGTGATCACACCAGTTTTAAAGCATTTATAATCATTTGGATTGCATCTCTAACCAAAACTTATGATTTGAGCAAATATTTTACTTAGAATTGTGAAGTCATGCAAGAGATAAATGCACCCAAATCAGATTGGAAAGATAAATTACGCCCCAAATCAGGTGAAGTGAATGCAACAATTAGTTCCCTCGTTGCAATCAATGATCAGTTAGCTGAATGTTGAATTTGAAAGGACTCTTCTCAGACTTCATAAAAAATACATGATATTAGAACTGAATCATTTAAAGAATTATTGCCATTCTATCTAAAGTTAGATAGAACAAAATTAGAAAAATATTATATTTATAAATATTAAAATTTACTTGTTAGATATGTAAATGCATAATAATTATGTGTTATCTTAATAAATCTTTTATAAAATTATGAAATATATACACATACATACATGCTTGCATACATACATACATACATATGTAATTATGTACATGCACATAAGCAGACAATCCATCTTTCAACTGTGTACCGATCGCTTAGTTTGGCTCCTCACAAAAGAACTGGGACATAGTTTCAATGACATAATTAGACTGAAAGTTCAGAAAGTTTATATAATAAAAAAGACTGGTTACACAACATACATTAATAAAAATATAGACTGAATGATTTTCCAGAAACAGATATATTGCATGTATTAAATTCTACTCAACATTCAATTAAGAAGAACATAAATAAAATAGTAATTCCTTACCACCCAATCTAACTTCAAATATCAACAATTTCATAGTTTTTCAGCTCATAAATGTTTAGGGCAAAGAACAATTACATTTAGAGTTGTTGCTCAGATTCAACGCAAGTTTAATACACAGAAAAGAAAATAAAAAGATTACTTTATAGTTGTTTGGTTGAGCTTTACAAATTCATGATTTTGTATTTTTTTTTGTTTGACAAAATGTAATTTAAAGAAATTGAAGTTTGGGCGTCGGGTGGCGGTCGGCGACCGGCATGGCAGCTCGACGTGGCTCGGCGGCCGACATGGCGACGGCGGATGGGGCGGCGGGCGACGGCGGCGCGGCAATGGCCACGGCCGGCAGATCACTTTACATGAGATTGAATGCCAAACCGGCTAATTCAAATACACGCGAACCTACTTTCAGGTATATTTGAAATGACCTAATTTTACTTTACTGAACCAAACGCTGAAATGTTAGCGTACAGATTTGGAATCGATTCCAAATGCAGCTACCAAACTTAGCAAAACAAAGCAGCATCAACACAAATTTAAACACAAATCACTGGAAGGCTAATCAAAGGTAAAAACAAAACTGGCCTTACATCTAAAGAAAGCTAATCGAAAGAAAATATCATAAATTTATCAAATCTAAAGACAAAATAATCACAAAAGTGGGCCCCAAAACACCCCATGCACATCTCTTCCATCACTAGTAGAAGAGTTGTGAAGGAAATTGCACTGACTCCCACTTAAGGTATGTATGATTCTATGATACAATGCTATTAATTGGGAGATCATTTATTAAACTGCAAAAAAAGGTAATGGTCAGAATAAGGACCAAAATCCTAATTACATATTCAGCATATTTCATTTAATTTGTTGGATAAAATAAAATAAATGATATCTACATATTGGAAAATCTAACCAACTTAATAGATGTCCTAAAAAGCCTAATATGCAATTAACTTAATTGATTACTTTTAATGTACTAAAATTACATAGTACGATATAATGTATAATTAATGCTAATATGTAGGCTCAAATGAAAAAAAAAATTAACAATCTTTCACTTGGATCACATTTCACACAACAATTATAAATTACAAAATCTAATGAGCTCAAAAGTTATTACCATGACTAAAAAAAATCAAAATAATCTAGTTCATCAACTTAATAGATGTCTTAAAAATCTCAATATCAAAATTTTCATAAGTACACTATATTTATATATAAAATGAGAAATCAAACTCTATATACATATAAGACAATTACATTTTGGTTATTTAAAATTATATAATTATTATTGGCATTTCAATTTTCAAATTAAATGAATATTTTTTCTAAAATAAAATTGAAAACCTCAATCTAAATAACCCTTGCTTTCAAAACAAAACAAAAAAATAACTGAACCACACTTTGATAAACCGAACCAAATCAACCAAATATACTCCATTCGGTTCGACATTTTCGATTTAAATCAAATAATGCACACCTCTATTGAATATCACTACAAACTCTATCATATAAGGATATCATTAAGGTAACATGTTTGTGAATCACTTTTCGTGATAAGCCTTTAGTGAGTAGATTCATAAACACTAAATTTGTATTGATTTGTTCACCAAACAATTAATAACAAGAAATTTTATGTCAACAACTTTGATTTTGAAAAGCTTTTCTTATTCTTAGATTACAACTCATGGACTTTATTATTGCACTTTATCTTCAATAGTCACCTAATATGTTGATAATATACAACTTAGTATTATAATTCATAGCCAATCTCCTTGATTCAAAGCTTTATACAAACTAGAAATTCAACTTCTATGGTAGATGAAGCTATGCATGATTGTTTCCTCCAGCCAACATGAAAACACAACCTAAAGCAAATTTTTTTGGTTATCGAGGCAACTGTCTAAATTAGATTCATAATACCTAATGATCTCTATATAGTCGGATCTTTGATATGCAAGCAAAAAATCCTTGCTTTTTGCAAGCACTACATAACCCATTTTACTACTTTTCAGTGATCCATTCTCGAATTTATTAAATATTTGCCAAGAAATACAATTATGATCACAATGCATATATGCATACAAACTTCAACATGCATAAAACTCTTACTATCGAAGTATAAGAGATATTTTTCATTACTTCTCAATTATGTTGTTTGTACATTGAAGCAAATTAAAGACATCACTGTTGGCAATGAGCATATCTCGTAAAGCATAATCATTAATTCAAATGTATAAGTACTTTACTGATAAATGCATTTTGCACCAAGCCAAATATACACAAGAATACTTCTGATGAATTTGTATATACAACACAAAAAATGCATTCATGAGATCTTTCATTTTACAATTTTTGAAAAAATTTCTCATTTCAAATCGTAAACTATTATTGCTTGCACCAGAAGAATAAATTTGCTCCACTTATTTTGTAATAAATGATTGATATTATTTTTTTTACAATCAAATTGGGTAAACATTTTATCAAACTTTTGATGTTATTGACAATATAGATGCTGAGAACTAATTTACTTTTATAGGGATTGGAAAAAAAGCGTGTGCGTTAGAGGCTAAAAGAAAGGCTATTATTCATAAAAGTTACTCTATAAGTAGGATGATAAAGAAGATAATCACACAAAAGCATATAAAAATTTTATGGTGGTTCAATCAATTGACTTATATACATCATACAATTTTTCGAAGTTTATTATGCTTATAAGATGTGTAGAGAACAAAATTAGCTATGTCTACTTTGTTTTGGGAAAGAAATAAAATGAAAGATAGAATAAAAGGAGAAATTTTTGAGAAAAAGAAAGTACTCCAAAAGATGGAATTTTTAATGAGTTTGTAGTAGAAGAGGAAGAGCTTAAAGCGATGAGAGCAGGTCGGAAGTACCTAGTGTAATCTAGATTATAATAACTACTTCTCAAAATGATTTTGTCTCAAGGGCTAAAAATTCCTTTTCATTTTAGATGGGCTAGTGTTTATAGACGTGTGTATCTAGCATTATGTTAAGTTGTGATAACTTTTCCTAGAGTTTGCATGCTTACAAAAAGAGTTAATATAGATTGAATATATCAAAAATAATCGAGAATGAGAAGGTCAAGGAAGAGATGAGTCACAAGAACAAAGAGGATCTGAGCTATAGCTTATAGAACAAGTTTCTTCAGGCAATGCATTTGGAATGGTGTCTCTTGAGTCATTGAAGGCTGCATTGTAGAGTCAATAAGTGAGTACTTCAAGAACACTCAAAAGGGCTGCAAATAAGGTAACAACTTAGATCCTTGCTCATGCAATGGAGAAACATAATAAAGCTTAACAAATGGAGATGTTCAAGAGATTTGACTATCTCCAGTGATGTATCATGAAAGATGCAGAAGTACAAACATAGCTTTGGTCAGCATAGACATGATCTTGCATGTGTTATATCTCAACTCTCAATAGATGGTAATAAAGGGAAATCAAGTCTTCATCGATGTAGACTAGGAACACCTATGCTTGCATTCGGGCTTAAGCAATAGTGTAAAAGGTTAGAGCCTTGTCAGCCTAAACCTATCATGGTTTGGTTGTTGGCGATAGTCTTCTCTGCTTATGTAAAAGTAAAATAGGCCTGATTAGCACTAGTTTGGCATCAAACAATGGCTAGGACATTCAAGAAAAGCATAAGGAAACTAAGATCTTACCACCATGAAATAATGTTAAATTGGTTGTTATGATTATTGGCTATCAAAGGATAAAAATATATATAAAATAAAAAGATGATAATTCTTGATGTATAGAGTAATATCAGGAGTTGACAGTAACACTTATTGTTATGTTTTTTTATGATAGGTCTTACTAGAACTTTCTTTAGTCTAGAGGCTTTATTATCATCTTTATCTTCTTAAGTAGAAGGTCCCCAACAGTGAACTCTCGAATCCTATGCTTACTAAGAATGAATCAAGAGTCTCAGCCTTTCTGTGCTTTGATTCAGCTAAAAATTATAATTTTGATTTATGTTAGTTGATCAAGGTTGATACACTGTGCATCATCATTGTCTTGGATTCAATTGGATATCTGATCCAAACCTAAAAGAGTTTCCCAAATACGAGCTATAAAGGTGGTAGATCTTAGCAAGGATTATTACTTCACAATCAAAAACAAGAGAAAATGTTATCTCCCTAGTGATTGAGGGAATCAAAGAACTGAAGAAGTGCATCAAAATATATGAATGTTAAAAATGATAAGAGCTTGGGTATGATGCATGTAATGTTGTTGGAACTTATTTAATTGGAAAGCATATAGTAAAGAGTATGAAAGAAAACTCATGAACTAGAAGCTCATCCATTCTCCTTTTCAAATAAATTTTCCTATTCTCTCTTCATATCAATTTTAGGAAGTACAAACTTAGGATGCAGACTGACGTAGCAATACTAAAATGCAAGTTGAGAGTAGGAAACATAAAGATGCTCTGTCTAGCACACACCAAACATTTATAAAACATGGATGATTGGCCATAAATCTCAAATAAATAAACAGAATTATTGAAAAATAATGGACTAATATACCATATCCTCCACCAATACAAAAAAAAAAAATGGTGGACTTCAAAACTTACGTGTGGTTAAGCAGAAAGCAAGAGCACAAGGTTCGGCAGACAGAAAAGAAAAGAAAAAGTTAAGGAAATATGCCCTTATGTTTTTGAATGAAAATAAACATCATTACTAACAGTCTAACCCAAACTAATATTTTTCCTCTGGAGATTCAACGCACGTGACCAACTAATTTGCATGAAAAAGAGGTCCAGGTTATGGATCACATAGGGGCAGTTTGCATAGCTGGAAAGTTTCATGAAGATTCCAGATAACTTACGGAGGAAACCACTGCAACAAAGTTTTATCTCACAAAGTCCAACATGTGAGGAAAAAAATTATAAGCATAGTAAATCAAAGGGACCAACAAAAAGAGCAATTCTGATATATTAAACAAAAAAGGTAGCATGCAAAGAGAAAATTATATTGAATTTTGAGTTCACTTTAAATATCAAAGTGAAAAAAAAGAGTAGAGAATACCTATTATGCAGAATCAGTATTTTATACTGCAAGAACAGACCCATCTTGTGCTTCTGTCCTTCTAAGAAGTACAATACAAAGTAAGGTGACTAAGTTTAGATAGATCAGCAGCACATAACCGTACAATTATAAACAAAGCTTCCTAAATGTTTGCTGGCTATCATATTCCACTCAGGCGGTCTCTCATTTGGAATCCATGAGTTGATCTCAATCATTCCTCCACCCAATCCTCTGATACCATAAATAACCATAAGTTGCTCACCACAAGCTCGGAATGCAACACCCCAGCCATAGACAGAAACATGTCTCTCAGGCAATCTGCCTAAGGTGGTCCATGAGTTATTCTCCTTATTGTACTCCCTCACTTCATTTGAGGCATAATCTGCGGCATAAAGTTTATTGTTGACAACGGCGACAAGTGGAGGAGCACCACTCGCTCCACTAAGACCTGAAGACATATTTGGGATGCGCCTCCAGACTCTTGTTACAAAATCATACTCTTCTCCGCATGTTAACACCTCTTTGTTGCCGTCCACTCCACCGATCACATAAAAGTTATCATCCATGAACACACCAGAACACATCTTCCTTGGTATGTTCATGTTAGGAAGAGTCTCCCAAGTTTGAAACTCAGAGTTATAGAGCTCTGCTGAGCTCAAAATATTTCCATGGGCATCAGTACCACCAGCTATGATAGCTTTGTCACCGAGGCTAGCTGATCCAAACAAGCACCTAGGTGAGTTCATTTCTTTTCCAGGTGACCAAGAATTATTTAGAATGCTATATCTCAGTACAATGTGCGAAGTTACTTCCTTCCCAAAAACAAGAAGCTCTGTACCCACCGCAAGCGACTCTTTATCAGAACACATAAAGCAATCATTAGGAGGCATTCGGGGAAGAGTGATCCATCTACTGCGGTAAGGATCATAAGCCTCCCACTCAAGAACGTTGCAAGACAAATAAACCCAGTGCTCAACAATACCCATCTGCAGCCTGCGCTTGTAAATCTCACCACTATGGATTAGAGATCGAAAGCTCCTGTTGAGGGATGCGATTGAACCATAATCTGAGCGAGAGCATCTAAGAAGGCAGTCGATTGAGAGATCTCTTCCAATTGGAGTTATGAGATCATCTACAGATGAATAGTCCCTATCATCTCCTTGTTGATTACTATCACCATCTGTTTGTTCAATTTCTCTGCTATTGGAAACACCAATTATCTCCATAGATTTTCTCCTCTTCCCCTTCTCTCCTCTTCTTTCCTCCTCACCCTCCTGTCCTTCAATCGGGGTGTATTTATTATTATGAATTTCATAGCTCATGTAGAACCAAGTAGATTCTTGATCGCAGGTACTCTGTAATATTCTTGGGAACAGGCAGGAGCGGTCCTCCAACATATCTCCCAAGGGTGAGAAGATAACAGGGAGACGCAGTCAAACAATACCAATCCTCCTTCAATCTCTTCGCCGGGAGTAGAATTAATCCTCTATCTGAAATGCACGTCCAAAACCTAGCATGAAATCATTAATGATTGCAGAACCCCGAAAAGATAGAAGATTTAAGCGCATGATACAGATCCAAACATAGACAAGAAACTAATATAATCCCCGTAAATTTTAACATACAAAAAAGATAAGAAAATTTCATTAATCAAAACGAAGAAAACAACAATCAGAGCGTGCAAACAATCCAAACATCTCGATCATCTGAAGGACCAAAGAAAGAAAATGATTCGAAAATAAAAAAACCATTGTCTTAAAGCAATCAAAGCGGCGTAAAAACAAGTCGGCGGCTGTAAAAATAAAAATAGCACCGGCAGATCAACCTTTTCAGAGCTTGCCGGAACCAAAACGATGAATCGATATACTGATTTTTAACTGGTGAATAACCTCCGCTCTAATCAACGCTAAAGAAAGATCTAATATTACTATCCTCGGATCAAGAGAAGAACCGGTAAAGTCGCAGAAGCAGAGAGAAATAAAGATAGCTTACAGCGCTGCCCAAGCTTAGGGGCCAGCGGCAGCGGTGAAAGAGGAAGACGACGACCTTCTTAGAGATAAAAAGTATTAGGTTCCCTTTCTTCTTCCCAGAAAGCCAGTGCTATTGTTCTTATTCGTCTCTTCTCTTCGTGCTTGCTTCTTCGTCCGCCGTCGTCCTTCGGATCCTCTGCCACAGCACCTAAAATACTGGAGCTTATAGGCTCGGCCTGTGGCAGTTCTGCACGCCACTCTTTATCCCACAACATTTCCCTTTATATATATATATACTTCAAATAAAATTAATATAATTTTTTAAACTTTAAAAAAATTATATATGATATAATAATTAAATGTTCAATAAAATACTTACATTTAAATCACTTCTAATAAATATATTTTAAATTCATTTTGATGATCATAATAATGATTTAACCATCGAAAAAAAAGTCTTAATAATTCTATAATTAATTTAACAATATCATGCTCTAGAAGGCACTTTCATAATCATGTTACAACTGAAGAGGAAAATATGTAAAATTTCGATAGTGATTTTATCAATTGTAAATAAATAGTTAACAATTTTAGACAAATATAAAATTTTTAAATAGATTAAAATGCACTAACTATCCAAATATCCGTAATGAATTTTTCTAAACTTTATATAACCTTATTGGTTTCTAAAGACTAATCTTGAAGACTATCAAAAGTTAATGATATTTGATAGAATAATTAATTAAAATTTGAGCACTCTGTTTTCATATATTTTAAGACCTGTTGTGTGATAGAAAAGTACTGCTTAAACTTGAGAAAAAATTTTATAAGATGATGATAAGATACGCAATAATTTATGGTGCAAAATTTTGGCCAATAAAAGAAAAGCATAAGACTAAGTGTTGCATAGATGAGGATGCTCAGGTGGATGAGTGGCTATACTGTTAGAGATAAAATGAGAAATGAGTATATTCGAGAAAAAGTTGGGATAGCTCCAATGACATATAAAATTAGAGAAAGTTATCTTAGATGGTTTGGCCACATAGAGCGTCGGCCGTCCGATGACTCGGTTCGGAGAGTAGATGCATTAGATATACCTTATGTTAAAAAAGGTTGAGGTAGATCTAAAAAGACTTGATTAAGATATATAAAAAATGACTTTAATATACTTGAATTAAATGAAAATTTGACACATAATATAATATAATGGAGAAAAGGATTATGTATCACGTAGTGGGATACAAATTTGTTGTTTTATATATATATATATATATATATATATATATATATATATATATATATATATATATATATATATATATATATATATATATATATATATATATATATATCCCAAATTGTCATTTTTTTTATTGTTTCAATGGATATAACTTACTTGGCTGAAGTTTAAGCAGGTGTGACAAAATCACAAGCATAAAATTATGTACAATTATACTCTCTAATTTATAATTGTACTTTGTAATTTCTATCAAAGAAAATTAGAGCTTATCTATCTATTGCCTAATTTATTATTCAGTAAACCTAACTATTTGATGATTGCGACAGGATATGGCCCATATGGCTGAAGAGTTCTAATTACAATAAATAAAATATAATTTCAAATTTGTCTAAGCTTATAGTTTTATTTATTTTTTATTTCATAAATTTGAGGAAAAAAGATGTAAAATGCAGGCGGTTTGCCCAAAGTCTTATTATATATATATATATATATATATATATATATATATATATATATATAATTTATTTATTTATTTTGGATTTAAGTAATAAGCTGGCCTGCCAGTTCCTCTGCTTTCAATCAACTGGATGCAGGTAATTCATTGAATGGAAGCCTACAAATCAGTCACTTTATTAGGCAAACAGCTAACGTTGCTAAAAAGTGTAATTTTTTGAATTGTCAGAAGAAATAATTATTCATTTATATTTATTTAATAATTACAAAAAATTAATATTTCAAATCAAGATAATAAAAAATGATTAAATAGTAAGTATTTATAGAGGTGAATGTTTTAGATGATTTAGGAATTATGATAAAAATGGAAATTAATAAAAAAAGAACTATTTTGGATAAATTTATTTAATTATTAATTCCTAATAAAACAACCAAAGTTGACACAATGTAAAATAATCAGTGCTGTCTTTCTTGCTAGTAATGAGGTGGGGGGAATATTTTTAGAATTTGTGGAATATTTAATCTTTTTGAAAATTTATTGGAAGAGAATATGGTTCTCGAATAAGTTGATGGTTACTTATTCTCAGAACATTAAAACTTTTGGTTATTATTCTCATTTTTTTATTTTTAAACAAAGATGAAAAACTAAATTTCTTTTTTTTAATTTTAATATTTGACATTTTATCTTTTCAACACTGTTGAAATTTTTGTAGTGGTTGCAATAATGTAGCTAGGAATCAGGTTCTCAGCTATTATTGGTTGCTAATTTTTTTTAAGGAGTCATAAAAAGTGATTAATAAAATAATAATTATTAAAATATGATCAAACAATTTTTAATCATATGTTTTCAATTATATAAAAATAAATAAAAATTTTGGCATATTACTTGAATCTAAATGTCACAAAAATAAATGTTAAATATGGGGTGGGGTTTAGTGATGATTTTTTTTAAGAGATAGGGAGTCGAGATATAGCTCTACGTTGAACTGATTATACAACACATGTGATAGAGAACACATTACTGTGTATTATGTAAAGTATTATGTATTGTTAAGCATTGATGGAATATTAACTGGACGGTTAGGGTTGCAAATGAAGTGAGCGTTGACAAGCTACTAATGACTAGGCTCGATTAGAGCTCGTTCATGATCGTTTGATTAACTAAATCAAACAAGGTCGAACACTTTTATAAATACTCGATTGCTAAATGAACAAACTTGAACAGCTTGTTGTTTCGTTCATTTATGTTCATGAACAATATTGTTTGAAAGCTCGTGAACAAGTTCACTAAGGAGCTTGATTATGGCTCGAATACAGCTTATTTGTGAACAATATTGTTTAAATTTTTAGGCTTAATAAGCTTGAATTGATATAGTTTATGTATATTTCACGAACAAGCTTTATTAAGGCTTGATTAAAACTTGTTTATTTCATTAAACGAGCTCGATAATCCAATTTGAATCGAGCTGCTGAACAAATTCGAATCTAGCTCGAACTTGATAATGGTAAACAGGTTTTAGCTTGAACACCTTTCTAAAAAGCTCAAATCGAGCTAAAGCACAATAATAGTAAACAAGCTCAAGCCTAAACACATACACATTCAGCTTAGCTCTGTTTGTTTGTAGCCCTATGTACGATAACATACAATATCTATATATACAATAATGTCAAATACTTTATACCTAATACACAACACTTTAGAGCAAATTTGTATTGGCTATGTGCCATATTGTACTATATTATTGAAGTTCGAATGTCGGGATATAAAATCTACTCTATATGTAATATATATTTTTTTATTTAAAAATCTATGACTAAATAATTAGAATTACATATACTTCACATCATTTAAAGTTTAGTCATTATTTAAAACATGTGATCATGTGCTTAAAGTTGAAACAAAAAAATATTTTTAAATTGCATACTTAAAAAAAATTATCAAGTAATAATAAACATATTATTTTTGAAAATATGATTATGATTAAAATTTTGAATGAAGGGCCTAGCTAGAAGAAAACTTGTAAATATTTTAGCCACATGCATATACATAACAGCTATATTGTTATAATATACAGAAATGTATATAAATTATAAGATTTCATAGCCGTTGGAGAGATCATTTTGATTACGACATTAAAAATTTGTAGTATTAATTGAATATTTTTTTTATTGTACCCGCTAACTAAGGCAAAACAACAAATTAATTGACTTGATGGGCATTTATTTATATTGTGGGTTATTAATATGGGGTAGTTGTATTTAATATATATCGAGCTTCACTTTAGCGAAATGGAATTATGTATATTATTATGATCTTTTTCTTATTTAAGATATTCTAATTCAAGCATGCATTTAGGGCTGCAAATGAGTGAGTCGAGCATATGCGTGTTCGTTCAAACTTATTTACTTTTATCGATCGATTCGAGCTTGAGCTTAGTTTAAATTGGATTATTGAGCCTGTTAACGAGCTTTAACGAGCTTTAAACGATATTGTTCATGAACATAAATGAGCCGAGACGACATTCAAGCTTGATTCTGTCAGTATTCTACAAGTATTGAGTTGATTCAATTTGTTAATCAAATGATCATGAATGAGCTCTAATAAAGCCAAGCCAAGAGTAGATCGTGAAATGCTTTGTTTATTTGCAGCCCAACATGCATTGTAATTCATTAATTTATTATCAAAACTTATGGGATTTTTTTTTTCTCCACCATCTTAGCTAGCATCAAGGAAATGATTAAATAATAATAATAAATGAACATTAGTTGTATCATATTATAAAAAATTAAGTTGTTTTTTAATGATATATTTAGATTTATTATATTTTATAAATTCATAGAATTAAAAAAACAGTAATGAAAAGACTTATAAGATTGTGATTAGGAAATATAAAAACATTAATTGAGAAATGTTTTTGATAGTGAGAATAATATCTCACCTAAAGATATTTAAAAAAAATTTATTTATATGAATCGTTTTTTAGAAGCTGCTTATAATTCTATATAAAAAAATAAGATTTAATTTTATACAATGTAGTAAAAATATTGTAATATTAGCATATTTCTAGCAAAATAGGCTAAATGATGGTCATAATGATAAAATTAATTAAGCATATTTGACTAAAATTAGTATGAAGTAAACTACTTATTTATCATAAATAAATAAATAAATAATAGAGAGAGCATGTGTAAATTTTACAAAAAAATAATAATAATGACTTTAATTATTATTTAAGTAAAATGTTTTCTATCTTGTTTATTTAATCTGTTTATGATGTGTTAAATAACTATAGGTCACAATCTTGGAGATTTAACAAAAATCCTCATGTACAATTATAGGTTATAATTAATATTACATATGTCATCAAATGCTATTCTAATAAATATCACATGCAAAATTTAATTGAATGGAATGGAGGTTTAGACAGTTACATTTTGTAAAGTTTATTGCTCAACTGTTCTCTTATTTATTTATATATTAAGTGCAGCAATAATTTAAGTGTGGTGAGTAAATCTTGGTTATATTATATCATTAATATTCAAATACCGACATCGCCAAATTAATTTGCACATGATATTGAGAAAAATTTTTAAAAAAGTTTCTATTGGGCAGATAGGGGTGCTTTGCGATGTAGTGCAGCATCGGATCGTAGTGTTGTTTGGGTACTACGTTTGAGCTGCATTTTACTCGCATTTTTAGGAATTTAAAGTGAAAAAAATTATGTTTTTAAACGATGAGAATACATATGATGTGTCAGGAAAGTATGGTTTGAAACTTTTATAAAATAAAATAAAATTTAGCCTGAGTTCATTTTTTTTTGATAGTTATCTACCCGACACCTTCCGTCTTGTAGTGTGGATGTCGTTAATATTATCCGCGGGGCCAGCGTCACGATTTATATTTTCGTGTATCGGGTCCTCAGTTACTTTTCTGTAGGTATAGGCGTCTTGTTTGAACTTGATCCGGTTTCACGCCGCTTCACCAATCGAGGCGGTGGTTACCGTCCCTTTTTCAAATAGCAGTTTTTTTTTCAGTACCTTCACCAATATTTTTTCATATAGTTACAGCTTTCTCAATTATTAGACCCTAAATTTGTTGATATCATCTTTTTTTTTAATTTTATATTTGTAGTCATCTTATTAAAATCAAAAGTCAAATTTTGATTAACATTAGAGTCAATAGGTTCTTCAAAAATTAATTAGGTTCATCGATTTAACCCAAGTTCTAATCATTTTTTTACAAAAGTAATTTTAGACTTAGATCAAATCATGTTGAAAAAAAATCTTTAAACCATTTTATAAATATGTGCATTTTTTTTTTTTTTGTATATATAAGTCATCTTCATGCAAATCAAGACACAAATTTCATTTTATATCACCACAGATTTTCTAACAAATAATAATTATAATATATGTCTATTTCTTTCTTAAATTTACAATTATAGATGCCAAATTATTGAACAACTTATTGATCCATACGTCGGAATTCTAACTTTTGTAATTTTGTTAATTCCAAGGCCAAACAAACAATGCGCCAAATTAAGAACAATTCATATATAAAACTCTTATCCAATTACATTGCAGTGTTCTGTTTAGTAAAATATTATGCATGTTGCCTTTATTTATTTATTTTTCTTTGACAGCCTACAAAATATGAGGCCGTGTTATTGTCTTACTCTTTGTACATTTTGCTTTTGCAAATTACTAGAGTTGGAGGCCAATAGTGCAATTTTCCAAATATGCTAATTTTTTAATATTTCTTAAATTTGCTGCAATTAATTAATATAAAATATTGATCAATAATATGATTTTTATTTTATTTTATTTTTAATGGATGAGAAGGTTGACGTTTCATATAGTTTCGTCAGAAATAAGTGAAAGGGAATCCATATAATGACATTAATTAAATAATTTGGATAAGTGTAATAAGAATTCGTCATTATTATTTCATAAATCAAATTAATACGATTTATAATACTAAAAAATAAAATAAAATAAATACAAAACTTGATACAAAAGATTTGTATGACTACTGTACAATTTGGACAGAAGTACGTGTAAATAAATTATAATTTTCACAATAAATATGGTATTATAATGTTAAAACCACTTCAGTATATTTGATATATTAGAAGATTTTGTCAAGATTTTGAGTTATAAGTGGAAGTAATTTTAATATTTTTGATTGTAAGTCATATTGTAATTATTGTCTATGGTGAATTTGTGAAATTATATTCTAATTATTTTTTAAATTATTTTTAAAGATGTTAGGAACCTAGCTAAATTTAGTAATTATTATTTTATGAATATTTTTTTCTTTTAACAAAAAACAACGAACCCTCTATAGAATAGTTTTTCAATCCTAATATATTATATGAGTACTTAGGGTTTGTTCAAGATAATTATAGTTGCATGAAAAAATAGTGTTGGGAGTGCTGCAGAAAAAGCTGTTATTTGAAGAAACTACACTGAATATATAATTTTTTAATTTTTTTAACAAAAATCAAATCATAATTTTCTTACCATCACTATATGATTAATAAGCATTGAATTAATTATAATTAAATTCATCAAAATTCATTGAAATAGAATTTAAAATTATCAAATTTGAAAAATCATGATGACTAATTGTTGTATTATTGCTCTTAAAATCCCAAAAGCAAAATTCAATTCTTAGTTGATTGAAAAAATAATTTGTAAAAAATATAATAAAAAATGAGATAATAAAGAAAATTGTTGAGAATAATGAAATAATAATCTATAACTCATTATTTTTTTTCTTTTAAAAATATATGAATAATGAAAGAAAATTGCACATTGAGAACTCAATTGGACAGAACTTGCCGCCCATCCCGCAATGAAATGAATGGATATGGATGGAATTAATTATTTTATTGTTGAGAATCAAGTTGTTTTATATTAATTAATTGTTTGGTTTGTTTTGTAATATTAAATTAAAAATTCCATAAAATATAAATAAAGAAGAAAGCTGATAAATAATCAGAGTGTATGTCCAAACCTCAGCACAATCTATAAACTTAGAGATGATAATGGATGCCCTAAACTTTCACCATTTAAATACCATATTTACAAAAATGTCATTTATTTTGTAGCTTATTGGCTCATAATAAGAACACCAAAGCATATCTCTTGTACAAACTTACAACCCATATATAAGATTCTATTGATTAAAATAAATCAATTATATGATATTTTTTTCTTAAAATTAATAAGATTATTAGGTTATAAACACATTTTTTAATTGATTTAACTATCTTAATTACTACTTTTAATAATGTGTTTAAAAACATCTTTAAATTACACTTCTTTACCTCCTAAAGTCACAATTTTTTTTTAATTACATTAAAGGTGATTCTATTTAAAGATAGTTATTTAACCTATTTAAACAAAAAATTTAAATCACAAAAATAATGATCAGTCTTCCTAACAAATGCGGCTTTAACATTAAAAGAGAGGTTGAAGATATTATTTAGTCTGATTATTTAAAGAAAAAGAAGAAGAAAAAAGTAGAAGAAATAGTACTTAACCATATTTATTAATTTAGAATAATTAATAATTATAGTTATGATCATATCTTCTCAAATGAAAAAGACAAGACTAGTGATGAGTTTTATAAAACACATAGCTGAAAACATCAATACGGCAAGTAATTTTTTTTTATTTTTTTATTTTTTATAACAGTCCACTCAGCCACCCACTTGATGTGTCTCTATGAATAATCCCTGAGAGATTTAGCGCCCACTTACCCATTAGTGTCGGGCCCCTGCCTATTTTCTAGTTCACCCACTGATGAAATCAACGCGAAATGGAGTTCAACTGTTCGCCATGCCAACCGATTTGCGGTGGGTGGCAAGTAATTCTTTTCAATTGCTACTTGATCAAAATACCAATATATATATATATTGAAATGACAGGATGTGCGGAAATTAGGTATAAAGTTCAATAAGAAAAGCATCTTCTCCTTTCAATTATAGGGTAGCATTGATCCTTGAGAATTAATAGCCTTTGCATCCAATTCTATGAGTCCCATATAACTTAATCATTGGATTAAGCCACATTTCCTTTCTCAACGTTTTATTTATAAATATATATTTTATTTATGGTCACATGCAATGAATGAAGGTTGTTTAGGAACAAAAAAAGGGAAAGAGAATTTGAATACTTCAATATCTCTTCTTATGGAATCATGACAACTTAAGACTTATTGGGACTGATTAACACTTAAATATTTATATTTAGTTATATAATATCTTAATATCTAAATTATATTCGAATTTATGCATAAAAATATACATTTCATTTTAGATAAGCTAATATTAATGATATTTTCTATGATTTAAGGATTATTATGCTATAGAAGTAAATATAAAAACTTAAGTTCACAGTGAGGTCTCTAATTTATAAATAAATGAATATATTATTTGAATCAATTATTTATTCAGTATATAATAAAATAATTTTTTATTGTGATTTAATTTTCTCCATTTTCTGAATATAATTACGTAACGTAATCGATTAGAAAGTAAAGTAATGGTATACGACAACTTAAGAGCTTTTCATAAATGAAGATCAGAAAGCAATGGGTTAGCTATGCGTCAATCAGAAAGTAAAAGCCGAGATTGCCTTAGTTTGTAGGATTTGTATTGATAACTACTATTAAAGTCAATGTGGCCCATCTTATTTGATCACGACTTATGCCTGTCTTGTTCAATGAATTTAATCACTTCATTAATTCCTCATCATCATGAAAGCCCACTTACATGATAACTATACTTAGGGCCCATTACTTGCTTAAATTAAAAGAAAATTAGTATTAAAAGTTATAAATTTATAAAAAAATTGATCATTTTATTATACAACATTAATAATAAATCATTTTCTAAAATAGAATTTCTTTAATCACAAACAATCATATTCTCTCTTAGACAAATTTAACAATCAATTTTTAAATTTAAAGGTATAATAAATTTACTTTTTTAATAGAATGGATTGACTAATTTAACATGATTATTTCACTTTTTCATAAATTAAGATTTAAATTTAAATTTATAATATATATATATATATAATTTACTTTATTTCTCAATGAAATGAAAAGTTATTATGAATAATGAAAGTGTTTTCTTTAATTTAAAATTTAGGGTTTAGATGTATGATTTTAGGTCATTTCAATTCAAACCCCAAAGTTTAAGGACATCATTATAGTATTGAATAGACAGTCAAATCATAAGGCTTGATTTAATTTGTTAATCCTTATTATGAAATTCTTTATGAAGTTATATTTCATAACTTCTTTTGAATAAGGGTGGACAAATGCTACCACTATTTTAACATTATATTCATAAATAAAATTTGAAGAAAATTATTTCACAAGAATTGTCAAAATGATATTTATTATTAAGACTATTAAAAATAAATTTAGAAATGTATAAAAGATTAAAAAAAAATTATTTCACAAGAATTGTCAAAATTCAAATTAGAAATGCCCTAAAATCTCAATGTTAAAATAAAACAAAAAATAAAATAAATAATTTACTTATTGACAAACTTAATATTTTGGCTAAAATAATAATATTGTCACTATGTTGCAATAAATGTTATAATCCATACAAAAATATGGTGGCATGATAAGTGCTCAACCAGTTGTAAGACTCTATTCACCTTATTATCTATTAGTTTGGAACTTTCAATAAAATATATCTTTGATTTTCAAATTGAATGGAATAAAAAGTATTCAAATTAAATTGTCTCGATCCATGAATTTCTAAATGATAAATAAAATTATTTTTTTTTGTAATTTTTTGAATATTATTATTATTTTGTCTAAATGTGTTAGTACAAACAAGTAATTACGTATATATCAATAGGTCTAAACCAAAATGAACTGATAAGCAAAAAATAAAAATAAAAATAAAAACTCATCATCGCTGCTATAATTTATTGTTTTATTTATGCCAATCATTAGACTCTTAATTTGTTGCTGTTGAACAATTTCTTGCTTTGCAATAATCATATGAGGAAAGCTCAAATATTATTAAAAAAAATGAGGTATATATATATATATATATATAATGAAGTAATTTACTTTAAAAAATTTGATATTAGCGATATTTTTTATATGATATAAATTTTTAATAAATTAAGTTCTAGCTTAAGCTCAAGTTAGATTCAAGTATTTATAGCGGAGTTGTATTTGATTTGAGCCAAACTTTATCAAGCTTAAAATTGAGATTTTAGTTAATCAATCTACAAAATAAATAGTTATTTTAACAAATCTAAATAAGTAAAAGTAATTTTATATAGAAAACCAAGTCTATCTTATAATCATATATTTAATAAATTTGAAATTGAATTTAAATTAATAAATTATAGATCCTCAATTATGATTTTTAAATAATATTGTTCATAAACATTAACAAATCTTATGCCAAATTATTTAAGCCAATTCATTTATTAATCAAATATTTATAAAAAAAATAATTACATATATACGACAAATTTTTTATGTATTTACATGTCTAGTACCTAAAGTTATATATATATATATATATCATCTTCCTATACATGATAATGCACATTTCACTTTTAAATTATTAATGATTGTGATATTTTTATATGATGTTAATTAAATATTTAAGTATTATTTATATGAATATTAAAATTTAGGTACTAGATATATAAATACATAAAAATTATGTGATAGGTATATAAATCTCTTTTTGTAAAAAATATTCATAATTGCTCAAATATTTAATAAAATAATCATGAATGTGTTTACCTGGGAAGTTCGAACCATTTGGAATTGTGAATTATTGTGTACACGGATAAATATATATTATAAATTATCAGTATAAATTATTAAAATTTTACACGTAATAATTTCTCTAACTCTGTAGATGCAGATCTTATTGGTCCTTATGCAGCCTCCTAGTTGTTTTGGACGAGTGCCGGGTAGGATCGGGTAATCTGCATCAAGCTAACGAAATACTAACCTATTCTGACCCGTTAAGTTTATTTTCAGTTGCTCGCAGTTGTTGAAACTTGAGAGTTGAGACTGAGAAGACACGCGCTGACACGATGCGAAAACGTTCGGCGGGATTCGCCTCCGCCACCATCGTCTTCCTTCTCATTCTCTCGTTCGATCGGTCCTTCGCAACCGTTGAACCCCATCTCGGATCGGCTCGTGTTGTCTTCCAGGTTTATCGATTTTGTTTTCCTGTGATCTATTGATTTCTTTGTATTTTCCTTCTTCCTATCACTTTAATTTTACTAGGGTTTTTTTCTTAATTAAACTAGATGACTTGTTTTGGGAGATTGATTGCCTTTTACAGTTGTTTGATAACATTTGGTCTTTCGCTGGCTAATGCCCATAGATTGCAGTTATCTGTTTGAGAATTTGATGTATATGTAGAATTTATTTTGTTTTATATCTTTCGGGTGTTTTGTCGTCTTCTGAATTGGCCCTCGAGTTGGAGTTTTCTGATTTTGATATTTTTTTACTGTTCTTTCCGATTCATCGTTTGCTCTGCTGAATTCCAAACACATATCGTAGCTTGTCATTCCCACTTCATGAGATGTGCAGTTTTGTTAATGAATTATACTTCATTCATGCACTTGGCAGACAAACTATGGAGATATAGAGTTTGGTTTCTTTCCAGAGATTGCACCCAAGACTGTTGAGCACATTTTCAAACTTGTCCGGTTAGGTTGCTATAATACGAATCACTTCTTTCGGGTACTTACCTGTTTTTGTTTCTACCAAATCGTCCTCAATAGACGTTTTCTCCGAAGCTCCTCTATGTAATGAAGAGTTTGGGTCTTCCTTGTAGGTTGATAAGGGTTTTGTTGCACAAGTTGCAGATGTTGTTGGTGGAAGAACTGCACCGATGAATGATGAGCAGAGATTTGAAGCTGAAAAAACTGTGGTTGGTGAATTTAGTAAGACCAAACATGTGAGAGGCATTCTTTCAATGGGAAGGTACTCTTTCTTACCTCTATTGCATAAAAACTGAATTCACGTTCCATTGATTTGCTCTTCTATGTTCTCACTTTATAGAATAAATTTTTTATTATGTATTCATGCTAATTATTCTAATGAGAATCTAGTCTCATCTTGAACATTTCGAGTCGCTCAAACTCCCAAAAGAAAGAAAAAAAAAGAATTTATACAATAAGGGGAAAGTTTGTTCATTTATTTTCATATCTCATCCTCTAAATGGAGGTATTTATAGACCACAAGGCTATCTCAAGCTAATTAATCAAATTTTAACTACTAACTAAATTTTACTGACAAGAATTCTAAGAACTCAACTATTCGTTGAAATTCATTTACTAGTAGTAATGCAATGCTGAACCATCCATAAACACCTACGATTTTATAAAATGCTGCTCGTCGGATATATTATGGTGTGAAAAGAATTGATTAATCTTGAAAGACCATCCTTGCAAATTATTCCCATGGAAACATAGAATATATATACCAAGTTATTAGTCATTCACAAGTTGTGCAACATTCACCAGGTATCACCACAAAATTATCACAATTTTTGCATCATTCATATAGAGAGGAGAGTTGAGAAAATAAACAGGTATATCAAAACAAAGTGTTCTTTAATTAATGTATCAAGATTCCCCACCTATAAGTAATCATGAAGTTTGGGGGATGTCTTCTATACTCCTACTCACATAACTCTCAGCCTTGATCTACTATCACAAGTTATTCACTAGATAAATGATATAATAGCATCTCGAGTTAAGGAATTGGTTCTCTTATATAGAGGTAGTAGAATTCATCCAATGATAACTGTGTTGAAAAATATTGTTCATTTTTTGTCAATGTTGTTATTTTTGTAAGACATGTAGCATACTAGCATAGTTTGAATTTATCGTAGTACTGATATCGTAGCTGAGATGATTGATATTGAATGATAACTTATGAATCTAGCTGTTAAAAAATTAGATTATTATAGTCTAGGCCACAAAAAATCTCAACACTCACTGAAAGGTGCAAGGTTTCCTTTCTTGTGTTGGTTATGTGGTTAATGCTATTCAATTTCTAACTATCCAATAAATACTACTCAATCACAAGTATGATTGCTCAACCAATTAGCACCTACTGAATCGGACAAGTTGATACTTTTGTAACTATTGCAGGGGAAATACTCATTACTTGGGCACATATGATTTGACTACTTGGCTAGCATTAAATCTATCTAGAGACATAAGGTCAAGTTAGTCTGCACAAAATTGGGTCAACTAAGTCTAGTCTAAGTTAATAAAGATGTCTAATTGAGTCAGTCGATTGGTTACATAAAAAATTGTGGGCACACTATGTAATATTAAAGATAGCAGCACATTCAACTATTACAGCTACAGTGACCCTTTCATTCCTTTTTTGATGTGGACAAGGTGGCCCTCTTTAAATTTCCACTTCCATACAACTAACCATCGTTCACAAAAGTTATTGTAGCTACCACTACTCCACCTTTTCTTAGGTTTGAAATAAATTGGTGGAGTTTGATCAACTTTGTCAAATCGAGTTAAATTGGCTAAACTCAATCATCCTAATCAAAATGAAGTCAATTAAGTTTTTTGGGTCAAAATGTAGCCAAGCAAGACAACCCAAAAAAGCAATAGCACCTCATCTATACAGTTGAGGGTTGTTTGTACATCAAGCATATGCATGTTCACTTCAAAATATATGTGTGTTCTCTTCGATGTAAAAACATTCACTTAATCTAAGATTACCTACATTAGTTGCCAAAAACTTGAAGTGTTTTCTATCTCAATAATCCAATTTATCAAACTTTCTCCACTTGAGATATTTAGTCCCATATTGCTAAATAAATAAGGGGTTGACAATGGGCTCATCTCATGCAGTATTTCATTTATACGCATACATCAATGATTGGTAGCTTATAATATGCTCTGAACCCTTTAGGGACTGGGTTGGTAGTGCCGAACTGCCAATCATGTCTTTATTTTTTGGTATGAGTAGGGAGGCCCATCTAAGGGTTAAATGAGTCAAGTTGACTAATGAGTTGGCTCAAGCTCTACTTATAAATTACTCATGAGCCAAACTCAATGAGCTAATAAGCCAAGCTTGAGCCAAGCTCAACTCTACTCTTGAGCTAACTCATTTTAATATATAAATATATATATGTATGTATAATACTTAAGATATATTAGAATTTAAATATGTAAGTATAATATTATTTAAAATATTTAAAAATTTAATTTCTCTTCTTATCTCAAGGGATTTTTTATTATTTATTCTATAGTTTTCATTCTTTTCATCATCTTATTAAAATATTTGTTTGATTTATGATTATCTTCTCTCTTTCATAATAAATGAGCTGGCTTATGAAATGACTAGAACTCATAAAAGTAAACTCAAGCTAAAGCTTGAACTTGATTAATTTGTTAAGCTTAAGCTTAAGTTGGGGGCAGCTTAAGTTCAGCTTGACTCAATTGCACTCCTAGGCCTTTTTGTATTGCCACCTCTATGATATCGATCATCATTTTTTATCTTTTAAAAACTTTCACAATATTTAATTTTTTGCATTTAGCATCAATAAAATTTTCCTAACAATAATATATTGGTGATCATGATCATAATAAGACATTATCCAATTTGTTGTCTTAAGAGTATATCTAATCAATGCTTTAGAAGTGTTAGCAATTAGCCAAAGCCTCAACTGACATTACAAGCTATGATGTACGGACACGGATACGGCATGACACGGACACGAAATACATCTATTATTGAAAATATAAGACACAAACACAGGACATGATATTATAAATTTCAAATCTTAATAATTATAAATAATATATCTAATCTAAATAAAATAAATAGAGTATTAAGAAAAAAAATGATAATACATTTAAGTCTAATTTTAAATTTCAAAAGATAAAATGTTCATAAATGATATAAAAGCATTAAGGGAAAGTATGCCACAAGATGTGAACAAGCTGACCTTCAACACCGATGGTAATGGTGAAGCTGTCGGAGATGATGATCGATGATGCTTCACAATCACATGGGAAATCCTAGCCACTTCTCGCAAAGAAAATGGGTCTAAAACTCAAATGGGAGATTTGTGTGATGTTCACATCCATAGAGCAGGGATTATAAATTAAGAAATAGATTTTTAAGTTTTTAATTTATATTTTTAATAGTTATACTTTTAATTTTAATTTAATGACACTCGTGCTTGACATGCATATTGGATTTTCTTAAATTATTATTTTTATTGCACATGTTATAGATTTCTCCGACATATGTCGAATATGTGTCAGATACTGTATCACTATTTTTAGGAATGTCAGTGCATTATAGATTACATATTGGCAACCCATAAGTTTAAAAATCCCCAACTAAGTAGTAATAATGATTAATCCCATTCAACTTAGGAAAAATTATGCCCATCAAGTCAAATTAGTCAAACATGTTTATTCTTATCAAAATTAGGAGAATTGAGTCAATTGGTCAAACCTAGTCTAATATTAAACCTGCAAACAAGAGAATCATTGCTTTGAATGTAAAAATGTTCTTCAAATTCTAAGACCACCTTCAAAAGCTCGAAAAACCTAGTCCAGTTGCCACAAGCCTACTCTACTTTTCATATTTAGCATCTTGGCTAATCCAACTCCGTAAGAGATGTTTAGTCTCATATTACCCGTGAAGCGAAGAGAAAGCTCCCTCATGATTACAAATACCCCAAATAATTTAAGTTTGACGATTTGCTAGAAGATGATGTCGAATCATTACTCTAAGGGGTAGACCAAACACCACTTGTACATTATTTCATCATCGCCTTGATGTTATTAATCATTAATTTGCAATGATCCCTAGGTTAACGATGTAACCCATTATTTTCTTGTTTTGTGCATGGCTGTCCCTCTATGTTGCCAAATCATGACAATGAACCATCATTCACATAAGCTAATTTAACTAACATTTCCTATCTGGATCTTAAGTTAAAGTAAATCTAGTCAAACTAGTTGACTTTATCAAAATTATATCAATCGAGTTAAATTGGACAAACTTGATCATCACAATTAAAATTAGAACCAGATCCATAGGTAGCCTAATTAAACAACACAACCCAAAAAAGTAAGAGAACCCAACCTTCATCTATACAATCAAGAGTTTTTTGTACATTGAACATGTATTTGTTTGTTATATAGGTCCCATCGAATGTAAACAGTACTTTCAAAAGCTTGTGACACTCTCGCTGATTGCCAAAATTCTAATGGCACATTAACATTATTGACCATTAGTTCTCAACAATCTAGTTAATCCTTGTAGAGCCTTGGTTGATTGATGGTGGTGGGATTATAAAATAAAATGAATATGAGGTTTTATTTGAAGGCCTTGAGGAGTGATTGGGAGTTAGTAGCAGAGAGGTGATAAGTTTAGATGGATTTAGTGAAAGGGATGACAAGACTAGTCAAGTTTAGGATAGTTTGAGCTGATTTGAAAGATTACTTCATATCAAGATTTGTAAGCGGTGTAAATGACAAGAATTTAATAGTGGAAGGCTTATGCACGCTTTTTTAAGCGTAGTGGGTTTAGAAGATTCCTCGGGTCTTAGTGTTGTAAGACACCGACTATGCACGCTTTTTTAAGCGTGTTAGGAAGACTCTAGTACTCTCGAAGCAGCCCCTTACGTGGAGATGATATTAGGAGGTTACCAAAATTCAAATTGACAGGAGACTTAAACATGGTCAAATAAAAGTTTTAATAAGCTTAAACTAAACATAGATAAAAAAATAAATTAAAATTAAACTTACATATGAAATTCTAAAAGTCTTTAAATAAAATGATTTCACAGGAGACTCGCCGACTAGTTGACGAGCATAAATGGAACTTGCAACGGACTCGAAAGCTTATCACTTACAACAACAACAACAACAACAACAACAAGCCTTAATCCCATTAGGTGGGTGGGCTACATGAATCCTTCTCCATTGTGTCCTGTATGTGTCAAATTCTCATCTAATTCAAGTATACTAAGATAATTTTTTACATCTTAACCAAGTCTTTTTAGGTCTACCTCTACCTTTCTTAACATAAAGGCAAATCTAATGCATCTACTCTCCGGTCATGACGTAGGCGCTTTATGTGGCCAAACCATCCCAAGGACTCTCCCTAATCTTATCTGCTGGAGCTACTCCAACTTTTCCCTACTCATTTTGCATTCTATCTCTCGAGTAAACCACTCATCCACATCTCATCATCCTCATCTCGTAACTTAGTCTTATGCTTCTCTTTTATTGGCCAACATTACATAAGTCATTGCGGGTCTTACCACCATCTTATAAAATTTTCCACTTAAGTTTAAATTGGAACTTTTCTATCACATAATAGGCGGATGCATTCCTCCACTTCAACCATCCAACTTGAATTCTACTAATAACTCCATCTATTTCACCATCATTTTGAACAATAGAGCCTAAATATACAGATAAGCTCACTCTTATTAATGACTTGATCACTAAAGTCACAACACTTCACTAAAACTTCTACAACTAAAATTACACTCCATATATTAGGTTTTAGATCTACTTAAGCGAAAACCTTTAGACTCACAAAGTTGACCTCCATAATTCAAGTTTACATTTGGACTCCCTCTCTAGTCTTATCAACAAGAAGAATGTCATCGACAAAAAGCATACACCAAGGTACATCTTCTTGTAAATGCCTGTAAGAACATCCATAACTAAAAGTAAAAGATAAGGGCTTAATGTTGATCCTTGATGTAATCCAAGCTGAAATAGGAAAATATTTTTGTCAATCCAGTATACATATCCTTAATGACTTGAATATAACCAATATTAACTCCTTTCTGCTCTAGAACTCTCCAAAGAACATCTCTTGAGACTTTATCATAAGCTTTCTAAATCAATAAATATCATATGTAAATCCTTCTTACTTTCTCTATGCTTCTATTAAACCTCTTAACAAATGTATAGATCCATAAGATCTACCCGCATGAAACCAAACTGACATTGTGAGAAACTGTATCACATCGTAACCTATGCTCAATTACTCTCCCATAATTTTAATGTATGGCACATTAACTTAATTCCTCTATAATTTGCACACTCTTGTGCATCACCTTTATTCTTAAATATAAGAACCAATACACTCTTTCTCCACTCATCTGACATCTTTTTAGTCTTTAAAATAACATTAAAAGATTTGTAAGCCAAGAAATTCCTCGATCTCCTAAACATTTCCACACATCTATTAAATATTATCCTGGCCCCATCGCTTTTCCACATTTCATTTTCTTTAAAGATCACTAACTTCAGATATTTACTATGACGAAAATGAAATTTTCTATTTTTTTTAGTATTAAGGTGCTAAAATCAATCGTATTTCGATCCATCGTTTTATCAAAATATCTCATCCACCTATTTTCAATATCTTTTTCTAAGAAAAGCACTTTATTATTTTCATCCTTAATACCCCTCACTTGAACTTTGTCTTTACTTCTCCTATCTCTTTGCTTGGCTAACTTATACATACATCTTTCACTTTCTTTGTGATCTAATCTATCAGATAAATCACTAAAAGCTAAATTTTTTTCAGATTATATATCGCTTTCTTAATCTCGCCATTTTATATCTTTCCCAATTCTCAATTTTACCTCTAAACCAAGTTTTATAACAATGCTTCTTTATTTCTTATCTTTTCAGACACTCGACTCCACCACCAACTATTCTTATTAAAAGAAGCTTTTCCTTGATTCTCCAAGACATCTTTAAAGAACTGCTTAATTTGAGATTTTTTTTCCACATAACGCTTTCTTTATGAACACCCCAAATCTTGTAGCTTCTTAAAATATTTTAATTTGTGTTTAAGTATCCCCATCTAATCCCAAGACAATAATTTAGTTTATTTTTCTCTACAATCTTTCATCTTAAAATCTAAAACTAATAGTACTTAAAATTTCACTTGATGACCTTACAATCTTTACAATTTAAACGATCTATTTTTCTTATCGAAAATAATCAATCTGTTTTACTAGATCCATTTTATAAGTAATAATATGTTCATCTCTTTTCTTAAAAAAGATAAGAACTACAAAATCATAAGCCAAAGAAAATCTAATATACTTACCTTCTTCATTACTACCCAAATCCATAACCACCATGAATACTTTTAAAATCTTCTACTACTCTACCAACATGCCCATTTAAATCTCCAATAAATACTTTTCTTCAAGAGTATCTGTAGATTAATCCTCTAATTCATTCCAAAATTTTTCTTTTCAACTTACCTCCAAACTTACTGGTGAGCATGTATTAACTTATAACATTGATAATCTTAAAGATCAACAATAATCTTTAAAGCCTATAATTTATCTCCACACATTAATACATTATCCTTCAAACTTTTATCTATAATACATCTACAATTCCATTTCTTAATTAATTACTCACTTAAATTTAAAACAAATTCAAGCTCATGACTTATAGCACAATCTACATTTAATTGTAATAAATATCTATAAAACTTATAAGGAATTCAACTTTTACTTACGAGTATCAACATTATCTTTTAATAAATATTTGAACAATATTATATCTTGCGTCAAAAGAACTAAAGGATTGAGTTTACATAAGCAAGCTTGAAGGGGATTTAGTGACTATTCTGCAAACAAGAATAAATATCAGACATGATAAATTTATAAAGGCTTGAAAGCTCACAACGCCTATGAATCAAATTTACCGAAAGTTAAGAATTGAATGAATTCATAATAAATACAAGTCTGGGATCCACACTAGACTTACAAGAAACTGGAAGATTGACTTCCAAATGAAAGTTAAACTCAAGCTAGACTCAATGATGAACTTATATGAGAGCTGGATAACTCGTTCACGTACTAGAATGTTACTCAATAACTTGCTCTCAAGTAAAGATGAGACAGAGCAACTTACAAATGAGCATAAAAAATGCTTCCTAATGAACTATTAGACTACACTATAATGAACATCAAGTGTGTTGAAAAGAATTATATGAAATTGAATGAGATTATAAATTTGCAATGAACTTTTGAATATAAGAAAAACTTTATAAAAATAAACTTGCAAGGCTCATCAACAGCCACCAACAAAGTTCGAATTGAATTTAGAAATTCTAATGAATAATGGACTAAATGCAAACAAAATAATATTAATCTAAATAATTGAATAAGATCTAAAACACCAAACGCCACTGAATCTGCACCACATTAATGCTAACAGATAGAAAGCGTTGATTTAATTTCTAAGCACGTTTTAAATATATCAAATTTTATAAATTATGGAGTCAACTATCATTCAATTCAAGTGCTTCAGAATTTATGCAATTTAAAAGAGATGAATTCTTGAACGAAATATAAAATAATCTTCAATTTAATTCGATATTTTTTAAAATTCGCACAAGTAAACAACCGCATGCCCACACTATCTTGAATGGTTAAACTTGGTCGAGGACGTCATGGGTTAATTCGGTTGGTTTAGGATCGCAACAAAACCTAAAAATTCAATTATGATATTATAAAAAATTTAATTTAATAAAATCTAAGAAGCTAATTCTATCATACAATTACGAAAGATAAACTTGTTGACATGGCTTCTTAAGTTCAAACTCCTAAGTGAAAAGTCTCAAACCTGATCAAGCTAGAGTTGACAAGGTTTAGAAGATTATAAATTTTGAGAATTTAGACCCGATCCTCTATAAAAAAGAGGTAGAGTCGATATGGTCTATTAGCCAACAGTAGCCATGTGATCAAAAGGCTATCACTACTAAGATTTAAATGATTAATCTTTATATATTCAAATTCAAATCAATTATAAAATGATTAAATATTCAAATAAAAAATATAAATTAAATGAAATTAATTATTTAAATTTAAAGTAAAATCTATCCACCCATCCAATGTTTTGCATAACAAATTAAAAAGAAAAAATCGCCAAATCAAATACATAACTATTTTCACATCAAATAATCTTCATAGTGGATGCTGTCCTCCGCAATTTTGCCGCGAAAAATGCATAAATGAGCATTGCAGGTGTTTGTAAAATGACACCACTAAAATACTACGAAATCAGATATTCCCCAACGGCTTTGTTCTTTGAGTTGTGAACTATAGAATATATTTCATTGAAAAGCTCTGTTAGTATGGACTTAAGTCTCCTGACAAACCCCACCCTGCGCCTACAAGGATTATTTGGATGACGAACCCATAGTTCCGACAGCGATCCTTCGATCAAGTTAGACCACTCCCATGACTAAAGACCAGGACCACGACAGGTGACGACGGAATGAGATCTCGACTGACGATCATCGCTCCCCAACCATCCGCTTTAAGTTAATACGATGAATTTCATGTTTAAATTTTAAACTACTCAATGATCTAATGACTACTCTTAATCAAAAGTTCTCTCTCAACAGAGGGGGGTAATTAACTATAGGTGCTTGCGTCTATAGGAAACTTAGAACCTGATCTAAAGTCTTCCCAAAATGAGGGTGAAATCTCTGAGAAGTGTCTTATCTACTATTTCATCTGCCTTCTGAAAGTTTGACCGACATGTATTCTACTCTTTTAATCGAGAGGTCGGCGGCGAATTTTCGGAGCCCACGGTATGTTCATGTTTAAAATGCTTGTGAACATAATGTGCATGTTTGGCCCTTTTAAATTTGATTTTTTTAAATTTGATTTGAGCATGAGTCAATTTCGAATTAACTTTTCATGAGAGAATAATGGAAAGGTTAGTTATAAGATGATAGATGTTCAACTAATATGGATAAAATAAAGTGAGACGCTCAATTTAAAGAGAATAATATATCGATCTTGTTTGGTGCTCAATATAGATGGATAAACATGAAAATAATTGTTTATGTCAAATCAAAATTGGGCATGTGTTCAATCGAGTACTTTCTTTAATCTGAGTATATCTTATAGAAAGAAATCTTTCTTTCAGCATGAGAATATATTTATGTACTCCACTTTTAGGCCAATCTCCTCTTTATAGTTTGCTTTCTCGGTGCTTTTGATCATTCCTTTTGAAGCTCGCTTCAAGTTTCAGTGGAGCTTAGACTGCATTAGAAGTTGAGCCACTTATTTCTTCATGATGGAAAGTATTCAAACACTGCTTTACTTCATTGGATCTCTTGCTTCATTATCTATGTTAGATGCTTTGAGAGATGCAGCTTCCCTTACATGACTAATGAAGGATATGTAAGTAGAGGACTCACTAGAATGAAGCGAAAATAAGTAATTAGAAATAAACAACTCATCTATTGACTCAATTTCAAAAGGTGGAAATTAAATGGCATGAAAATAAAAAAGTACTGAGTTGAACATAATTGAATCATTCTACTTATCTACTAATCAATGAAGGTTAGATATTTGGAAAGTTTTTATTCACTGCATTTGCCACCAAAAATCACTAAGTTTCTTAATGAAGTACTTGTGAGCTTTTTTGGTATTCCATAAATATATTACTGGATAGTTTTCATTATAATCATGAATAGTTTTTATTCTAATTATCTCCTTGTTTGAGCACCATAGCAGGACTTTAATGAAAATTGTATTAAAACTACAACAACAGGGCTTTCATTCATTGCTTTTATTTATTGCTACTTACTATTTAGTATATTAACGATATGTCCATGTGATTGTTCAAGTTTAATCTCAATTTCTCTGGGGAAACTTATTTTTTTTTTCATCTTTGATATATACTGATGTAGGTACTCAGATCCTGATAGTGCCTCTTCTTCATTCTCAATTCTTTTAGGAAATGCTCCACATCTTGATGGAGAGGTACTACTACACATCATGTATGAAACTTATTTTATAATTGAAAATTCTCTGTTAGTTGGCTTTTCTATCACATTCCACAGTATGCCATATTTGGGAAGGTAACAAAGGGTGAGGATACTTTAAAAAGGTTAGAGGAAGTTCCTACACGTCGTGAAGGGATTTTCGTGATGGTATGCTGGTTTATTTTTAATTGCAAATTTTTCTTGCTCATTATTATCTATGATTTTATCTCATTTCAGCCCTCAAAAGAAATAATAATTAGTTTTGTTTTCTTCTCTCCTTAGTTTTATTTTTCCTTTGAAGTAGTCATCATTATCGGCAATAGATTTGTCTCAACTGAGGTTGGCTTTATGAATTCTCGTTCTTCTTTTATTTTCATTGAGTTTTATTTAAGGTGTTAAATCTATTTACTTAAATCCTTTTTGCATGGAGTTCTATAAATGTTCCCTTTGGTCTAGTTTTTTTTCTTATCTAATTCCTTTTTATTAATTTTTTATATCTATCTTATTACTTCATCTACACTTCATTGTACATAACTAAATTACCCAAGGCTACTTTTTTATTTTATTTTCAATGAGTGCAAACTTCTATAATACCTCTTATATAATCATTTTTCAATTTAGTTTTTCTAGTTTTGTCATATACCAATTTTAACATTTTTATTTATGTTGCAATCAAATTTGTAACTATATTATTTATCATTAAACACTCATATCCAATTTACAAAATTGAAGTAATAGAAATTTTATAAATTTTTTTCATCATCACATGATATATAATCTCTTATCACATAATAGACTTGAGACACTTCTCCATTTTACCTGCTCAAAATTAGCTCTTTTAATTATATACTCATCTATATCGATATGTTGTTGTATATAAACAATTATTCTTGTTGCACTAAATTTATTAAAAATTTTTTAATTGTTATGTACTGATATCCATATAAACTAATGTGCTTTTATAAAATTTAACTCAAACTCTTTATTATATTTTCTTGTCACATAATAGGGCTAAACACTCATCAATTTTAACCATTGTAACTATACAATTGTATTCCCATATATATCCTTATTTTTTTATAATAAATCTAAAATATTTAAACTTATCATTTATGTATTACTTTGTCTTTTATATTAACTAACAATTATTAATTTTATACTTAAAATTATTTATCATAAACTCAACCTCCTTCTACAATTCATAGGCTTCTATCTTCTAAATTTTTTTTTTTCATTTCTCTAATTTCCACTTATGTCTACATAGGTCTCATTGATTAGAATAATGCCATATACAAATAGGACACACTATGATACCCCACTTTGAATATCCTTTGTACATATTTTCATAATTTATATTAAAAAAAAATCTTAATGTCAATCCTTGTGGTATTATTGAGAATTTTTTAATGATTCTATAATTGCTTATAATGCTAGTATTTAAAACTTCAATTTTTTTTTTTTTTTTTTTTTTTTTTTTTTTTTTTTTTTTTTTTCTTTTTTTATGATTGAGAAAAGTTTTATGTTTTTATTAATTAGCTCAACTTATAAATTGCTTTAATGGTGGATCTTTTTGTTATAAATCAAAATTAATTGTTTGATATGTTGTGATTTTTCTATGCTTGTATTCCATTAGCCCCTTATAAATAACTTCATTGCATGACTTTGAAGTTTAGTTGTTCTATTATCAGCACAATTTTGAACTTCTCTATATTTAAGAATGATCACCCTAATAATTTTTTTTTTCAATCATTTGAAATTTTCTTAGTCTTTAACTAATAGAAATATCTTCATAATTCTTTAAATGTTATGCAGCATCTTATCTTGATATAAAATTTTATTTTTATGATTCATCTTCTTTAGAAATACCTAGCTTTACTTCTTAAGATTAATTTAAAATATACTTTATAATTTTTTTTAATGACTGTCTTCTAAAAATAGTTCTGATTTAAACTCTCATTTAAAATTTCTCGAGACACTACTTTCATTTTTCTTTTATTTTTTATTTTTAATTAAGATATTATTATCTTTATTACTTCTAGTACTTATAACTTGATTGAAGTTTTTAGGTTTTCTATATTCCCTTTTTTCTTCCTTGGTACCTAGCCTACTATATAAATTATGGTAAGTTATAGCCTTATAATTTATTTAATACCCTCTGTAGAAGACTTACAGCTTTCTTATGATCATTGTGAGCCCTAACATGTATTTTTTTTACCACTTCTTGACTAAAATCTTGCATTTCTGGGACATGTAACTTAAAAATTGGGAATATTAATTTCTCAAGACAACTAAATCCTTGAGCAATGCTTACTCATTATATAATTGGCCTCTCAAAGTTATTTATTTCATTTTCAATGAACCAGGGATCCTTTTAGGGCCTTCAATCTCTAATTTCATACTTTTCATAAATCCCCACTCAATCCGCTCTAAACCATTAAAGTAATCACTACTACTTATTTCATTTATTTTTTAGATTATACATTAAAGTAGTTCATTCATTTTTTTTAAATAAATTTTAAAATATATTTTCTTTTAATTTGAGGATTATTAATGTCAATCGCATATATATAATGGCTCGAATTCACCCACCTCTCACATTGAAAAAAGAGTTTTCTGCATGTAATGGAATAGAAGATAAGACATTACCTGTAGATTTTGCCTCATTTTGTGGGACTTTAGATCTGCTTCGGGTTTCCTAAAGAAGCACCTATAATTAATTACTCTCGACTGAGAGAGAACTTTCGATGGCTATCGTTAATGCTTAATGCTTATAAGAAGAAAGATGTGAAGTTTTGGAATTTAGATTTAAAATTCATATTTAACAAGAGATGGTTGGGAAACAATGACGCCCATCTGATCACATATCCGATTCTGCCGGCCTCTATACTTAATGAGAGATAATGATACAACTGGCGAATCCTTATCGAACACACATGTCGCCGCTGCTCAAGAAATCTCAGATCAGTGTTGTTTGTCAAGGAGACACGCTCTACCACCTAATGAGGCATTTTGTCCTATCAAATATATCACCATTCAACTCAAAAGCATAGAAATGAACATAAGGCCAGGACCGCTGATATATGGGGTCATTTGGCGACAACCACCGTCGATGATTCAGAATCGATCTGAATTACCGCCAAACCACGCATGAGACACCTACCACCCCTGGCATGAGATTGAGTAAACATAGTTGTGTTTGATTTGACTGGCTCCTTGAGGAGTTTTCTTAATTTGTCACATTTAGCAAACAATTGCGAAAGGTGGATTGATTTTTAACTTTAAGTTCTTTAAAATTGAATTTCATTTAAGCATTTATAATTTGGTGATTTATTTGATTTTACATTTGCATTGATACTTGAGTTTGATTAATTCAATTTGAGGTTGCAAGCAAATTTTTATGGTAAGTATTCTCTCTGGTTGAAATCTTCATTCAACACAACCATCATCGGGGTGGTTCATTGTTTCGCTGTTTCAGATCGTATCCACTCTATTAATTTGATAATAGAGGATCAGATCTGCTGTCATATGATAGAATTAACTTCTTAGATGTTTTATTAGGTTGAAGATATTATAATAACACCATTAGATTTTTTAAGTTTTGTTAATTTGGACCCGGTCCTAAGACCCAACCGGATTCAATCAAGATCCTCGACACCTATTCACCATTTGGCTCATGTGTAGTTATTTTAAACTCTTAGGTGAATCATGGAAAATTCAATAATCTCTTAAAATAGTCACCTACAAGTAGATGCAATAAGATTGAATATATAGTTACTTTATGATTCATAAGCACTTCAATTTCATTTGAAGGCTCACACGTATTTCAAGGAACATAAATTAAGTGTAGCATCACTATAAAGTTCATGTCATGAGTCCATTTTTTAAAAGTATTTATATAGATTTTGAAGCACAGTGTTTATAAAAATGTCTCGTAGTACGTGTAATATTTAATTTGAAATCTTCATTCCGCTTGTACATATGAATTAGGATTCGTATGCAAGATGTTTTAGGTCTTGTTCAATTATTTAGATTAATATTCATTTTTTTGCATTTAGTTTATAACTCATTGAGTTTTTTAAGTTTCAATGAAACATAGCTCGTGATCGCTGAGAAACTTGTAGACAACTATCAAGATCACCGGAGGCTTTACTTGAATTTTGTTTTTGTTAGGAGACAAACCCTCAAGTTCATTAAAAGTCCTATTTATGATCGTCAACAAGTCGTCGAGTTTCCTGTAAGGTCATTCTTATTTAAATACTTTTAGAATTTTATATGTAGGTTTATTCTTTAATTTATTATTCTTAAATAAATTCAATTTAAACTTATAAACACTTTTATTTGTTCTTATTTAAGTCTCCGTAAGTTACGACTGCCATGTCGCTCCAGAGGGTGATCTGAGTGCCATGCCTTCCAACCATACCTTAAAAAATCGATAGTGACACTACTACGGGAGTCTTAAACCCACCACGCTTAAAAAAGCGTGCATAGGCCTTCAAGTACCTGCAATTTCAATTCAAATTTTAATTTTAAGCTCAGAGTTTATTTTGCATTAAATTAATTAAGTCCTCTATTAATCTGAATTTTGGCAATCTCTAAGATCTTACTCATATAGGTTTGCATCGAGATTTCCCTCTAAAGAAGATATCTCGCCTTGACTACTTACTTTCTTTAACCCGCTAGCTTTACCTATAAGCAACAAGGTCTTCAAATTGCTAACTCTTGATATATGAGGTCTTTGAATACCATGAGGCATTCTGTTCTCAAATAATGATTCTTCAATAATACTTGGCCCAACACAAGTCATGAGTAAGGCCATACACTGAGCTTGGATGTTAGTAGGGAATCCAGGATATGGTAATGTCTTGATATTGAAAGCTTGAAGGTCTCCACCTTCTACTTCAGGAACTGCTGAAACTTCAAGGGCGCTGGGACCAGTCTGTGTGATCTTGCATCCTGCTTCTGTAAGCTTCTCTATCATCCGTGCTACATGTGAAGGGATAACAGGTGACAGAGAAATGCATGAGCGTGTGATGGCAGTAGCAACCATGAATGTTTCAACGGCTATACGATCTGGCAAAATGGTGAACTCAATGACATACAGCTTCTTTCTGCCTGTGATAACAAGAGTGTTGGTACCAGCCCATTCAATGCATGCTTAACAGGCAATCAGAAATTTAGCAAGATCTACAACCTCTGGCTCCATAGTTGCATTTCTAAGCAGAGAAACACCATCAACCATGGATGCTGCCATCATGAAGGTTTCAGTTGCTCCCACACTTGGGTAAGTGAGATAGATCCTCTCCAAGGCCTTTGCCATTTGCAGCATAAACACAAACATTCTCCTCTCTCAACTTGGTTACCTCACCAAGAGCTTCAAGCCCCTTAATATACAGATCCACAGGTCTCACTCTAATCCTGCATCCTCCAGGCATCGTCGCCTCAGCTATCCCAAACCTCACAACCAGCGGCCCCAAAACAAAGAACCCCACTCTAATCCTCCCTATCTTCTCCGAACAAGGCTCGGTCACGCACACTTGTTCAGTCACACACACATTGCTTGCGTCCACAACCAAGGCGCTAGCGTCTTCCACCTCCACGGGCTTGACACCGAGCACATCGGCTATCATGCGGTCGAGGAGCTCGTACTCCATGCAGCCACTGACCGGAGGAGCAACATGGTTGAGGACGGCGAGGGGTTCGTAAGGCCCGAGAGGTGTGACGGTCGCAGATTGGTTGTAATCCACGACAGTGAGAGCCCTGCTGGTCGAGAGAAGAAAAGAGGGAGAGAGTGCCGTCGTGTCTGGCCGGAACCGAGAGGGAGGATTCTGCATTCGTTCGGATGTGACTCGGGAAATGAAAGAGAACGAAAGGAAATAGGGTTCGCACATGGGAGAGCCATACGGCGCTTCCAATTGGTCCGGGTGTGATTGTGGATTAGGGCGGCTACAAATTCCAAGAAGTTGATCAGATACAATTAGAAGATGATTAGATAGATTTCACCTCGAAATTCGTGCTACTTTTGACGAAATTTTAAGCGCGACAATCTTAGTCAAATTGGATGTCTATTCTAATTTCTGCCCGATTCAATGACAATCGTTTCACTGACGGAGGTCGCTGGTTCGAATCAAAGTTAATTTCAACTCGATTGCGCCGCCGCTTTTGATATTCACGCAGCCTTCCTCATCCGGAATTGAGCACGACAGCCTCATTTGATGTTTCGACATTACGCTTAACGACGAATTTCTGAACGTGATCCTTCCATATAATGCGGACGACCTTCGACCCCGATATCGCGATCGTGATATTCTGATCACTCGAATTCGCTCGAACGTGATGACACGACGTCCGTCGATTCGCTTCTCCGACGATTTGATTTTGAGTGTATTTCAACTTCGATTGTGTTGTTGTATCCGCCATCGACTTGTAAACTAATTCGACTAATGTGACATATTGAGGTTACAAAATCTCACTGCATTATGAGTCATGTTTGTTGAAAACTGGTTGACCCTTTGGATTAGCCATGATTCTTGAATTACTTCAGCCTCTTAAGATCGCCTTCCACCATCCGCCTCGCTTTGATGGGTTTGTCAAGATCTTTGCTTTTGTGTTTTGTAGATTTGATTTCCTCACCTTTTCATGCTCGATCGGTTTGATGAGGAATTAGTTTGTGCTTGAGATTTGGAATTCTTCTCTGCCTTTAAACTTGATTGACTTGATGAAGGATTTACCTGATTGTTTCATATTGACTTCTCAGTGTATGACCCTCAATCCCAGCTTATCGCTTTGACAAGGGGTGCATGCTGATGCTTGGCCTGCATCTATATATAAGTTATCGCCAAAGAATCAATTTAATCGAAATTCCTCTTGCTGGTGAACTATTTAATCGCATCACCCTTGCTTTTAAGTAACTTGATGAAAATTGACTGATCTGTGCTTCAGTTTGATCATCATTTGAAAGAGATTGAAATATCATCTGCGTGCAAATTGATTTGAGCAACTCAATTGAGAGTTTTCATATCGCCCACCATCAAGTAGTGATCTCGATTCTACCGCCAATTTAGTGAGATTGAACACCTATCATATCATTGACCGACGACGGCCTTTTCACCGCCTTTCTTATTTTGTCGAAGAAGAGCGCCGACTCACCATTTGGGCTTGTTGAGTCCGACCAGAACCTACTCAGCTCTAATTAAGCTATGTGGTTTGGTCATCGACTTACTTAACGGGGCTCTTTCACTGATTTTTTTTTATGCCAAGAGATGGCCAAGTTGAGTTCAACTTTTAGAACCCATTTGTGTCATAGATTTGAAGATGCAGAGGTTGATATTTTTTCAACTTAATTGATTGAAGCTTCCAAAATTGAGAGTTCTTCTAACTTGATCTTCAGAATTTGACAAATCTGGGAGACAAACTTTTGATATTTAAGCATGTCTGTTCATGCGTGCAGTTGATTCTTTTTATTCTTGGAAGAGCATGCAACTTTGACCATAATAATTATAGATATATTCAAGGATCTTGGCATAAAGCTTGATGTCAACAACTCAATATATGAAAACCTTCTTTCAGAGGGTTGGAATCATCAAGAAAAAAATCTTGTTTAACAAGGGATTGCGATTAGTTCAAAAGATATTACAAGATTTGATTTTTTTATCAAAATGATATGATATTTTTTTATATATATATTCTAAGGATTTCACTTAAAGCATAATGCTCATAAAAATATAAAAAAATCCTACCGCCTAACAAGTGGAGGCTTGAAACTGCTAAGAAAATTTGAGATATTTTATACTTTGCTTTACTTGCTGAAGACTTCCTGAGAGTTTGAAAATATATTTTCTCCTGGTGACTTAATTGATGATTGTTCAGATGAGAATGTCTTCGCCTATGGTTGGACTTATTAAAGATTCAATTCAAATTTGAAATTTGTATTTTCCTCCTCCACCCCTTTCTTCAAGGGACTTGATGGAGTTGATGACTTGGTGAGATGAGAACATCTTCTGGTCCCCATGCATGGTGCTTTGACTGTTGAAGACTTCATCTTTGGGATTTGTATATTGTATTTTCTTCATCTTGGCTTCATGCCTTAACCTGAGGATGGAGGAAAGAGTCTGAATTGTCGAAGACTTGTTAGTGATACACAATCACCGCACCTTCAGGCTGCAGTTTAAGATGTCCGAACCAAATTTCCTGAGTTTGTCAATCACAAACAAAGAGTCATCATGTTTATGCCAGAATCCACATATTGATGACATGACCCTTAGTTCCTTTGGTTTTCTACTAACATCGAGATGACTTCTTGGTCCTTTGCCGCTTGGACTTATTGAAGAAGAGTTTCCTTCGATCTTTGCTTTTTCAAGATTTATCGATTGATATCAAACTCCTAGTGACTTCTCGAGTGGGTTTTTTGTTGGATTTTGAAAATTCGACATTATGACTATTGTGATGATCTCCAAGTCTGCCTCCCACTCACAAAGTTGGAAGGATTTAGGTTTTGAATGTCTTTGAACTAATGAAGTAAGAGAATCTTTACTGCCTCATTTGGTCCATGCTGCACTCACAAATATGACTACCCATTGTTCCCACAGCACCACTCGAGCCTGAAATTGAACAATTGATGAAGGGTTTTATCATCCCAACGGTGGTCTTTACTTTACACCTGTGATTTATCAGTAGACCCGACTTGCTTACTCGCCGGTGAGGTTTTACGCACCCACTGAGTCTTAGATTTTGATCTATGAATGAAAGATGTGTTTCCAACTTGATTATTGATGTTTGCATTTAAAAAAATCTCTTTTTGGTCATTCTTGGCTTTGAAACTTGTGAATTTGAATACATAATTTGAACATGTATATGAGAATTCACTGCACGAGACAACACAAACATGAGACCCCTGCCTACAAAGGGAATATTTTGCTATAAAATTTTTAAAAAAATGCCCCCTATTTGATAGGGGGATCTTTGCAATATTTCACAAGTATGATGACATCAAAATTATTTTTTTATTTTCACACTTATAATGATCATATGAGACTTACATTGATCATCATAATCATTCATTTTGGGATTTCTACCATACCATGCCCAAAAAATATATAAAATGCTCCTGCCTAATAGGGATTTTTGTTTTTAGAAATGCGATTCTTTATAAGAGAATTTTCAAGAAAACTTATGAAAATTTTAAGTATGATATTCATTTGATTACACTTTCATGCATAACTTCTTTAGCATCGATCATCATTAGAGCATTGATTTTTCAATGAAATCAACGAGTCAGTGACGAGATCACCCTGGATGACTTCCGCGTGTCATCGTTAGTTTCATCATATATGACATTTTTTCTTGTATCCATTCTGAAGAATTTATTTTTATGGATTCTCTGAGGCACATCCGTATAAACGCCGTTGTCTTTCTTTAAGGCAAGCCTCGAGGCTTTGGCCTCCAAATTTGCTTTACCTTTTGCCGACTTTCAATGATTGACCTATTCAGTGTCCGCTGCACGCTGATGCTCGAAGGACTTGAATTGGTTGACATCTCAGGATGAGATCACTTTGAGAAGCAACTCTAACCTCCTAATGACCTCGATATTTTCTTTTCATCAATCATTTCTCTTAAGAAACTCAGGACCATCGACTCTTACAGATACGCTTTGAGTTTTCACTGAGAAGTCGAACCTATGTTTGATCTAAAAGGACTGTTTGATTTGACCAGTAGAACTATTTCATTTTACCCATCTTAGTTGTCAAATTTGTTATGAGTTGGAACACTCGCTTTGGTTCCACAGCTGGTTGTACAATTTTCTGCTCAAGCAATGGTTATTGAGCACGCACTTCATCATTTCTCTTTCTCTGCTGTCTCTGGATTAGCTTGCTTCCAGATGAAGAAGTTTCGCTCGCCGCTTTTCTTCATACTTCTTTTTCATACTTTTCGGTGAGTGATTCAACATGTGGTTCAGTCCACCGCGTAACTTGTTTAGAATGATCTTGAGTTCTTATTATCACTGATGGTAGTTTTTGTAGTGGGGGTATTCTTGGCTTCTCTGATAATTAGTCTTTGATGCCTCTTCTTCATAAGCTATTTCTTTACACCCATTTCAAATTTTCAAACTCATGGAGTGGGAACACCGCTTCACCAAGTCCGTCATATGGTTAAGGATTCAAAAAGAATGAGAGCTCACAGCTCAAAGATTTCTTTCTCCTTCTTGTGTTCTACTAATTTTCCTCTAAAAGAGGATTTCAAAGATCATGCCTTCCTAAAGGTTCAAATGGCGTAGTAATGATTTACGTGACCAAACTTCGCCTGAAGGATCTCATGACCCAGACATCGTAACCAAATCTTTCAATTTAAAGGCTCTTTTCGAGGAACTTAATAGTGGTCATTCTAGCTATCCTCCTCTACATAGCTGCACAATATGTGTGCTCAGTGAGGTTATTTGCAACAATCGGTAGAAGTTTACACTACTAAATCAATTCAACATCCACATTGATAACAACGCTAAATGAATCTAATATTACCCGACTAGCCGCATGATGAACAAGGTGCTCAAGATTCATCTTTGCATGAAAGATGTGATTAAGATATATTATCCCATATTTTCAAAATGCAGATACAATGTAACAAACCGACATGTGAATAAGTCAGCAGTCATAAGTGACATGATGATTTTGAATTTTGCTGTAATGCTCCACCTATAGCTGGGACTCAATTAATCAAAGATGGAAAGAGAAATCTGTCCCCACCGGAGTCGCCAGAAATCTGTGGGCTCTGAAGATCCATTTAATATAAAGGGCAAATAGATTAGTCATAAGGATATGGTCGATTTAAATTTAATTTTATTGAAAATTGATTTTTTTTTTTCAATGTTTTTTTATACTCCATTATTGATGAAAAGATAAACCTTTCCCCAGCGAGTCATAAATTTCAAAATTTCACACCGATCTTTCATTTGAAAATATGTTTAAGTTTCTGTGTAATTTTCAGATTAAATAGTGGATAAGACACTACACATTAAACAGTGTGCTCTGAAGATTCATCTTTGTAATGAAAGATGTGGATTAGTAATCAGTAATTGATATATTATCCCATATTTTCAAAATGTAAAGATGTAAACAAACTAATATAGAACAAGTGACAAGGACACATTGCCTTAGATTTGAACTTATAATGCCACCGTTACTATTTTGACTTGGCCAAAGATGGAAAGAACAGGCTGTAAACTGCGTGGCTCAAGATCCATTTAATATAAGACATTAGTCATAAGACATTTAAATTTTAATTTTATTGAAAATTGATTTTTTTTCAATGTTGTTTTATACTCCATTATTGATGAAAAGATAAACCTTTCCCTGAAATGCTGAATCAGCTCAAAATTCGCCACCGACCTTTCATTGAAAATTTAAATGTGTCTGTAATTTTCGAAGTGATTAAATAGTAAAGACACTGATTTCACCTCATTTTGAATTAACTGACCGTTTCATAAAGTGCAAATGTTAATTCCCTCTTAGAGAGAGAGAACTTTCATTCTACCGCAAGATCTCGCAGAAATTTTATACAGAAGAAGATAAGTTTTGAAATTTAGATTTATAAAATTCATTATATTTAACTCGTTTTATATTGGGGAACAATGCCTGAATCACACTTGTGCCATCTCACTGGCCCTACACTTAGTTAATTGTAAATGACACAACCTGATCGGGGCGATCCTTGTCAAAGCTATAAGCAGGCCCAGTCCTTCACTGGGTGTGAGACAAGTTGTAATTTTAAGTTTCCTGTGGAGTGCTTCATCAAGACATACCCTATGGTTCACACCCGTGACAGAGCCATTAGAACATACGCTCATCGCAAATAAGTCATTTGCGACAACCACCTGTGACTCCTTTCGTCAAATGCTGTATGGAGCTCACCTGCCAAATATAGCATCTGCCACGCCCTTCTCAAATGAGATTTGTTTGAAAGAAACATACTGTTGCATTTAATTCTTTTGGCTGAGCTGTAGTTTTAATTGTCATCATTTAACAAAACAATCACAAAGTGGCGATTGATTTGCCTTTAAAGCTTTTAAAATCAATTTCATTTATAATTGGTGATTATATTTCCATTTTCATTTGTACGATACTGAGTTTATTCCTAATTGACAAAATTTTTATGGTGCATTTCCTCCGCATGAAATCTTCATTCAACACAACCATTATCATCATCGTTACTGCTTTATCCTATGTACCTACCATTTGATAATATGATCTTCACCATGTCATCTAAGAAAATTGTTTTTTCGGAGTTTTTTTAATAAAGAAGATATTATAATAACATCATTAGATTTTGTGTTTTGTGACGACCCTACCGAAGACCCAACCGGATTCAACCAGTAAGATCCTCACACTACATTCACCATAAGGTTGGGGACATGATATTTTAAACTCTTAGCTGAATCATGGAGAATTAATCTCTTAAAATACTCACCTACAAGTATATGCAATAAGATTGAATACATAGTTACTTTATGATTCATGTAAGCACTTCAACTTCATTTGAAGGCTCGCACGTATTTCATGGAACTTAAATTAAGTGTAGCATCACTACAAAGTTCATATCATGAGTCCATTTTTTTTAAGTATTTACATAGATTTTGAAACACAGTGTTTACAAAAATATCTTGTAGTACGTATAATATTTAATTTGAAGCCTAACGCCTTCTGTCCGCTTGTACATATGAATTGCGGATTCGGTGGCGTAAAATGTTTTAGTTCTTGTTCAATTATTTAGATTAATATTCATTTTTTTGCATTTAGTTTATAGCTCATTGAGTTCTTTAAGTTTCAATGAAACATAGCTCGTGATCGCTGAGAAGCTCGTAGGCAACTATCAAGATCATCGGAGGCTTTATTTGAATTTTGTTCTTGTTAAGAGACAAACCCTCAAGTTCATTAAAAGTCTTAGTTATGATCGTCAACAAGTCGTCGAGTCCCCTGTAAGATCATTCTTATTTAAAGACTTTTAGAATTTTATATGTATGTTTATTCTTTAATTTATCATTCTCAAATAAATTCAATTTAAACATATAAACATTTTTATTTGTTCTTATTTAAGTCTCAGATAGTCCAAAATTGGTAGATCCCGACTCGTCAGAGAGGCTGTCAGATCTTGAACGCTTAAAAAAGCGTCGTAGTCGATGTCTTTGCGTGACGCCGGTAAATCTTTTAAACCCACCACGCTTAAAAAAGCGTGCATAGGCCTTTAAGTACTTGCAATTTCAATTCAAAATGTAATTTTAAGCTTAGAGTTTATTTTGCGTTAAATTAATTAAGTCCTTTGTTAATCCGAATTTCGCCTCCCGACGTCTTCCTACATGCGTCGATGATCTATTCAATCTTCCCGTCAATCTGGCCTAGCGGTCATGTCTTGCGACCTGCTTAACGTGATCTTCTAGCGTAACAAGGTCAAACTCGTTAACTCTATTGAGCATAACGAGGTCTTTGAATACCATGATGCATTCTGCATTCTGTTCTTAAATACTAATTCTTCAATAATACTTGGCCCAACACAAGTCATGAGTAAGGTCATACATTGAGCTAGGATGTTAGTAGGGCTCCACCTTTCTTGATGTTGAATGCTTGAAGGTCTCCACCTTCTACTTCAGGAACTGCTGAAACTTCAAGGGCGCTGGGACCAGTCTGATATCTTGCATCCTGCTTCTGTAAGCTTCTCTGTCATCCGTGCTACATGTGAAGGGATAACAGGTGACAGAGAAATGCATGAGCATGTGATGGCAGTAGCAGCCATGAATGTTTCAACGGCTATACGTTCTGGCAAAATGGTGAACTCAATGACATACGACTTCTTTCTGCCTGTGATAACAAGAGTGTTGGTACCAGCCCATTCAAATAATGCCCAACAGGCAATCAGAAATTTAGCAAGATCTACAACCTCTGGCTCCATAGCTGCATTTCTAAGCAGAGAAACACCATCAACCATGGTTGCTGCCATCATGAATGTTTCAGTTGCTCCCACACTTGGGTAAGTGAGATAGGATGATCCTCCAATAAGGCCTTTGCCATTTGCAGCATAAACACAAACATTTTCCTCCCTCAACTTGGTGACCTCACCAAGAGCTTCAAGCCCCTTAATATACAGATCCACAGGTCTCACTCTAATCCTGCATCCTCCAGGCATCGTCGCCTCAGCTATCCCGAACCTCACAACCAGCGGCCCCAAAACAAATTACCCCGCTCTAATCCTCTCTATCGTCTCCCAACAAGGCTCGGTCACGCACACTTGTTCAGTCACACACACATTGCTTGCGTCCACCACCAAGGTGCCAGGGTCTTCCACCTCCAGGTGGGCTTCGACCGACCGCAGCACATTGGCCATTGTACGCGTGTCGAGGAGCTCGAGTACTCCATGCAGAGCCACTAGATCGGAGGAGCAACAGAGGGTTCCAGCGAGGAGAGGGGTTTCGGTGGTGAGAGGTGGCGGCAGGGTCGCTTGTAATGCGACGGGCAGAGAGCCTTTGCTGGTCGAGAGAGAAAGGGAGAGGTGCCGTTTAGGTAGCTGCTGTGCTCGGGAACTAGAGAGGGAGGATTCCAGGCATTCGTTCAGATGGGACTCGGGAAATGAAAGAGAACGAGAGGGAAATAGAGGGGTTCGGCTGCACATGGGAGGCCATACGGCGTTTCAATTGGCTGTCATGGGCGGCTGATTGTGGATTAGCGGCTATAAGTTCCAAGAAGTTGATCAGACACAATTAGAAGATGATTAGATAGATTTCATCTCGAAATTGGTACTTGACGAAATTTTAAGTGTGACAATCTTTAAATGGATGTATTCGGTAATTTCGACGTTAGGATGAGCGAATCCATTTCACGATTGAAAGTCGTTTGGTTGAAATGAGATTGAATCGGGTTAATTCAACTCATTTCGCTTTTTTGACCGTTGATATTCATGCGGCTATAAGTTCCAAGGGTGATCGCAGAAGATGATTGATAGGTTTCGACATTCCGTGTGGCGATCATTAAATGACGAATGTTTGCATCGCGATCTTCGATATACGCGTGGTGTGCTGGCGGCTCGCTCTCTTGATGAATCGATTGTGAAATATGTATATTTTGATCAATTTTCGATGTTACGAGCATTGATAGTCGTTTGTGTCGTCGTTTATTTGATTTGGTGACATCGAGTGTATTTCAACTTTGATTTGTGCGTTGTTGTATCCGAAGCCGATCGACTTCGTCTTGTAAACTCGACTCGACTAATGTGACATATATGGAGGTCAACAATGTCCTCTCCCAAAATTCAGCTAGATTATTCACCTTAAAAAGATTTATTTCTCGAGTATCCATGCCTACTATCTTTACGTCATTCTTACTGATAATCTCTCCATCATATAAGAGCTTTATAACCTTCCATAATAGTTTGATGTCTCCCTTATTATTTAGGATTGTATTTTTCGTTATTTTTATTTTGTTGATTTCGATTATGCAATATTTATTTTTCTTGGGTGAGAACTATTTGGTGAAATGTGCATTGAACTTCTTATTTAGAGGAAAAAAAATGGATTTAGCTTTTGTTTTACAATTATTAGTTTATTAACGTTTTGCTCATCCAACATATGTACTAAATTTGATCTTCCCTTCTGATTTCAGCCAACCGAACGCATCACTATTTTGTCTACATATTTTTATGGTAAGAACATTGGACTTCTATGTTTTGGTGATGTTACATAACTAAACTGAACTGTGCCATTACTATCTTATAGATGATAATCTCTACCATTTTCTTCATTAAGACAGCTATAATGTAGTGTTTGTCATGAAAACAATAGAAAGTTCATTTTTACTTGATATTTATCTTGCTTCTTTCTATTTTTTATTTATATTTATTTTTTTCCTACAATTATCAATTCTGTAAGATTGCGTTGTTGAAATATTGGACCTGTAATAATAAACTCTCAATTTTTAGTTAAGGTAAAATATTTACTGGGAAACTGATGCAGAACCATCCCAAGTAATCTCAAGTTAGAACATGCTAATAAGGGTTTTAGCTGAGCCTATTATGGTTTAGTTGTTGTTCAAGCTACATTATCTGGTAGCGCAACTCATTCCTTTTGTAAGAGTGGCATGTATTGCTGGGATTACTTTGACAACTTGAGGGAATTTTTAGTATATTTTTTCTGACCTTATAGCACTACTTTTTCCCTTACTAAAGTTCTTTTGATGAAATGATTCATTCATGTTGATTCTTATCTATTTAGTTCCTCTTTTGAAATATAACACTATTTTTCAAGGAAATTAATCTAGGCCTTCTGCTATTTTTTTTTTTTTACATTTTACTGTCTTATTAGGGCTTTGTTTGGTTGCATTTAAGAAAAAGCAAAAAGTGAAGGTTGGGGAAAGTGGACAATTTTTTGCTTTGTTTGTGTCATCAATCTTAAAATTATATACATAGTATCAATAATTAAATCATAACTTTTAATCAATGCAATAAAAAATTATACATATTATAACAATGTATAAAAGTGTGGTATTATAGCATCTTATTAATGAATAAATATTATGATATTTTATAAGCTTCATTTATATTTATATCAATATTTTTGTAGTATTTATATCTCTCTCTGAGTCATTCTGGCTGCAGAATTTAATAACACAATCTTGCTTTATGAACTGTTTATATCCATCGTAAGACCAATCAGGAAGATACTTCTCATAACTTGCCTCTTATTTTGGTCACTAACTTTATTTATAATTTGATGTTAAGTAAACTTAACTTATTGCCTCTTGCTTTGCATATAAAGATGAGAAGGAGGAGAGCTGTGAATGGGAGAAAACTATTCTGAAGAGAAGACTATCTGAATCGGCAATCGAAGTTGAGAGACAGGTATGCGACATTCAAAAAATATCTTGTCGTGAAGAAAAAAAAATAAAAAAAAATAAAAAAAGTAAAAAAAAAGATTTTTTATTTTTTATTTAAATTCAAGTTGGAAACCTTACCCTATTTTGTTCTCCATTTTTCTCTTACAGAGAATGAAATGCCTTCCATGAATTCAATGTTCTATTACTTCTTCAGCAAAAAGTCTTGGTAAGTTTTCTCATGAATATGTATTGCATAATGAGATTGAATTTTGAATGGGCTGTGGTATTTTCTAAAGGAAAATATTCAGTAAATTATAAATATGCAGTGCCAACAGAATTAATACATTCAGCTTTAACACTTTAGAATTATGCTTATCTGTAGGAAATCAAGTTAGCTAAAAAAGGGCACAGTTGCTGTTATACTGTTCTTTATCGTTTATTCATTGAGCCAAATTTCCTTATATTTATTTTAACTTTTTTAATTGTCAAAGATCATCCTCTACAATAAGTTGAATTCTTTTTTTATTTGCAAATGTTGTTGCCTTGTTTATGATTCCAATACTATTTCGTTTAGTAAACTGTTTTTTTTTATACATATATTTAGAATAGTGTCAGAAGAATGATATTTGGTGTTAGATTATATATTCCAAATTTCCTTTATATATATATATATATATATATATATATATATATATATATATATATATATATATATATATATATATATATATATATATATATATATATATATATATATATATATAATATTTTCTTATATATGACAAAATGTATTTTATTTTAAAAAGTTAATGATGATATTTTTTGAAATATTAAAGATTTTGATGTTATTTATGTAAATAGTAAAATTTAAGTGTTGGATGTGTAAATGTATAAGAGTTGTCTGCTTCTTAAAAAAAAAAAAGAGAATTTGCTTTATAAAAAGTGGCAAGAAGTAAATAATATAATCTCATAATGATATAAGAATCTAGAAGCCTTCTAAAGAGGGTAATTAGCAAATCATTAATTATAGTTTTTGGTAATTATTATAAGAGAGATTATATATTTTTTTTAAAAAAGAGAAGAATATATAAGATAATTAAGGTAGAAGATGAGAGAGATTTTCCGATTTTGATATAATTAAGTGCATTAGAAGTGGATGTTATATAATATTACTTGAAGAAGTAGATACCAAAAGAGGAGAAAATTTTACTTAATATTTGTTAAATATGAGTTGTAGATGGGTATAATAAATAAAAATAATCACATATAATAGAAATTTATTATAATATAAAGTAAAACTAGCTTTAAAGATGACTATAGCTAAAACCTTATCTTGAACGAAGATCTTTGTTAAGATTTGAAGAATTATGAGGCTAAAAAAAAAAAAAAAATTTTTTTTGCTCAAATTCTCCACAATCAAACAAGCACTTGAAAGCTAATTTCAATTAAATTTCTTAAATATTTCTATTTCGTCTCTCCAAATTCATTCAAACCAAACGGAGCCTTATATTACAATTTCAAGGTTACAGATCGTAGAATTCTTTTCCCCGTTCTTTCAAAAGAAATTTTTAAAACTAAACCTCACACACTAATTACAAAACATGAACTAATCCTTCTGCTACTGTAGGTTAGGGACGTAAGAATATAAGTATTTGCATTATCAGATAATTGATCACGGTATTTACAAACATGTTATTGAATTTGTAGGTATTTATATGTTTGATATCTAATTTTTTATCTTTATTTATATATTATTTTAATGTCTAAATCACATGAAAAATATTATAAAGATGAGATATAGGTGTTACTTGTCGGAATAGTTAAGAGTTTTGTAATATAAATTTTAATAATATTTGTTTATTTAAATGATTTTGTTTGAGAGGTAAATATCAGTTGCATTATAAATCAGTTTATTTCTAAGAAAGGATCAGAAAGTAATTGGATGTGAGTTCTGAAAACTAATTTACCAAAGAACTCTCTGTCCTCTAACTTCTAAACTCTCATAAGTGAAACTTGATATATTCCTCTAAAATTTATAAATCAAGTATGGATTTCAATTAAAAGCTATTTAATCAAATAAAATGACTCATGAGATGAGTAACAACTAAAATCGGATCAAAATTAAAGAGCAATTATCAAAAGTTACATATAACGAGATCATAATAGAATGGTCAAATGATTTTAAAATTTGGCTTATATGAATCGGCTGAGAGATGAATCCAACTAGTCTAAGATTACTCAAATAAGATCATTTATGATCAAATTATATGATCAAACGAATCAATATATACTGTCCGATGGAGTATTTTGAGATTTTGGTTACAATGATCAAAATGCCTTCTTAGAATCTTATAAATAAGACCCCATTCTTGTCATGGAGGGGGGAAGGAGTTGGAAGTGAACTTAGGAGAAAGCTGGGAGAGAGATAGAAGTTTGAAGTTTGTTCCACCATTGATCGATGTCTTTTGTCGTCACACCAACAATCGATATACTACTGTGCATAGTTGTTATCGATCATTTCAATTCGATTCTCATATAGAATATTGTAATCCCGTTATCGAGAAAACTTAAACTTTGTACTCCAAAGCAGATATATAGTAGAGCATTTTTACTAGGCTAGGCCCCGCGATTTTTCCCCCTCTTCATGGGGTTTTTCCACGTTAAAATTTTGGAGTTTCTTATTCTATTTTCAACTATCTGTGTGCGTGTTGGATTTCCATATAAAATTAAGGCGTGAAGTTTTATTCTACAAGCGATTTTCCGCATAACAATTTGGAGGAGATTCTCATTACTTCATCATGTCAGATAACCAAGTTTTCTAATAAGATCAAACTACCAGTTTGAGAAGCAATATTTATGGATATCTAATTGATTATCAGTTTAAGAAGCAAGTCAATGATGTGGAGTAATTTTAACATTGAAAAAAAAAGCTTTGCAAATCGTGATTCTTTAATCATACTCATGAAAAATAAGACAAAGGTTAAGGAGCAACTTTGGCTATAGTCACAAATGGATATTTTGATTTGGCCACTTTCCACACAGGTTAACGTCATTAAGTAATACTCTAACAAATAATCTCGAAAGAATCAAAATGTTTAACCTCTTCCACATAGGTTAACATCATATTTTGATAAAACAACATCGGATGAGATTTAAAACTATTAACTTCTTCCACACAGGTTAAATATCACCGAGTAACACTCTGACAAATAATCTTGATATAACTTTGTACTACTCTACAGTTAAATCGTAATCTCGACAAATAATCTCTGAAGAATCAAAATATTTAATCTCTTTCCACTCAAGTTAACGTCATACTTTGACAAAATAACATCGGATGAGAGTTAAAACTATTGACTTCTTCCACATAGGTTAAATATCACCGAGTAACACTCTGACAAATAATATCAGATATGCCAAAAATATTTTATGGATTCCTCTCTTGGAAGGCATGCCCTTGAGGAAGCCTCGATGGGAGAAGCTAGTAGTGGATAAGATCCTCACTAGAAAAATTTCAAGAGAGCAAGTGGCTGACATGGTCCACACTCATCAAAAAACCTGAAAACACCTCAAAAGATCAATCAAAATCTCATGGCAAAATCTCAAGAAGATGATATATCAAGAACCAAGTATAGAAGGTTCATGTACATCAAAATCTCAGAAGGTAAAAGCCTTAGAAGGTACAAGTACATCAAAACCTCAGAAGGTAAAATCCTCTGAAGGTATAGATACATCAAAAATCTTAGAAGGCAAAAGCCTCAGAAGGTACATGTATAACAAAAATCTTAGAAGATAAAAGTCTCAGAAGGTACATGTACCCCAACGGAGGAGAATAAGCTCGTTGCGATCTTTTAGGAGGAATAACCATCAAATCATTTGAAAAATGAAACTTCTTTCTGAAGATAATCAAAGTATCACTGTTGATAGTTGGCGTTACATCGTCGGATCTCTCCATCCCCTGATGCTTCCACAACCCATCATCTTGTATCTTTAGACATTGGGATATTTGTTGAAGGATGCTCACCCATGAAGATACTATCTATTTTTCAAACATGAAATCACACTAAAATTGATGCAAACCATGTTAGTTGGAAACCCCAAGATGGGAGGCAAGCCTCTGAGGGCGAATATATGTTAGTGGAGGCTACCAAAGAGAAGAAAGCGGAAGCATCTAGAGCCAATTGGGATTACACCGCAACCAGTCAGAAACCTCGAGATCGAGGACTGAGCCTGAGGGGGTTGGCACCATTTTATAGATTAATGGAGGCTACCAAAGAGAAGAAAGCGGAATCCACAGAGCTTGAATTGGATGCACGTTGGTCAGTTGGAAGCTTGAGATGGGAGAACTGTGAGGTCGCAGTTATGTGGGAGGCTACCAAAGCAGAAGCACATTAGACTGATTGCTCGTGCCGCTAACCAGTTTGTTGAAACCCCGAGATCTGGGAGAACCAGAGGGGTGTGGCATCTGAGGTTAGTGGAGAAAATAAAAAGAAGAAGGTCGAGTTTTTCATTAGTTATTTATACTTGAAAAAGAGACTTTTCAAATTCTTTAAAAAATTAAAAAAAACTCTTCATATTCTTTTAAATAATAATAGAAAAAAAGACTTAAAAACACACACACTTCTATATATATATATATATATATATATATATATATTATATATATATATATATATATATATAGAATATATATATATATATATATATATATATATATATATATATACTTTTCATCTTTCTAAAAAAACTAGAGAGAGAAGTGAAAATTATTAATATTTTAAATTAAAAAAACTCTTCACATTCTTCATTAAAAAACAAGAATAATAATTTTGTCTCTTCCTCTCTCTTTCTCTCTCCCCCTCTTTCCATCTTCTCCTCTCTCTCTCTCTCTCCCACTCTCTCACGACAAAGAAAAAAAATGAAAAAAAATGTGGGGCCCACAACCTCCTCTCATTCAAGCCAAATGTCACCCATTAAAAAAAACTTTTTAAATAAAAAAGAGAAATTTGGGGACCCACAACTGCTCTTTTTAAAAAGTAAATACAACAACAATAACAACAACAAGCCTTAATCCCACTAGGTGGGGTCAGCTACATGAATCCTTCGTCTCTATTATGTGTCAAATTCTCATTTAATTCAAGTATACTAAGATCATTTTTATACACCTTAACCAAGTCTTTTAGGTCTACTCTACCTTTCTTAACATAAGGCAAATCTGCATCTACTCTAATCGGTCATCTGACTGCTTTATGTGGACAAACCATATGGCGACTCTCCTAATCTTCTACTTACTCCAACGCTTTTCCAACATACTCATTTTGCATTCTATCTCTAAGAGTAAATCCACTCATCCACGAGCATCTCATCTCTGTAACACTTAACTTGTCTTATGCTTCTCTTTTATTTATTACACATAAGTCATTGTGTCTTACCACCATCTTATAAAATTTTTTAAGTTTAAGTGGAACTTTTCTATCATAATAGGCCGATGCATTCCTCCACTTCAACCATCCAACTTGAATTCTACTAATAACATCTCCATCTATTTCACCATCATTTTGAACAATAGAGCCTAAATATCAATCGCTCACTCTTATTAATGACTTGATCACCTAAAGTCACAACACTACCACTAAAACTTCTACAACTAAAATTACACTCCATATATTCTAGTTTTAGATCTACTTAATCAAAACCTTTAGACTCTAAAGTTGACCTCCATAATTCAAGTTTGTTGGACTCCTCTAGTCTTATTAACAAGAAGAATGTCATTAGCAAAAAGCATACACCAAGGTACATCTTCTTGTAAATGCCTCGTAAGAACATCCATAACTAAAGTAAAAAGATAAGGGCTTAATGTTGATCCTTGATGTAATCCAATTGAAATAGGAAAATATTTTGTCAATCCTCCTTGTGTTTGGACACAAGTAACAGCTCTAGTATACATATCCTTAATGACTTGAATATAACCAATATTAACTCCTTTCTGTTCTAGAACTCTCCAAAGAACATCTCTTGAGACTTTATCATAAGCTTTCTCTAAATCAATAAATATCATATGTAGATCCTTCTTACTTTCTCTATGCTTCTCCATCAAACCTCTTAACAAATGTATAGCATCCATAGTAGATCTACGACATGAAACCAAATTGATTGTGAGAAACTTCGTATCACATCGTAAGTAACATGCTTATTACTTTCTCCCATAATTTTAATGTATGACACATTAACTTAATTCCTATAATTTGCACACTCTTGTGCATCACCTTTTTCTTAAATATAGGACCCAACAAACTCTTTCTCCACTCGACATCTTTTTAATCTTTAAAATAACATTAAAAGATTTGTAAGCCAAGAAATTCCTTGATCTCCTAAACATTTCCACACATCTATTGGAATATTATCCGTCACTTGCTTTCCACATTTCATTTTCTTTAAAGCTTACTAACTTCAGTTACTAATCTGATGATAAAATGAAATTCTTTATTTTTGTTTAGGGTATTAAGGTTGCTAAAATCAATCGTATTTCGGATCCTTCATTGAAAAGTTTATCAAAATACCTCATCCACCTATTTTCAATATCTTTTCTAAGACTTTATTATTTTCATCCTTAATACCCCTCACTTGAACTATGTCTTTACTTCTCCTATCTCTTTGGTTGGCTAACTTACATACATCTTTCCTTTTGGTATCTAATCTATTATAAATCACTAAAAGCTAAATTTTTTGCATCATATATATCTTTCTTAGAATCTCTACAGCTTTATATCTTTCCCAATTCTCAAGTTTTACATCTAAACCAAGTTTTATAACAATGCTTCTTATTTCTTATCTTTTCTTGCACACTCACCTATTCTTATTAAAAGAAGCTTTTCTTTTGATTCTCCAAGCACATCTAAAACTTAATTTCACTGATATTTTTTCCCACATAACATTATTAGCTTAACATCCCAAATTCTAATTTCTTGTAGCTTGCTCTTAAAAATATTTTTATTTATGTTCTTTAAGTGTATCTAATTCTAGGATAGTAATTTAGTTTATTTTTCTCTTACAACCATTCATCTTAAAATATAAAATTAATAATTCGATGTTGGGTACTTAAAATTTCACTGGAATGACATTACAATCTTTACAATCTAAACGATCTATTTTTTTCTTATGAAAATAATCAATCACGTGTTTTACTAGATCCATTTTTAAGTAATAATATGTTCATCTCTTTTCTAAATAAAGTATTAGTACTAAAATCATAAGCTAAGATAAAATCTATATCACTTCTTCATTAGTCACTCAAATTCATAACCATATGAATACTTTTAAAATCTTTTGCCACTCTCTCAACATGTTTAAATCTCCCAATAAATACTTTTTTTTTTCAAGAATCTAAAAGCAAATACATTTATATAAAATAAAATAAAATAAAATAAATATTAATAACTAATTAGTAAATAAATTTGACACACACACACACACACACACACACACACACACACACACACACACACACATATATATATATATATATATATATATATATATATATATATATATATATATATATATATATATATATATATATATATATATATATATATATATAATTTAAATCCTAATAATTTTTTACTTAAATTGATTTTGATTTTATATATTTTGGATGAAATGAGTTTTTCATCCAAAATTAAGCAAATATATCCTCTAAAATTTATAAATCAAACATGAATTTTAAGTTAAAGCATATATTCAATAAAATTAAATGATTTAGTGAGATGAGTTTAACACACAAATTAGATCAAATCGAGCATAAATGAGCTCAAATCAATCTCAAAAGTTACATATGAACCTTCAAGACCCTAATTTAATAGTTAAATGGCTTCCAAATTTGATGTGCTTATAGTCGAATCGAGCAGCTTGACGAGACGAATTCAACGAGCTTAAGATCACTCAAATCAAAGATCATTTGGATGATAAAATCACCAAAAAACTATCAACGATCAAATGAATCAATATACATTGTTCGATGGAGTGTTTTGGGATTTTGGCTACAATGACCAAAATGCCCCTCTTAGAATCCTATAAATAAGACCCCATTCTTCTCATGGAGGGGGGAAGGAGCTGGAAGTGAACTTGGGAGAAAGTTGAGAGAGAGTTAGAAGTTTGAAGTTTGTCATCACCACTGTTGTTGTTGTCGAGCTAGTTTATTTATCGTCCAAACAACCCCTATATTCACATTTATTACGATTAAATTTCAATTGTTAGGCTTTCTCATATACAATATTATAATTCCGTTATCGTGAAAACTTAAACTTTGTACTCTAAAGCATATATATGGAACATATTACAATGATTTTACCTCTTCTTGGGGTTTTTTCACATAAAAATTACCGAGTTTCTTATTATTTTTTTAATTATCTCTGCGCATCGAATTTTCCAACAAGGCGTGAAGTTTTATTTCATTGGTTTTCGCACTAACAAAACTGTTTCTCTTTTTTTTTAAATAAAGTTTTAAAAAATAAGAATTAATTTAATCCACTTTTCATCAAATAAATATTTAAATTCTATTTATGTTGCATGCCAGAAAACTAGTTGCGGTTGTATTTACATTACTTTTGGAGTGAGATCTCAACTTTCTCGTCATAGATTTAAGACTTTTATAGATACTAAGAGTTCCTTAGTCTTAAGACACTAATAGTGATTAGGTGAACACTTAACCTAACCCTAGAGACTTAGAAGAGTTAGCCATAGGAATAGGTTGTGCCTTAGGGACTTAGGATAACTTGCCTACCCTATAGCCTAAACCCAACCATTGCTTCCTTGTTTCAAACCAAACCTCAAATTCAAATTCAAATTCAAATTTCAAAATCAAATCCAACTATCAAATGATTGAAATCCATCATTAAATTCAAATTCCAATTCTCTTCATAAGCTCTTTGATTTTATCTTATGGACTTAGCCTTAACCAAATTCAAATCAACCCCAATCCAATTGATTTTCTCAATTATCAAATTCAATCTCAAATCAAATCCCAATCCAAGATTCTGAATTCCAAATTAACTCCAAATGATTGAAACCCATGATTAAGTCCAAATTTCAAAATCTCTTTCTAAGCCATATGAACCACCTTCATATGCTTAGTCAAAACTCCTTCAAACCAACTCAAACTTGGTTGGTTTCTTTATACATCAATCATTCCTTCATTTATATTCACAAATATAAATGAAATCAAGGTTCAAACCCTTCAAACCAAACAAAATAAATCAAACCAATTCAAAATCTAATTTAGCCTTCTTGACCTACATCCATAGATTTGGTCAAATTTGCTTCCAAAATCACTCCAAACTCAAGTGATTTTCTCATGAATCATTTATACCTTTATTTATGTTCACAAATATAAATGAAATATAAATCCAAATGACTAAAACCAAACCCAAAATCAAATCAAATTCTTAATTTTAGCCCTTTTAGCCAAACTTTTTAACTTGGCTAAATGACACCCAAATCAACTCAAAACTCATGGATTTCTTCATGATTCAATCATTCCTTCAATCATTGATGCACATATAAATACAAAACATAATTATCAAACCAAACCCAAGTCAACCCAGGTCAAGCCCGTGTTGACCCTTTTGACTTGAAAATTGTCATATAAACCAAAACCTATATGGCTCCAAACAACTTGCAATTGGATTTATATTTCCACCTTAAATCCATAGATCAACTCAACTAAACTTGGATCAAGCCAACCAACCCATCTAGGTCCACTTGACCCAAAGTGATCTAAAAGACCTTCTCTAGCCAAGTTCTAATCCAACCCAAATTGGATTGATCCAAGCCCATCTAAATCTTCAATCATGATTAACAATCATCCCACGGTGATCAATTGCATTGAATTGGGTCAAAATTAGTCAAACCTAGCCTTTGACCAAGCCAACATTTAACCCAAATGAAACCCAAACTAGCCAAAATCCACCATATGCCAAATTGATTAGAACCATTGAATCAAACCCATTAATAATCAATGATTGAACATGACCAAACCATCAATTGAGCCAAACCAAGTCCAATTGGCCATTTGACCTAAGTTGACCCAAATTAGTCTAAAAGGCTGAAATAGGTCAAATCATGATTTGATCCAAATTGATTGCAACCAATGACTCAAGTTCATGCCAAATTACTTATTGAACTTGACCAAAGCCATAATTGAGCCTAAGTTGACCAATTGGTCAACTTGATCGAACCTAACCCAAATTGACCTAAAGGGTCAAATTTGCCAAAATTCAAATTAAATCCAAATTAAACCAAACCAAAGCCTACAATCATTTTCAATTGACCAATTGAACTTGACTCAACACTTAACCTAACCTAATTTGATCAAATTTATCAAATTGCTAAACTTGACCAATTTGACCCTTTTGAACCCAAATGAGTCAAATCCAAACATAGGCCAAACTAACTCAAACCAATTGAACCAAAATATCCCAAATCATCATATGAACCTAATCCAAGCCTTGGTTTGACCCAATTTGAGCAATTGGTCAACTCAACCGAACATAGCCCAAATTGAACCCATTTGAGCAATCTAAGCGAAATCACTCAAATCAATTTATGAAACCTTGTGGGCTGATCTAACTCAACATTAACTTACCCTAGGTCAGCCCTAAACCTTCCTAAAAGCTAAGTGGGACCCATCCATGAGATTAGCCATAAAACCATGGGATTTAAGCTTCAAAACCAATGGATCCAAGCTAAGTCAACTCTCCCATCCCCATGGCAGCCCCTTAGCACTCAATAGAACCTTCTCCTGACCCACCTAGTCCACCTAACCCACTCTAGGTCAACCATGGACCTTTGGGAGGTGAGTTGACTCACCTCCAACTCAAACCGAGCACCCCATGGATCCAAGCTTTGCAACCATTGCACAATAGATCCATGGCAGCCTCTTATCACTTCTCCCATCTCTGGCATGCCACTTGGACTTGATGGAGACAAGTTGGTATACCAACAATAGATCATGTGCACGATTCATCCTTCTCATGGATTGGTATACCCCATCAATTTGAGCATGATTTGGAATGCATTTGAAAGCTCTGAGTCCTTAAGAAATTTTCGAAACCTCTTAGAGTGATTCCAAGCTTTCACGGCATTCCAAAATCTGAATTTTCCATTCCCGTGCAAGGCCAAAATAGGGGAGGATAATCTCAAGCCACACTCCCTCGTTCCACAATCAAACCTAAATTCCTCTTACCCACACTCTCATCACACTTTGTCGAAGCCAAACGAGTCATTTCCCGAGCTCCCAAGTGGCCGGAGGTGTCGATAACTGTGAGATGGTCGATTGATTCCACACCAAATCAAGCTAGATTTCCAACTTACCACTACTAAGAAGCTACCTCCATCAATCAACCAGCCTTTAGTCGAGATAATTCTTCAAAATCGAGCTATATAAATATTGCTTGGTCTTTTCAAAGAGAATTTGAATCCCATGTGAATTTGACTATTGGATGCATCTCCTTTCAAGGTGTGGGATCGTGATCAACTCGGTGAGCTGATCAACGGGAAAGACGGACGGATTGCCAATCAAGGAGGAAGATCATATGCCCGCTCGGTGATTGAATGGATCGTGATTAGATCACGAGATCCTATTTTCTCCCTTAACCCGCTGGATCACTATGAATCTTAACGACGTCCATAAATCCACTAGCCGAGTCGTATGGATGTGACAACTTTATTAACCAATCCCATTGTAATGTGGAAAGCATGCCACGCCCCGCCAACCGATGGGATTAAGGATGTAATTAAGGCCAATAATTATTTTTTAAGCCTGAAACTTCTAAAATTCATAACTAATTGTAAAAAAAAATCAAAAAATGTAAACTTTCTCATTTTAAAGGTATTTCAGAGTAGAATCTAGAAAAATTATTATTAATTAATTTTGAATAGTGATCTTGGCTTAACTAAGATTTAATTAGACATATAATTAGCATAATTACCCCTTAATTAAGCATCCAATTAATATCAAATTTTCTGTCAATGTTTAGGGGATGACTTTTGCCTCCCCTATTTTTCTAGGATTTTATTGGTCGCTTAATCAGGAAAATTAATTGATTAAGTCTTAACCACTCTCTTAATTTAATTAGTGATAATTAGTGAATGAATAGTAGTTTAACAAATTATTTAAGCCTAATTACCTCTGTGGAATAGTAAGGGAACTTAGGAAGTGTAATTGGGATATTTTTCCTTATTCATTTATTAGATTTCCTTCACTTTTTGGAAATAAATTAATTGATGATTAATGAGATAATTAATTAACTTCAAGGCAAAAAATCGAGTATAATTGAGTGTTTGAAATGACTTTGGGATTAAGGATTGAGGCCTTATCCTTGATCCCTCTCCCTAAATTAATTTCATCATCCTAAGCAAAATGCAATCAAAGAATTCAATCAACTAATTAATAAGCTTGATTTAACTCAATCTAAAATCCACTTGACACTAAGGAACCTTAATTGATCTTGGGTAGCTCTTGGGCTTCAATAACCCAAGGTGAGAGATAATGAAATTTTGGTTAGCTCACATGTGTGAGAAAATCATAAAAGTAGTTAGGTGAGATCCCTTAAGCCTAATTAACTATTCATAAGACAATTGCATAAGTCTCCTTTTATTTCTTAGGGGCATTGAAAATTTACTTTTCATATAGTTGCATATCATATTGGCTTATCAATAATTAGTTAATTAACTTGAGGTGATTGTTGACCTCATTTTTAGGATGAGCTCTCAATCCCTCCATCTTAGACATAGGACTCTCTTAGGCTTTAAGAGTTTCTTAGTCTTAAGACACATCTGTGATTAGGTGGACACTCAACCTAGCCCTAGAGACTTAGAAGAGTTAGCCATAGGAATAGGTCATGCCTTAGGGGTGTTAGGAAAATTTGCCTACCCTATAGCTTGAACCACATTCTTCACTTCCTTCCTTCAAGTCAAACTCCAAATCAAATCAACATCAAACCTGAATCAATTCCAACTTAATTGATTTTCTAAACCCAAACCAATGCCAAATGATTGAAACCCATGATTGAAACTTATGATTGAAGTCCATGATTGAAATTCCAAGTTCAAAATATTTCCTAAGTCCTTTAATTCCCTCTTAAGAACTTAGCCTAAATCAAATCTAAATAAATTCAAACTCATAAAATTTTCTCACAACCCATTTATATTCCTATCTATATTCACATATATAAATGAAATATAAATTCAAATCAATCAAATTAAAATCCAAATTGAAATTCCAAGTTCAAAACATTTCCTAAGTCCTTTGATTCTCGCTTAATGACTTAGCCTAAATCAAGTTCAAATCACTTCAAATTCATGAAATTTTCTCATAACCCATTTATATTCTCATTTATATTCGCATATATAATTGAAATATAAATTCAAACAACCAAAACCAACTCCAAAATTAAACTCAAATTCAATCAAAATCCAACTTAAGCCTTTCAAGTCAAAATCTTGAACTTTGCCAAATCAATTTCAAATCAAGTAAACTTTTGATTTTTCTTCATGATTCAATCAATCCTTCAATCATGAATCCAAATATAAATTCAAACTTCAATCATCAAACTAAAACTCAATTCAAAAATCAAACCTAAGTCAAACTCATGTTCACCCTTTGAACTTGAAATTGTCAAATGAACTAAAACCCATTTGACTTTAAATCACTTGCAAATGGATTTATATTTCAATCATGAGTCCATATGTGAGTTCAATCAAACTAAAATCAAGCTTTGACCAAGCCATTTTACCTTTAGCTCACTTGACCCAAAGTGACCTAAAGTACTCTTATGAGCCAAATTCTAATCATAACCAAATTGGATTGAGCTAAGCCCACCTAAGCCTCTCATCATGATCAACAATCATCATGAGATGATAAATCACTCAAATTGGGTCAAACCAAGTCAAACTTAAGGGTTGACCAAGTCAACACTATAGCCAAAATGAAACCTAAACTAGCCAAAATCCACCATAGGCCAAATTGATTGAAACCATTGATCTAAGTTCATTCATGACCAATGTTTGAACTTGACCAAGTCAACATTTGAGCTTAACCTAGCCCAATTGGCCACTTGACCGAAGTTGACCCAACTTGACCTAAAAAGTCAAAATATGTTAAAACTTGATCTAAGCCAAATTGATTGAAACCAATGGGTCAAGTTCATTCCAAAATGATTGTTGAACTTGACCAAAGCCTCAATTGGCCAACTAGACCTAACCCACCCAATTGACCGTGAACCCAACTTGACCTAAAGGATCATATTGAAACAAAATCAAATTAAACCAAAATTGATTGGAAACTAAGATACCAATCCATTTCATATGACCAACCAAACATAAATCAACCCATGACCTAATCCAAATAGGTCAAATGGGTCAAAATGGTCAACTTGACCCATTTGACCTAAATGAAGTCAATTGAACCAAAACTAAATATAAACCAAATTGAATCAAACCAAAGCCACCAAAACATTTCAAATGGTCATATGAACTTGATCCCACCCTTGGTTTGACCTAATTTGACCAATTGGTCAACTTGACCCAAGTTGACCCATTTTGATCTAAATGGGTCAACATGAGCCAAATCATATCAAACCAACTCCAAATTCATTGAAACTTGGCCAAACCCATTTTTCAATCATACCAAATATATTCAAATTGAAACCCAAGCCAAATGATCATTTTACCCTATGCCATAGGGTAAATTTTAGCCAAATTCACTTGGAATTTGATAAAATCCTCTTCATGACCACTTGACACCCTCTTAGTGGACCAAGTGGACACTAGTGAGTGTGGTGCACCTAACACAATGGGTTTGGGCAAGCCCAACCCAATCCAAGGTCAAAACTGACCACCTCCTTCAAATTGAGCACATGGAAATCCTTCCTCCAGTCAATTAAATGCATCGCAACTTTCCCACTACCCCCCTCTGGCCAAAATGACCCATGTGCAAGCCCTAAACGACCTATTAACCCATTGCATGAGGTGTATTGATAAAAATGGCAAGATCCTTCTCGGCTGTCTGATTGCTTTAAGGGGAGATATACTCCCCTAATTCCAATTCATTTCATGACACTCCAATTCGATTGAGCAAAGGGAAGCCAGAGGAACCTTTTCCAAGTCTCCCTAAGCTCTCTCAAGTGATTTGAACTTCTCCATTTTTGGATTTTCTAAAACTGAAAATTTGGGAGCTCAAGCCAAATTCAATCTTACTCCACACTCAAACCCAAGCCAATTCACTTTGCAAGCTCCATCAGGGAACTCAATCAAGTTCACCCAAACCTTTCCCAAGCTCCAAAGGCAAGGGAGGTACCACTTCGATCAAAGATGCAAGGACTTGAAGGTGGACTTGGCCCATAGAAGGATCTACCCAATTTCAACACCTCAAAACTTCAGCAAAGCTTTGTCTCCACTAGATGAAGCTTCTCCAAGGGAATCGAGCCGGTGATACAATGAGGTAAGCATTAAACCGAGATTAGATGTGGTGGTCCTTTGTGAAAGGAATTTCTACTTCATGAAAATTCTAGTATTGGATGTGATCTCCTTGCATGGTGATGGTGTGGGTTGAATTTTGTTTCAATCAAGCTCAATCGAGCTTGAATCTTCCCCAGAAGATGGACGGGCCATCTCCGCAGGAAGATCGAGAATCATGGGCCATCCATCCACGCATTTTGATGGACGACCATGATTAAAAAACACGTAGATCATTTTATCCCTTAAGAACAACTAACCTAATCATCCGATCCTTAATCGGATGGATACGGTGAAAGTACGTAGGGTCACTACTGATGTGGCACTATGATGTGACAAGTTAAATAGCCACTCCCATCAGGACACATGTGGAAAGCGCACGCCACGTCAGCATCCATGTAGCGCCGACGGGATTAGCTATATAATTATGGGATTAAATTACTTAATTAATCATGGAAACTTCAAAAATTCATAGCTAAGTGTAGAAAAAAAAAAACAAATATGAAATAAATTGCATATGAAAGGTATTTACATCTAGAGTATTATAAAATTGATTTCAATAGATTTTGAATAGTGTTATTTTTTTAATTAGGATTTTATTGGAAAATTTGATTTTGCTAATTACTCTTTAATTACCCACTGATTAATTCCAAACTTCTTGTGTATGATTAGTGGATGACTTCTACCTCCCCTAATTTTCTTGGGATTTATTGATAGTTTAATTAGAGGAATTACTAGATTAATTTCTAATTACCCTCTTAATATAATTAAGCCTAATTAAGTGTGTAATCAGTGGTTTAATCCATTAATTGAGTTAATTAAGGTTTGTTTAAATGAATATGAGGTTAAGGGAATAATTTTAAGATATTTTCCTTAAGCAATTCCTTAAACCCCCTCTTTCTTCCTTAATCCAAACTTAATTAAGGATTAATCACTAATTACCTATCTATTTAATTTGATAAAATTCTAAAAGCTTTCAAAACTTAACTAATTCACCTTGGATAAATGCTTAGGTGTTCAATAACTTAAGTACATTAAGGAAATCAAAATCCAACTCACATGTGTGAGAAGGATTATGAAATTACTTAACTTAAACCCCTTGGCTTAATCAATCATTAATCATGAGCCAAATGTCTTAGGCCCTTTTCTTCTTAAGTGCATTGCTCATTTAAATTCCTTGTGTATTTTTATGTCATATCATTGGCTCATAATTTTTTGATTAAGTATGCTAAAGTGGTATAGGTAAGGGGTAATTAACACACTTAATTCATACCTTAACCTAATCAAAATATAAAAATCATCTAATCATCTAAAGATTAAACTAAAATATCGTACACATGGGGGGAAATGGGTTAGGACCAGCAAACATTCTTTCACATTTCCTAAATCAAACATAAAACAAATTCAAAATAAAAATTACATTAAACAAATTTTGATTCACTTTAAACTTTCTTATTTCATAAGATTGTCTTTAAGAATTAATTAGGGTGAATGAATTTATATTGCTTTCATCACTTTATTTCTTTTCTTGTGTGCTAAATGTGTATGTCATATGAAATTCATGCATTCATACCTTTTGAAAATCAAAATTGAAATGAATTATTTCTTTATGTCAAATTGTATGTTTTAGCTAAAGTAGAGATATGAATGGCTTATTGTCACTACTAAATTCAAAACTATTTTCAAAATCTATAAATCAAACACCTAAAACTGAAAGTGTGCTACTTATAATTATTTATAAGCTTGCATGTGGATATAAATATGAAGATGTGCATAGTGTGGCTTTCTTTCTCTTTTCTTTTAACATAGTTTTGAATAGGATTTGGCAAAGTGTGTAGTTCAATTAAAAAGAACACCACTTGCCTAACCCCATTCCTATCCATTCCTATTCTATTACCTAAGAAGGACATCCACACTTGTACATATAAATTACATAAATAAAATAAACAAATCAAATACAAACTTTTTGCATCTTTATTTTTCCATTCATTTCTTTTGTACATATGTTTGTATTTTAAAAAGTGGTATATTAGTCTGGACAACCCCGGGGTCGCGAGGCTTTAAGTAGCCCTAAGTAAGTCTTGTACCTTACACACCTGGTGCTAACAATGGTGCTGTACTCACTTATGCCTTTTATAAATACACATGTGCATATGAATAATGGATAAAAGAATATCCCTTTTTCTACTTAATGAAAATCATGCATCATAAAGCATTCCAATTTTCTTAAGTAATATTTCTTAGCATTCATCATAAAGTGCTAAACATTTCCATTTATATGTATAGATATGCTTAGGTTCATCCATATGCATGTTATACATATTGGGAAAAGAAATGATGTGATGTGTGTTTTGTGATATTAGTTCACTTTACTTAATCTTAAAATGCCTTTCTTTTGGATATGTTTGTTTAAAGAAGATATAAGCTTAGGATTAATTAAAATACATAATAAAACATTCACTAAACAAAATCAAATATGAATCCACTTTAGAAATTACTTAATGTAGGGAAGGAAAGAGGAGTTCTATTCTCTTTTCCCTCTCTTTACAACTTAGTAATTAATTGTAGGATTCACTTAAAGTAAATCAAAATATAAAAATAAAATCAACCTAAATCAACTAAGCACTTAAATGGAACCACTCATCTAAGATGAACATCTTCACACTTAGAAAATCTAAGCCTTAAAGCCATAGCTAAGCATACCACACAAACTTTTAAAGCACACACATTAGACTAAGTCACCATTTCTAGCTTTAAGTTAGGGCGGTGCATGGTTTGATGTTTGCTTTTATTTTGTGATGTATTATTTCTAGTCTGGATGTTAGGGTGAATGTGTGTATAATGAATGGTAGGGCGATCTTAATCTAACCATTATCTTCTATAGGAGAATATGCTTAAGTGGTGCTGTTATAAAAATATATCCGCCTTTTGCTGTGCAGGTGCTTATACCCCTAAGCATAATCCAATAGGCTAGGTGGACCTAGTTACCTATGTGTGGGGTGCTAAGTTCAATATACATGCTTGGGATTTATATGATTTATTTAGCTAATCTCTATTTTGTAGGTGTTAGTTAGATTTACTTTTCCTCTTCATGTAATTTTTGCAAATTAGGATTTTTGAATGAATGTTATGGAGGATTAGGATGAGCATTGGTTATAAGATTACATCTTATGTATCATGTGAAGCCTTTGGAGCAACCACCTTCCAACCATCCAAAAGAAGGAACCAAAAGAAGAAAGAAGAAAAAAGAAAGAAGAAAGAAGAAAAGAAGAAATGAAGACCCTCATAACATGAATTTCCTTACTTGATTATAAATTAATTCATTTGTAATCTGGGTTGTATAAGGGTAGAACTCAGCTATCCAATTTATTTTTGAGTTTGTGCGGTGGTGCCAACCACAAATGACCTTTTATTCTTTTGCGTTAGCTTTATAAAATATTTGATATTTTGTTTAGCTAGTGCATTAAGATGACAACCTTTTTCTAGTTTATTCCTTGCTTGATGTATGACCTGGATAACGATTAGGATCTTAGGAAAAAATAAATCTCTTACCAAATTAAACAACTCAAAATTTTAAAAAATAAACAACTTATAACCTCACCTAAAATTTAGGCTAAAAATCAAGATAAAAGAATTAGTAACCCCTCAGCTGGATGTGTACTTTCTTTTCTAACATCATGCATAAAATTATATTATTTCACTCTTGAATTGGAGAGATTCTACCTTTGCTAGAGAACTTGGCTTGACCTATGAGAGGCATGGTGGAAATACACCTCTTTATCTCACTGATTTTGGTCATAATCTTATTTCTCATGCATTAAGCATATGAATCCTATAGCCTGAGTCAAATGATTGTCCAAAATGGAAATAAAACATGTAACATTTTTGCATTACATTTAGGTCATTTGAAACATGTACTTACATGATCTAGTCTCTTTAGGGAGCTCTTTCTAAATAAATAACAACCTTGTTATCTTGTATATATATGATTTGCCTACATATTTTAAAACCGTAGGAGGAGTTGGCGACCACCCCCAGATGGTTGTAAGTCTAATAGTCGGGTGATTTATCCTCTTGTGAAGGTAAATTGAATACCCATTTTTGCCTTAGATTTAGGTCATACTTTTGGCCCTCACCAAAGCTCCCTAGATTTAGGTTCTAAGGTTGTTTCTCCCCTTTGTGGGCTATAAGTAAATCCTCACCTCTTAGGCATTTCCTTGTACCATGGAATTGTAAGCCAGCATTCTAATGAAAATTCAACTCAAACACATTAATTCAATTTCAAAAATATAAAGCCCAACTATAGGGTAGTTTGGGATGCTTACTAGGCTTCCTAGTATTTTCAACATCCCCTACTTATTTTTATTTGGCTTCAATTAGAACTCCTTCCTCTTGATTGATCCTACTTGACTTTCTAAAAATAAAACAATCCTTTGATAGTCCTACTTTTTCAAAATCTTTGGAGACAACAATCATTTACCTTAATCGATAGTATTCTTAAGGAATCTCATTCTTTAAGATGTAATTAACTATGGGGGCTTGCCTCCATAGCAAAACTGATTTAAAATAAACCCTACTTTACTTTTCCATGTAAAGTAGGTGAAAAATCTCTAGTACATATGCATACCCATTATCCTTAGGAATCTTTATTGAGGTGATTAGGTCCATTGTAGTGTGGTGACTTCTATCTTTCGAGGTAGTACACCTCTCCTCAACGTCGTACCCGATCACCCAAATGCAAAAGAGTATATTTTTATCTTCATTTTATTCTACATAGATTGAAGATGGAAGTATACATACTTAAAGAAAAGTTTATGTAATTTTTCACCACAGGGAGGCCTTGAGAAAGCTCTGTGAAAATTCAAAATTACTCTAGGGTCGAATGGGATTGAATTCTCTCCAAAGCCAGTTGAATTGAGGGATTATATCCCTCAATTGAGCGAGGTGGATGGACAAGATCATTCCCATGAATTACGTTAATTTACTATCATCAAGTTGTCGGAGGGGTCACCATCAATCCTAGGTGGCACACCATGAGTGGTCGAAGCCATGTCAGGGTCTCAAGGTGTGATATGGGTAGTGGGAGGGAATTTGGTTCTCCTTGCACCCATCAAGTTTGGCCATGGATAGGGGAGAGTGAGGTTGGCTTGGTGAGTTCCCTTTGGTCTAAGGTAAGTCTTAGGGTGTGGGCTAGTGAGCTCTAGGGATACCACATTTGGTAAAAAGGGTTGTCATGGGGAGTGCAAAATGGATTTTGCCACATAGAGTAGGAATCGAAGGTGGAAGCTTTGTCCATTAGGTAATCAACTTGGGATGAGTTTGTTTGGCTTTTGGGTTAACTTGGGAGTGGGCAAAGGCTGGTTTGGGGTATGCTTTGGTTGGCCAATAGGATTCCATGGCTTGTTTTTGGGTGACATGAGCTCATTTGGTCAAATTGGTTCATTTGGGTTAGGTTGGGTTGTGTTAACCAATTAGTCAAATTGGGTCAAACCAAGGATTGTGTTAGGTTCATATGATGATTTGAGATGTTTTGGTTCAGTTAATTTGGATTGGTTTGGCTTAGGTTTGAATTTAACTCATTTGGATTCAAAAATGTCAAATTGGTCAAATTGACCAAATTGGGTTGGGTTAGGTGTTGTGTCAAGTTCAATTGGTTGATTAAAAATTATTGTAGGCTTTGTCTTGGTTTAATTTAGAATTAATTTGAATTTTGGTTAATGTGACCTTTTAGATCAATTTGGGCTAGGTTATGTCAAGTTGACCAATTGGTCAACTTGGGCTCAATCATGGCTTTGGTCAAGTTCAACAAGTGATTTGGAATGAACTTGAGCCATTAGTTGCAATCAATTTGGGTTGAATCTTGATTTAACCTATTTTGGCTTGTTAGGCTAATTTGGGTCAACTTAGGTCAAGTGGCCAATTAGGTTTGGTTTGGCTTAATTGATGACTTGACCATGAATGAGTTTGAATCAATGGTTTCAATCAATTTAGCATATGATTGATTTTGACTAGTTTGGGTTTCATTTGGGCTAAGTATTGATTAAGTCAAAGGCTAGGTTTGACTTAGTTTGACCTAATTCAATGTCGTTGATCACCCCATGATGATTGCTGATCATGATTGAGGTTTAGATGGGCTTAGTTCAATCCAATTTGGGTTGGATTAGAACTTGGCTCAAAATGGTCCTTTAGGTCACTTTGGGTCAAGTGAGCCTAAATAGGTCAATTGGCTTGATCAAGGCTTGATTTAAGTTTAATTGAACTTCAATATGAACTTAAGATTGAAATATAAATCCAATTGCCATTGGTTTGGAGCCAAGTGAGTTTTGATTCATATGACAATTTCAAGTCATTGGGTCAATTTAGGTTTGATTTGGGTTGACTTGGATTTGGTTTGATAATGGTAGTTTATATTTATATTTGGATCAATGAATTTTGGAATAATTGAATCTTGAAGAAATTCATGAGTTTTGAGTTGATTTGGGTTTCATTTAACCAAGTTCAGAAATTTGGCTAAAAGGGTGAAATCGAGAATTTGGTTTGATTTTAGTTTGGTTTTGATCATTTGAATTTATATTTCATTTATATTTGTGAAAATGAATGAAGATATAAATGGGTCATGAGAAAATCACTTGAGCTTGGAGTGATTTGAAAGCAAATTTTATTAAGCTTAGGGATGTAGATTGAAAAGGGCTAATTTAGGTTTTGACTTGGTTTGATTTATTGCCATTGAGGGTGGGTTTCATTTATATTTATGAATATAAATAAAGGAATGATTGATTTATAAAGAAATAAACCAAGTTTGAGTTGAGTTGAAGGAATTTTGGCTAAGCACATGAAGGTGGCTCATATGGCTTAGGAAGAGATTTTTTTGGAATTTGGAATTTGGAGTTGATCATGGATTTCATTTGGAATCTGGAATTGACTTGTGATTTGGAATTTGATTTGAGGTTGGATTTGATAAATGAGAAAATCAATTGGGTTGGGGTTGATTTGGACTTGGTTAAGGCTAAGTCCATAAGATAAAATCAAAAAGGCTTAGGAAGGGATTTTGGAATTTGAATTTGGTGATAGATTTCAATCATTGGATAGTTAGATTTGATTTTGGAACTTGGAATTTTGAATTTAAGGTTTGGTTTTGAAAGAAGGAAGCAAGGATCGTTTGGGCAATAGGGTAGGAAAGTCTTCCTAAATCTCTAAGGCACAACCTATTCTTATAGCTAACTCTTCTAAGTCTCTAGGGTTAAGTTAAGTGTTCACCTAATCACTAGAAGTGTCTTAAGACTAAGGAACTCTTAGCGTCTATAAGAGTCCTAGACTTATGATGAGGAATCTGAAATCTCACTCCAAAAGTGAGGTCAACAGAGTGAACCTAAACTTAGGATTAATCAAAATATGTAATAAGCCACTCACTAAAAAAAATTGATTAATTAACTTACTTAAAAGTGACTTAAGGTAGGGATGATCTTCTCTTTCTTCTCTTTATAGCACTTAGTTGGTCAAATGAAATAAAAGAAAATATTAAGTAAAATATTTAAATCAATTAATTCACTTAAAGAGAAATCAACCTTTTATGAATTAAATCCTTCATACTTTGCAAAATTAAACTCTAAAGCCTAGTTAGGACATACCCCACAAGCCTTCATGTGCACACTTTAGACTAAGTCACCACTTCTAGCTTTATGTTAGGGCGGTGTATGGTTTGATGTATGATTTTTTGTGATGTATTGTTGTAGATTGGATGTTAGGGTGTATGTGTACTGATGTTAGCCATTATTAATCATGTTTTCTACTGCTTTTGCGGGACCATTGTAATAAAAATACAAATGCTTTTGTTGTGTAAGTTACTTGTACCCCATAGCTTGTGGGCGTGGGTTATTACTCATATGTAAGTCCAAATTATTCATATAACTGCTTGGGTTGTATGGTGTGTTTAACTAACATTTATTTTGCATGTGTACTAGATTTACTTTTTTTCTTGTAATATAATTTTGCATTAGGATTGGGATAAGTGTTATGGGGTTTTAGGATGAGCATTGGTTATAAGACTAAGTCTCATGTATCATATGATGCCTTTGGAGACCCCCATAACATTCATCATTTGTAATTGTAATTATTCTTTCATTATATAGGGATGTATAGGGGTAGAGCTCGGCTACCCACATTTCTTTCAGGTTGTACAACGGTACCCGACTGCATCGACCTTTTATTATTTTATGATAGTTTTATAAAATTGTTTGATGTTTTGTTTAGCTTGTGAATTAGAAAAAGCATGCCTCTTCATAGTTTATTTATGATTGGTGATTATTGTATGGTCTAGATGCGATTAGGTTCCTAGGATAAAAAATAATTTTTCTACCCAAATTAACAACTCATAACTAAATCTCTAAAAATAACTCATAACCTCATGTAAATGCCTAGGCATTAAATCAAGATAATAAAATATTTAGCAACCCCTTATCTGGATGTTGTATGTTTAATATCATGTATAACCATCTTATTTCACTCTTATTAAGAGAGGGTTTCCATCTTTTTTAGATAGACATGGGCTTAACCTTTAAGAGCCTATGATGGAAGAATACCTCTTTCTCTTTTGATTTGACCCATGTGATAAAAAATTTCAATAAGGGAGTCAACTTTCAAATCTGTGTGGAGAAAAGAAAGAGGAACCTTTACAAAAATTCATCTTGGCAAGATGCCACGCAGATCCACAGATGTACTTATTTAGGTGATTGGGTACGTCATTAAGGTATAGTGTACTATCTTGAAAGACAGAACTCACTACCCTTTAATGGAACTAATCACCTCAATGATGGGTCTGCATATGTACCAGAGATTCTTCCCCTACTTTATATGGAAAAGTAAAGCAGGGTTTATTTTAAATCGGGTTCGTTAAGTTCCTATAGGGGCAAACCCCCATAGTTAATTACATCCTAAGGGACGGGATCCCTTAGGAAAATTCTCGATTAAGATAATTGATCGTTGTCTCTGAAGATTTCAATAGGGAAGGACTATCAATCAATTGGTTTGTATTTTTGAATATCAAATGGGATTGATCAAAAGAGGGAGTTATTATTGAAGCTAAAATGGGAATAAGTAGGAGATTCTCATGATGCTAAAGAAACCTATCAAGCATCTCAAACTATCCTAAAGTTGGGCTTTATATTTTAGAAATTGATTTAGTTTATTTGAGTTGTATTTTTCATTAAAAATTTAGGACTTAAGATTCCTTAACATAAGGTTAAGAAAATGCCTAAGAGGTGAGAAATTATGCTTATGGCCCATAAAGGAGAGAAGCAACCTGAGAACCTAAATCTAAGGTAAAAATGGGTAATTGATTTGCCTTCACAAGAAAGGACAAACCACCCGACAACTTGGACTTACAACTGCCTGGGGGTGGCTGCCAACTAACTCCTCCTATGATTTTAAATACATGTAAGAAAGTTTTTATGCTTATGCAAGATAGTTAGACTATTTTTATTTAGAAAGAGACTAAGTCTTAAACTCACTCCGTAAAGAGACTAGATCATGTAAAGGGACATGCTTCAAATGGCCTAAATCTAATGCATTTCAAATTTCATTTTATTTTTATTTTTGGACAATTATTTTGACTCAGGCTAATAGGATTTTTATGACTAATGCATGAGAAATCAGATTATCGGCCAAAATCAGTGAGAAATTTAAGAGGTGAGTTTCCACCATGGCCCTCAAAGGTCAAGCCGGGTTCTCTGGCAAAGGTGGAAGCCCTCCAATCAAGAGTGAAATAAGATGCATTTGTGCATGATATTATAAAGAAATGTTAATTCAGCTAAGGGGTTGCTAATTATTTTATTTTGATTTTAATCCAAAGCTTTAGGTGAGGTTATGAGTTATTTAATTTTTATTTGAGTTGTTTGGTTGGGTAAAAGATTTATTTATTTATCCTAAGGAGCCTAATCCACATCCAAGCCATACATAAAGTAAGGAAGAAACTAGGAAAAATATGCCACTTAATGCAAAAGCTAAACAAATCATCAAATAATTTATAAAGCTAATCACAAAAGAATAAATGGTCATTTATGGTCGGGCACCACCGCACAAATACGAAAATATCAAATGTGGGTAGCCAAATTCTACCCTTATACTACCCGGATTACAAATGAATTAAATTATAATTTAAGCAAAGGAATTCATTGTTATGGGGGTCTTCAAGCTTTGTTCTTCTTTCTTCTTTCTTCTTTCTTTCTTTCCTTTTCTTCTTTTCTTCTTTGGATCTTTCTTTGGATGGTTGAATGGTAGATGCTCCAAGGATTCACATGGTGCATAAGATGGGATCTTATGACCAATGCTCATCCTAATCCCCCATAACAAATCATTCCAAAATCCTAAATATACAAACTTTTACATGAAAAGAAAAAGTATAAATCTAACTAATACCTGCAAAACAACGGCTAGTCAAATCACACCACACAAATCCCAAGCATGTATATTGGACTTCTCACCCCACATATGGGGTGACTAAGTCCACCTGGCCTATGGATTATGCTAAGGGGTATAAGCACTTGCAAGCAAGAAGCATTTATATTTTTATTTATGATAACACCCCTTTAGCACAATCCCCTGCAGAAAAGAATAATTAGACTAAGCACATCCTATCATTTATTCTATGAGCATACACCCTAACATCCAGTCTAAAATATTCATCATAAAACAAAACATAACATCAAATCATGCACTGACCTAACCTAAAGCTAGAAGTGGTGACTTAGGCTAATGTGTGTGCTTTGAAGGTTTGTGTGGTATGCTTAGCTTAGGACTTTAGGTTTGAATTTCTAAGTGTGAAGGACATGCTCAACTTAGAGGAGGGTTTCATTTAAGTTTAAGTGTTTTTATTTTGGGTTATTTTTTATTTTAATTTGGTTTAAGTGAAACCTACAATTAATTACTAAGTTATGAAGAGAGGGAAATAGAAGAGAACTTCTCTTTCCTTTCCTAATCCTTCAGTAATTTGTAAAGTAAGTTCATATTTAATTTCATTTAGGTGAATATTTTGATTAAATCTTTTAATTAATCCTAAGTTTAGACAAACTCTAAACAAACCTATTCAAAAAGAAATGCATTCTTAAAATTAAATAAAATGAATCAAAATTCACATAACACACATTACTTCAATTCTTTCCCAACATATATAACATGCATATGGATGGATCTTAAGCATATCTATACATGCAAATGAGAGTAGTTAACACACTTTATGATGCATGCTAAGTAATCCATTTAAGAAAATTTAGAAGTTGGACATGCATGATTTTTCTTAAGTAGAAAAGATTTTCCTCATCCAAAATTTCACATACATGCATGAAAGTAAGAAAGGCATAAGTGAGTACAACACCATTGTTAACCAGAGGTGTAAGATACAAGACCTACTTAGGGCTACTTAAAGCCTCACAACCTCAAGGTTGTCCAGACTAATATACCACTTTCCTTAAGTACTAACATGCATATAAAAGAAATGAAATGAAGAAGTTTGACATAAAGTAAACAATTTCATTTTAGAATTTTGAAACATGAAAAATTATGGATGCATGAATCACATGGCATACAACTTAACATGTTGGGAAAGATCTAAAGTAATGTAATCATGTAAACAAACTCACTTTAGTTAAATCTTAAAGACATTCTTAAAGAATAAGATAATTTAGAATAAATCAAAGTGAATTTCAAAATGATTTTTAGTTTAGTTTGAAGTTTGATTTAATTTTGAAAAGGTGAGACAAGTTTGCTATTTCTAACCCATTCCCACATATGTTTCATAATTTTTTTTTAATTTTTAGATAATTAAATCCATTTTTAAGTGTTGATTAAGTTAAGGTATGCATTAAGTGGCATAATTCACCCACTACACCCTTAGAAAATTAACTAAGTAATTATGAGCAAATGAGATGACATAAAAGGTATTTAAATTTGCAATTCTAATAATGAAAAGGCCTAATGCAATTTGACTCACAATTAAAAGTTAATTAAGATAAGGGTTTTAGCTTAAGTCCTTTTAAAGCACCCCTTCACACTTATGAAAGGGATTTTAATTTCCTTAATTAAACTTAGGATATTAAACACCTAAGCATCTACCCAAGGTAGATTAATTAAGTTCTAAAACTTTTTTTAAATTTTTAAAAATTGTTTAAAGGGGTAATCAATGAATTAACCCTTAATTAAGAAGGGATTAAGGAAATAAAAAGGGGGTTTAAGGAATAGCTTAGGAGAAATACCCCAAATTTATTTCATAAAACCCCTACTCACTGGATCTGATATTAATCAAACTTAATCATAGATAAAATCTACTAATCATATCTTAATTACCCTTAATTACATGAAGGGGGTAATTAGGGAATGAGCTAGCAATTTCCCAATTAAGGCCTCAATGAATCTCAAGAAAATTATGAGAGGCAGAGGTCATCCCCTAAAATGAACCCTAAAAATTTGAGATTAATTGGTGACTTAATTAGGGAATAATTAACTAATTAACATTCACAAAGAAACCCACATTTAGAGAAAAAGGGAATTCAAAATCCATTGAAAATATTTTTAAAATAATCTAGATGAAATTATCCATCCAAGGCATTTTCCTTTTTTTTTTTTTTTGATTTTTCTATGAGGAGTTATGATTTTTTTGAAGTTATCTGAATTAATTAGGAATTAATAATAATCCCTAACTAATCCCTGGCTAATACTCGCTCACGACGCGACGTGTGGTGGTGGCGATCAGCACGCTTTACACGCATCACGCCGTGATCCCCTTACTTAAGTTGTCAAATCAAGGGGACGGTGGCGGCACACTTTATCTTTGGCGATCGATATATGAGGATACACCTTTTAAATAACAGATATATAAACATGCTTAATAATCTCAGCCGTCCATCTAAAATGCACGGATGGATGGCTGAGATGGGCTAAGTTCTTTCCCGAGGATGAATGTGAACCGTTCACATCCGGGGAGATACGATCTTTCATGGATTCATTCAAGACTCAACCCACACCATCTAAAGGACCAATCTACGGTGGATTTCACATGCAATGGAAATTTCTTTCACAAAGGACCAACTCCTTTTAGCATAAGTGGTCAAAAAATCACTAACCTCATCGGAGGTGATCATCGGCCCTCGGGATCGATGATGTAGCTTCGTCTAGTGGAGACGAAGCCTTGTTGAAGTTCCTAGCTCTTGAGGTTGATAGATGAATGGGTGGACCAACTCCTCTTCACTCCCTTTGTGGCTTTGATTGAATTGAGTTCTTCCTTGCTGTGGGAGCTCAATTGGAAGCTTGGGCAGGCTCGAATTGGTCCTTGGATGATGAGTGTAGAAGGAATTAAGCTAAGATCAAGTGTAGAGGAAGTTGAGAATTCAATAGACCTCCCCTATTTTGTACTATGTAAAACCAAAGTATGAAGAATCCAAATCCTCTCTAGGGGCCTTGGGAAAGCTCTCTGATGTTTGCTAACTCTCTCTAGGCTCCAATCATCAAGTGGCAAATGAAAATTTTAGTGGATTAGGAGTATATCTCCCCCTATGGCAATCAGACGGCTGGCAATGAGCTTGCTATTTTGATCCAAATGACACCATGGGATGGGTTATTTGGGCTGTTAGAGCAATGCACATGGTCGATTTGGCCAGAGAAGTGGAATGCTAACTCTTATGTGCATCAAATTAAGCTTTGGGGGGAGTTTGAAATTTCAATTTTATGCTATGGGGTCGGGTTTGGTCCATGGGCTAAATGGGTTGACCCAAACCCATTGGGTTAGGTGCACCACTCATCACTAGGTCCCCTTGAGCTTTTAGGAGAGCCTCAAGTGATTGTGATCAGTGTATGACCAAAATACCCATGGGCTAAACCAAAATTTGTTCTATGGCTTAGGGGTATAATGGTCATTTTGCTATTTTTTTAATTTGGGTATGTTTGGTATGTTGAGAAAATAGGTTGGGCCAAGTTTCAATAGATTTGGAATCCATTTGATAGGGTTTGGCTCATGTTGACCCATTTAGGTCAAAATGGGTCAACTTGTGTCGAGTTGACCAATAGGTCAAATTGGGTCAAACCAAGGTTGGGTCAAGTTCATATGACCATTTGAAATATTTTGGTTCCTTTGGTTTGGTTCAATTTGGTATATATTTGGTTTTGGCTCATATGACTCATTTAGGTCAAATGGGTCAAGTTAACCCATTTGACCTATTTGGGTTAGGTCAAGGGTAGGTTTAGGTTTGGTTAGTCATATGGAGTGGATTGGTATCTTTGTTTCCAATCAATTTGGGTTAAGTTCAATTTTGGCTCAACATGACCCCTTTAGGTCTTGTTGGGTCTAAGGTCAATTGGGCTAGGTTGGGGTTAGTTTGAGGCTTTGGTCAAGTTCCATAAGTGATTTGGGATGGACTTGACCATTGGTTTCAATCAATTTGGCTTAGATCAAGTTTGACACATTTTGACCCTTTAGGTCAAAATGGGTCAACTTTAATCAAGTGGCTAGGTTAGCTCAAATGTTGGCTTGGTCAAGTTCAAACATAGGTCATGAGTGAACTTGGATCAATGGTTTCAGTTAATTTGGCCTATGGTGGATTTTGGCTATGTAAGGTTTCATTTTGGGTTAACTGTTGACTTGGTCAACCCTTAGGTTTGACTTGGTTTGACCTAATTTGATTGACTGATCATCCCATGATGATTGTTGATCATGATAAGAGGGATATATGAGTTTGGTTCAATCTAATTTGGTTAGGATCAAAAGTTGGCTCATAAGGGTACTTAAGGTCACTTTGGGTCAAGTAAGCCTAAGTGGGTCAAATGGCTTGGTCAAAGTATGATTTGAAGTTGATTTATCTTGTATATGGACTTATGGTTGAAATATAAATCCATTTACAAGTGGTTTGAAGTCAAATGGGTTTTGATCCATTTGAAAATTTCATATTCAAAGGAAGAATATGAAGGGTTTTGGGTTTGATTTTGATTTGGGTTTTGATTGTTTGATTGAGGTTTGGATTTATATATGAGCTCATGATTGTAGGATTGATTGAACCATGAGAGAAAATCAAGTGTTTGGCTTGATTTGAATTGATTTGGCTAAGTTCAAGATTTTGACTTGAAAGGCTTAGATTTGATTTTGAGTGGATTTGAGTTTGATTCTTGGAGTTGGTTTTGATTGTTTGAATTTATATTTCATTTATATATGTGAATATAAATGAGAATATAAATTGATCATAGGAAAATTTCAAGAATTTGAAAGAGTTTAATCATGATTTAGGTTAAATCCATTAAAGGGAATTTAAAGAATTTAATAGAATTTTTAATTTGAAATTTAATTTTTTGAATTGGATTTGATTGATTTATATTTATATTTCATTTATATATGGGAATATAAATGAGGATACAAATATATTTTGAGAAAATCTCATGAGTTTGAAGTGATTTGATCAAGATTTAAGTTAAATCCATTAATGAAAAATTAATGGATTTAAGGAAATTTCAAGGATTTTTAATTTGGAATTTAATTTTTGGGTTTGATTTGATTGAGTTATATTTATATTTCATTTATATATGAGATCATAAATGAGAATATAAATTGATTTAGAGAAAATCCCATGAGTTTGAGGTGATTTGATCAAGATTTAGAGTTGATTTTGGCTAAGTCCTTTAATGGAAAATTAAAGGAATTTAGGAAAAATTTTCATGAATTGATTTTGAATTTTGAGTTTGATTTGATGAGTTTGAATTTATATTTCATTTATAAATGTGCATAGAAATGAGAATATAAATTGGTCATGAGAAAATCTCAAAGGTTTGAATATGTTTGAATCATGATTTTGGCTAAGTCCTTAAGAAAGGGTTAAGGACTTAGGAAATTTGAACTTAGGAATTTTTGATGAATTTTGATCATGGGTATCAATCATTGAATTGAATTATGGAATTGATTTGGAGAAAATCAAATAGAGTTGATTTGGAATTTGACTTGAAAGAAGGAAAGTGAGGAATGGTTCAAGCTAAGGGTAGGAAATTTTCTAACACCCCTAAGACATAACCTATTCCTATGGCTAACTCTTCTAAGTTTTCTAGGGCTAGGTAGTGTCCACATAATCACTAGATGTGTCTTAAGACTAAGGAACCCTTAAAGTCTAAGAGAAATCCTATGTCTAAGATGGAGGTGTTGAGAGCTCATTCTAAAAATTAGGCCAACAACCCATAATCAACTTCTCATGCATTTATGCATACAAAATCCTATAGCCTGTGTCAAAATAAAGAGTCCCAAATTAAATAAACTTTTATAAGAATTTGCATTAGGTTAAGTCATTATTGATACCCCTCATGCTCTAGTCTCTTAGAGAGTAAGTTTAAGGATTTAGTTTTTTTTCTAAATAAATAACAGCCTAACCATCTTGCAAAGCATATGACTTGATCACATGATTTTAAAATATAAGAGGAGTTAGCTGACTGCCACTCCAGGTGGTTATAAGTCCATCAGTCGGGTAGTTTCCTCTCTCTTGTGGAGATAAACTATATACACACTTTTTCCTTAGATCTAGGTTGTGCTTTGGCCCTCACAAAACTCCCAGATCTCATTATAGTTTTCTTGGTGACATAAATCCCAGCCTCTTAGGCATCTTTGTGTTGTTAGTATAAGTCTATCTAATAAAATTCTAACTCAAACATGTAATTTCTCTTCAACATATTAAGCCCAACCATAGGATAGATTGGAATGCTCACTAGGCTTCCTAGTATCATAAGCATTCCCTACTCATCTCCTTTAGTTTCGATAATAAATCTCTCTTTCGATCTATTTCATTTGATTTTTCAAATATAATCGATTTTTTGATAGTCCTATCTTTGAATTATTTGGAGATAATAATTACCTACTTCGAGTGTTCAGGAACTTACCTTCTAGGATGTAATTATATGGGGAAAAACCTACTTTATTCATGTAAAGTAGGGAAAAATCTTATAGTAAGACCCATAATGTCTTAGGAGTCCTTATTATGTGATTAGGTTTATCGTAGGATATTGACTTTTATCTTTTGAGATAGTACACTATTCTTGATGTCATACTTGATCACCTCAATAAGTACATCCTTAGATTTGCATGTTGTCCCCCTAATATATACACACACACACATGAAAAAAAAAACATATTATTCACTCCGGGGTGGTTCCTCTCCATCCCAGTAGGCGATTGTTGTCTCCAAGCATCAATGGTGGACCCATTTTATGTGAGTTGAGACTATTTTTCCTTTTAGCATAGCTTATTTCATTCTTAAGCAAAGTTAGACATCCTTTGTTTTGGACCACACTCATGTAGGTCTTGAAACCCATATTGGGCTCCCCAATAGGTGAGAACATAATTTATCAATGAAGGGCGAGATAATAAAAATTTAGAATTTTCTCACCATTAGCTTGGTGAGGCAAGGTTCATCATAAAATTTAAGAAAATAATTTCTTTCACAAAATGATACTTTCCAAAAGCACTTCTTTTTGAAAATAGCCATCTTCATTCTCCGCTCAAATTTGTTTGAAGATTCTACTTTCGAATCATAACATGAAATTGAAGCTCCACTCATATTTCTCATATGCTAGAGTTGAAGTTTCTCTCTTTTCAAAATCAAGAAATTACTTACATGGCATCAAGGCATATTATTGAAATCTATTTTACATACTTATGATTTGTTAAATAAATTTCTCCTCTATTTTAGAATCTTATTTAACATGCCATGTTTGTCAAAAGAAAGAGGGCACATCAAATACATTTGGTTCCCACTTAACATATCAAAGTTTTTAAGTGAGAAACTTATTTTCATGTACATTTTATTCTCACTTAACATACCAAAGTTGTTAAGTGAGGATCTTATTTTCATATACATTTGATTCCACTTAACATATCAAAGTTGTTAAGTGAGAATCTCATTTTCAAATACATTTGATTCCCACTTAATATATCAAAGTTATTAAGGGATCTCTTTATCATTTTGGTTCCATTTAACATGTCAAGGTTGTTAAGTGAGAATCTTTTTCTCATGACATATTTGATTCCCTCTTAAGATATCAAGCTTGTTAAGTGGATCTCATTTTCATATGAATTTGATTCCAATTAACATGTCAAGGTTGTTAAGTGAGAATCTTATTCTCATGAAATATTTGATTCCCACTTAACATATCAAGGTTATTAAGTGAGTATCTCATTTTCATATGCATTTGATTCCACTTAACATGTCAAGGTTGTTAAGTGAGAATCTCATGAAATTGATTCCCATAACATATCAAGGTTATTAAGTGAGGATCTCATTCATATACATTTGATTCCACAATATGTCGCTTTTTTAAGTGAGAATCTTATTCTCATGGCATAGTTGATTCACTTATATCAGGTTGTTTAGGATCTCATTTTCATATGCATTTGATTCCACTTAACATGTCAAGGTTGTTAAGTGAGAATCTTTCTCATGATATTTGATTCCGCAACACAGGTTATTAAGTGAGGATCTCATTTTCATATGCATTTGATTCCACTTAACATGTCAAGGTTGTTAAAGAATCTTACATATTTGATTCCCACTTAACATATCAAGATTTTTAAGTGAGGATCTCATTTTCATATGCATTTGATTCCACTTAACATAGCATGGTTGTTAAGTGAGAATCTTGTTCTAATGACATATTTGATTGCACTTAACATATCAAGGTTGTTAAGTGAGGATCTCACTTTCATGAACATTTGATTCTCACTTAAAATATCATGGTTGTCAAGTGAGAATCTCATTCTCATGTCATGATTCCATATATCAAAGTAAGAATCTTTTCATGTCACATTTAGGCTTTCACTTAACACACTAAATTTGTTAAGTGAGAATTTTAAACATATATCAATCACATTTGACTTTAAACATCAAATTTGTTAAATGGGTCTCATTTTCAATACACATTTGACTCCTACTTAACGTACAAGTTTGTTAAGTAAGAATCTCCTTTTTCAAATCACGTCACATTTGGGCTTTCGTTTAACATACCAAATTTGCTAAGTGAGAGTCTCATTTTCAAAGAAAAGCAAAACATATATCAATCACATTTGGCTTTCATTTAATATATCAAATTTTTTAAGTGAAAGTCTTATTTTTAAACATAAATCAAACATATGTGGCTTCTACTTAATATATCAAACTTGTTAAGTAAGAAACCCCCATTTTCAAATCAACACTTCACCCATCTCAAGCAAAAGGTATTTCACAAAAATTTTCCAAACACACAATCACAACTTCTTCTTAGCATACTCAAATTTGCTATTTAAATATTCTTTCAAATCATTAATATTTTAAAAACACACAAAATACAAATATCTCCAAGAAAATCTCTCTTCAAAATTTCGAATCTCACCCAACCTACCTAAACTAGTTGAGCATGGGTTCTAAAATCAAATGGAAAAGACTCTCTCCAAACACCAAAATCTTTCCAATGAACCCCACTTAACATATTTGAATTGTTGAAGTGTGGGTTCAAAACTCTAAATCTATGTCACTCTGTTGGGAACAAATATTAAAGTAGAGATCAGACTCAAGTCATATTTCAACACATGAAGGTACATAGATATTAGTGGTCGTTCACTCTTATACACATGGCTTCCCGAGTTTGTCTTCACCTTTTTTTGTTTGGGATGGATTTGGCCTTGGATTGCTCCCTCATGACTCCACCCATTTGGTTTTCTTGATAGGATTCAGGAGCATGTCACTTGTGAGGGGTGACCCTCATGTTAAAATCAAGATGAGGTGGGTACAGAGAGATCATCATCATTTGACATGCCCTCGATTGTACCCTCCATTGAAGAGGAAGGCTTTAGTGGTTCCCACTCTTCCTCGATAGTTTTAGTTTTTTGATCGTTGTTACAATTCTCTAGCTACTACCTCCTCATGGTCACCTAAAGGGAAGGCTATCTTAGCTTGAGATAGTCCTCCACTTTAGGAGGTCATACTTCTGTTCACTTGTACTTTGCCAATAAAATTGAAGATTTGGAGCATGAGAGCAACAGAGAACTTGTGCATACCATGTAAAGGAGGGTTCTCCAGAGGTCTCTCCATCCAACAATAGTTCCTCTCTCGATGATGGAGAAGATTATCGAGGATTCTTGCTTCTCCACCACCATTGGCATCATGATACAGGATGACGCAGCCTTATGCCACTTAGGGTCTACATTGAGCATATGAATGCTAGTGTATTTTATCGATCATTGATCCCAGGAGGGTCATGGAGGCTCACTCTAGTGGCAGGAGCGACAGGTATGCTCCACCTATTGATTTTCTTGATCATTCCAATGACAATCGATGATTGTTCTTACGATGCTACCACTAGGTGAGATCTCCCATTGAGGAGCGGTTGTGTTGCCTTTGTTGCTCCCCATTATCCACCATCACAGCGTCTGACTCCCATCCACCACTCCCAAAGATCAGAAGCCCCATTGAGAACTTGGTGATCACTGACCAAAGGATGCATCCATCTACTCGGGGTGAGGGCTAGTTCCCTGACCTCTCCAATCTTGGTGAAGAAGAGTGCCCATCATGGGCACACCACCACCACCACCATCATTAGAGCCAGTGATAGCTGCAGTTGTAGAGGAGGAAGAGGACAATATTATAGTTCCCATGGCAATGGATCTTTTCAGGGACCACTCTATCAATGTGTAGTCATGAGAATCTCTTCCAGTGAGCATGACCCTCAAAGAGCTAGCACTCCAGTGGCAGGTAGTGTTAGATGTATTTTGGTCAGTGACTATAGTCCCTCCACCGGTCAGCACCGAGTGTTTATGCTGACATGTTTAGATAGTTCCTTTCAGAGATCATTTTTCTTTAGAAGAGGGAACTCTAGGCGCATACTGAGGATGAGTGGTAGCATTTGATCCATGAGGATGGCCTTGAGGATTGATCTCAACATATTCACAGAGCTCCCTCCATAAAAATCAGAGAGCGGAAGGTATTGTGGTTGAAGGGACCATCCATTCAACTCACACCTCTCCATCACTAGAAGGATGATCATTGAATGGGAAGAATATTGAAGAATTGATGGCGGTAAGCATTGTAGAATCAATGTCATAACCTTTTTTCCATAACAATAAGTAGAATTGGCACACACTTCATATCATCCTAGATGCATTTCTTCCTAGGAAGACAATGGTAGCTTGCATAGGAAGGTGGTGGATAACACCTCCATGCATGAAAAAAAACACATGGTGGAGCAAGTGAGGGATCGTTGGCATAAGCTGATGACTCATATATTCAAGTAGACCACCAGGAATTTGATAGTGTCAATATCCCAGGGTTTTGTGCCTCCTTCTATCAAAATTTTTGATGGCAGTGGGAACCCCTGACAGCAGATAGCACATTTCAAGGCCAAATTTTGCAATGTCTGGCCTGCACTCTTATTCCACCTCTCTTAGTTAGTAGCTTGATAGACATCACATTTGGTGATTAACTTTGTCCAATGGTTTAAATGAGATATTTATTGAGTTAGAGCAGCTATTTATTAAGAGATTTGCTAGAGCTCAAAAGAATCGTGAGCGATCTAACTCATAACTCCACATGAGTCTCTTATTGATTACTTTTTTAGATGGTGCAACTTAAGTATAAAATATGAATCACAGCTGTCTTAATACCATGCCATTGAAATTCTACTCAAGAATATTCATGGACCGGTTGCCTTCATGCTTAAAGGGTTTTTCATTAAGACATTTGAGAAATTAATCAACAAGATGACTAGTCTATAAGGGGAGGTCAAATAATTACCTTTCCAAGGTCAGTCAGCCAAGCCCAGACTGCAGAAGGCATTTGAGAAAAAGTCAGGGGTAGTCATGATAGTTGACAAGGGGAAACAACCAACTAAGGTGCAATCAGATTGGCCTCGACTCGCGTCTCCTTTACCCTCCTCACCACCACCTGGTTATGAACCTCGGTTGAACACACCCACTACCTAGCCACCTCATTGTGAGTATTCATCCACCACCAGTAACTTCTTACCACTTCGTTGAAAATTGAATAAAAGGAGGTAGTTGGGAAGATCTTTAAGAATTCTTAAAGAAACTAATTTCATTACGAGCCTTTTGGAGGATGTGGGCAGAGTCATGATCCAAACTATTGCCCTACTTCCATATCTTGGTCATGTTTTAGAAGATTGCTTTACCTTTAAGGGCAGGCAGTACCTAATTTCATTATGAATACCTATTATAACAACCTTTTAGTTATGTTAGGGTAATCCTTGGGGATACACGCGATCTTCTTAAGATAGAGGAAGGTTGTGATATCTCCTTATCCTGAACCTCTAAGAAAATTATTTCTAAGATCAGAAAGTTACCCTTGCAAGTGCTTGAAGCAGCTCAAATCTCTAGTTCTAAGGAAGGTTTGCATGTTGCTAAGGACAACTTGAGGGAAGTATAAGCCCAGCAGCAACAGCAATAGCCTCCACTTGCATGGGATAGCATAGTAGCCCAACCACCGACCAATTCCAGCAGTCCTTCTGAAGTTGCAGCTATAATTTCTCCAACCAGATCTTCTTTTAGTAGTTATATTGTATTAGTGGAGGGGGGAACTAAATCAATCACTCCGCTTACATTACTTGATTTCTAATTTGTACCTTCATCCAAATCTAAAAATCAATAAAGAAGAAGATTCACATCTTCTCGGATGATCTTGATGATTTTATTTCTATAGAAAGCTCTCAAGTACTAATATTATAATAATTCCATCCTCCTCTTGATCTAAAATGGATTACCCATTCCTAAATCACCGAGTTCACCCATTGAGATTGATTTGGATTCATCCAATTCATGATCCTATAGAGAAGGCATAGGTGAACTGAGCTATAACTTTCCATTAAACCATCTCATGAAGTCATTGAAGTAAACCTTGGTGGAAGTTATACCTCCAGGATTCAGATAAGGGTAAACAAGTCATTGATTCTTGATCAAGAAGTCCCTCCATGGGATGCTCCACAATGAATATGCTTATGGAGGACCATGAGTTACAATGTCTCACTAAGAAAGTTGCCATAAACTAATATGATGCCTTGTCTTATCCAAAGAGATGAGGGAGTCATTGATCAAAGCTCTCCTTGATGAAATATGCTTAGCTCAGTTGACCTTGTTGAGAGGAAGCATGTTTAAGAGGCATGAGTTACATTCATGAAGACCTTCTTTTGGGGACAAGCACAAAGTCCCCTCTTCATCATAGTGGACATGGGTGATTGATTCTCCAAAGTGTTAGTTGATCTGTGCATGGTGTATGAGTCAACCTTTTATTGACATCTCCAAACTCAGGAGATGATGATCTTGAGAGGCACAGCAGGAGAGAGAGCTTTGAGCTCATTGACCTCATTTTAGGAGCTCTCAACCCCTCCATCTTTGACATAGGACTTCTCTTAGATTTTAAGAGTTCTTTGGTCTTAAAGGCACATTTAGTGATTAGGTGGACACTCATAACCAAGAGACTTAGAAGAGTTAGTCATGAATAGGTCATGCCTTGGGGTGTTGGAAAATTTGCCTACCCATAGCTTGAACCAAATCATCACTTCCTTCTTTCTCAAACTCAAATCAATTCCAACTTGATTTTCTCAAATCTTAAATCAATTTCAAATTGATTTTCTCAAATCATGAATCAATTCCAAATGATTGAAGCTTATGATTGAATTCCAAATTCCAAAAAAAAAAAAATCTTTCTAAGCCATATTGATTTCATCTTATGGACTTAGCTAAATCAACTCCAAATCAATTCAAATTCGAGAAATTTTCTCATAACCCATTCATATTCTCATTTATATTCACAAATATAAATGAAATAAAAATTCAAGTATCCAAAAATAAATTCAAAACTCAAATCCAAATCTAATCAAAATTAAACCTAAGCCTTTCAAGTCAAATTCTTGAACTTAGCTAAATCAAATTCAAATCAAGTCAAACTCTTGATTTTTATTCATGATTCAATCAATCCTTCAATCATGAATCCAAATATAAACATAAGCTTCAATCATCAAATCAAAAATAAATTCAAAATTCAAATCCAAATTCAACCCAAATCTAACTTAAGCCTTTCAAGTCAAATTCTTGAACTTAGCCAAATCAAATTCAAATCAAGCCAAACTCTTGATTTTTCTTCATGATTCAGTCAATCCTTCAATCATGAATCCAAATATAAATATAAACTTCAATCATCAAATCAAAACTAAATCCAAAAATTAAACCCAAGTCAAACTCATGTTCACCCTTTTGAACTTGAAATTGTCAAATGAATAAAAACCCATTTAACTCTAAATCACTTGCAAATGGATTTATATTTCAATCATAAGTCCATATGTGAGTTCAACCAAACTTGATTCAAGCCTTGATTAAGTACCCACTTAGGCTCACGTGACCCAAAGTGACCTAAAGTACCCCTTTTGAGCCAAATTCTAATCTACCAAATTGGATTGAACTAAGCCCAAAGCCTCACATTGTGAGAGCAATCATCATGAGATGATCAATCACTCAAATTGGGTCAAACCAAGTCAAACCAAGGGTTGACCAAGTCAAACACTTAGCCAAATGAAACTAGCCAAAATCCACCATAGGCCAAATTATTTGAAACCATTGATCAAAACTCATTCATGATCAATGTTTGAACTTGACCAAGTCATCATTTAGCTAACCTAGCCCAACTGATTGACCCCAACTTGACCTAAAAGTCAAAATATGTCAAAACTTGATCTAAGCCAAATTGATTGAAACCAATGGGTCAAGTTCATTTCAAATCACTTGTTGAACTTGACCAAAGCCCAATTTCCCAACTAGCCAATTGACCTTGAACCCAACTTGACCTAAAAGGTGATGTGATCCAAAATTAAATTAAACCAAAATTGATTGAAAATAAAGATACCAATACATTTCATATGACCAATGAAGCCTAAACCAACCCATGACCTAACCCAAATAGGTCAAATGGGTCAAATTAGTCAACTTGACCCATTTGACCTAAATGAAATCAAATGAACCAAATCTAAATATAAATCAAATTAAACCAAACCAATAATGACAAAATATTTCAAATGGTTATATGAACTTGACCCTTGGTTTGATTTGACCAATTGGTCAACCAGACCCATTTTGCCATAAATGGGTCAACATGAGCCAAATCATATCAAATCAATTCCAAATTCATTGAAACTTGGCCCAACCCATTTTTCAATCATACCAAATATATTTAAATTGAAATCAAAGCTAAATGACCATTTTACCTCTAATTTAAGGGGTAACCTATGGCCAGTTCCACTTGGAATTTGGCCATATCCTTCTAGTAGCCACTTGCCACCCTTTTAGTGGACCAAGTGGACACTAGTGAGCATGGTGCACTTGACCCATTGGGTTTGGGTCAGCCAAACCCAACTCAAGGTCAGAACTAACCATTCCTCTCATTTTGAGCACATGGTAATCACTCTCACACCTTATTTTACATATGACAACTTCTCCACTACCCCCTTTGGCCAAAATGAATCACATGCAACCCTAAACAACCTAACACACCCATTGCATAAGGTGGATTGGATCAAAATGGATAAAGGGAAGCAGGCCTCCTGATTCACCTAGGGGAGATATACTCCCCCTAATTTGATTTCAATTCAACTCTCACTCTCGATTGAATCTAGGAAACTCAGAGCAAGTAATTGTAAGTCTCCCCAAGCTTCCTAGAGCCATCTCCAATTCTCCATTTCTTGGTTTTATCAAACATAGGAACTCAATACACAAAAAATTAGCTCAATTCTCAAGCATCTTGGAGTCAATCGAGTTGATCCAAAGCTTCTCCAAGTTTCAAGGTAAGGGAGGTTGTCAGACCAAGGAATCCATTTGAAGGTGACCTTGGCCAATAGAAGGATCTACCCAATACCAAAGCCTCAAATCTTCAATAGGGCTTCATCTCTACTAGACGAAGCTACCTCGATGGATTGGAGCACCGGTGATAGCCTCCGATGAGGTATGTCTTCAAAACAAGCTTAGGTATAGGAGTTCTTGGTCATTTGTGAAAGAAATTTTCACCTCATGCAAAATTAATAGTTAGATTTACTTGTGCTTGCTCTTAGATGGTGTGGGTTGAGTTTGAGCTCAATTCGAGCTCTATCGAGCTCGAATCTTACCCTAAGGGACGGGCGATCTCCGTCTCCCGCAGGCGAGCTTAGGGACGGATCATGGACCATCCATCCACACATTTTGGATGGACGATCCTGATCAAGCCCCTTAGGATCTCTGATTTAATCCCTTAAGAACCACCGCTTCGATCTTTGTGTCGATCGTGAACCAGCGTAGCAATGTGAAATAACCAATCATGGCACATGGAAAGTGCACGCGTCGGCGATCCATTATGCCAATGGGATTAGTTAATAAGGGTTTTAATTAATTATTAATCATTGAATCTTCAAATATTCATAAATAAATGTAGAAAAAATTAGAAAAATACAAAATAAAAAGCATTATGAAGATAATTCAAAGAATAATCTAAAATTAATTTCAATTGATTTTGAACAATGATATTTTTGAATTTGGGTTTTATTGAGAATATGATTATGCTAATTACTCTCTAATTATCTCACTGATTAATTCCAAACTTTTCACATGCATTTAGTGGGATGACTTACCTCCCTAATTTTCTTGAAATTTATTAATGATTTAATTGAGGGAATTGCTTGATTCATTCCTAATTACCCTCTTAATCAATTAAATAATTAATTAACCTTTTAAATAGTAATAAATTAATTAATTAAGTTTACTAATCACCTTAGAATAGTGAATGTACTTAGTGAATGAGATTAGGGGTTCTTTCCCATATCTTTTTCCCTAAGTTTAATTCATTTGGATAAATTTAATTAAGGTATAAATTAATTAAATGACTTAATCACTTTGTTAAATGGCTTAATTAATCAAAATTTTAAAATCAAATCAATCTAAATTTAATCAATTCCTTCTTGGGTAGATTACTTAGGTGTTCAATAACCTAAGTAACTTAAGAAATCAAAATCCAACCCACATGTGTGGGAAGGGTTATGAAAGTACTTAAATTAAACCCTTTAGCTTAATTAATCACTAATTATGAGCCAATTGCATTAGGCCCTTTCTTTCTTAGGTGCATTGCTGATTAAATTCCTTATATGGTTTTATGTCATACATTGGCTCATAATTATTTAATTAAAGGTAAAGGGGTAATTAATGCACTTAATTCACACCTTAACCTAAATAAAATATAAAAATCAACTAATGGTTCTAAAATTAAACTAAAATAACATACACATGTGGGAAATGGGTTAGGGCCAACAAACCTCTTTACATTTCCTAAATTTAAATCAAACTCAAACAAAACTAAAAATCTCTTTAAAATAAATTTGATTTGCTTTAAATAATCCTATTCCATAAGGTTGTCTTTAGGAATTAATTAGGGTGAATGAATTTACATGCTTTCATCACTTTATTTCTTTCCTAGCATGCTAAATATGTATGTCATATGAAAATCATGCATTCATGCCTTCTAAAATTCAAATTACAAATGAAATATTTCTTTTATGTCAAATTGTATGTTTTGGCTAAAGTAAGAATATGAATGGCTATTATCACTATTAAATCCAAAAATTATTTTCAAAGCTTATAAATCAAATATCATAACTAAAATTATGCTTTATAATTATTTATAAACTTGCATGTGAATATAAAATGTGGTATGTTCTTCTCTCTAACATAGAATTGTATAGGATTTGCAAAGTGTATAGTCCATTTGAAAGGACATAACACTTGCTTAAATTCATTTCTATACACTCCTATGTCATGACTTAAGAAGGAATTCCACATCACACATATAAACTTAACAATCAAACCAAAGTCAAACAAATATAAACTTTGCATGATTCTGTTTCCATGCATTTCTTTTTGTACATGCACATGTATTTAAGAAAAGCGGTATATTAATCTAGACAACTTCGAGGTTGCTAGGCTTTAAGTAGCCCTAAGTAGGTCTTGTACCTTATACCCCTGGTGCTAACAATGATGCCTTACTCACTTATGTATTTTATACTTGTAAATGTGCATATGAAAAATGGATAAAAGAATCATTCTTTTTCTACTTAATAAAATCATGCATCATGAAGCATCCAAATTTTCTTAAGAAAATCTCTTAGCATTCATCATTAAGGTGTGCTAAATATTTTCATTTGCATATATCGATATGCTTAAGGTCCATCCATATGCATGTTACACATGTTGAAAAAGAAATAAAGTGATGTATATTTTGTGATAGTATTTCACTTTACTTAATACTAAAATGCCTTTCTTTTTGAATGGGTTTGTTTACAAAAAATATAAACTTAGGATTAATTAAAAAATATAATAAAACATTCACTAAACAAAATCAAATATGAATCTACCATAGAAATTACTTAAGGTAGGAAAGAAAGAGAAGTTCTCTTCTCTTTTTCTCTCTTTATAACACTAAGTAATTAATTGTAGGATTCATTCAAACCAAATCACAAATACAAAATAAAATCAACCAAAAAAATCACTTAAATGAAACAACCCATCTAGTTAAATATTTTCACACTTAGAAAACTTCAACCATAAAGCCTAGTTAAGAATACCACACAAACTTTAAATAACACACACATTAGGTAAGTCACCATTTCTAGCTTTAGGTTAGGGCGGTGCATGATTTGATATTTGCTTTTATTTTGTGATGTAATATTTCTAGATGTTAGGTGTATATGTAGACGAATGGTAGGATGATCATCTAACCATTATCTTCAGGGTTGTGCTTAGTAATAAAAAAAAAAAATATAACTACTTTTGCTATGTAGGTGCTTATACCCCTATGCATAATCCAAAATAGGCCAGGTGGACTTGGTTACCCATGTATGGGGTGCTAAGTCCAATTCATACATATACATGCTTGAGATTGTATGGCTTGTTTAGCTAATCTCTATTTTACATGTTTTAGTTAGATTTTCTTTTTTCCCATTTTCATGTAATTTTGTAATTAGGATTTTGGAATGATTGTTATAGGGTATTAGGATGAACATTGGTTATAAGGATATTCCTTATGTACCATATGAAGCCTTTGGAGCAACCACATTCCAACCAACCAAAAGAAGAAAGAAGAAAGAAGAAAGAAGAATGCAAAAATGAAGAATGAAGACCCCATAATAATGAATTTCTTCTTGATTGTATTTAATTCATTGATAATTCGGGTTGTATAAGGGTAGATCTCGGCTACCCAATTTATTTTCGAGTTTGTACGGTGGAGCCCAACCATAAATGACCTCCTATTCTTTTGTGCTAGCTTTATAAATTGATTGATGTTTGCTTAGCTTGTGCATTAAGATGTCATCTTTTTCGAGTTTCTTCCTTACTTTTATGTATGACCTGGATGACGATTAGGCTCTTAGAAAAATAAATTTTCTATCAAACATAATCAATTCAAACTAAAGATAAATAACTCATAACCTCATCTAAAGCTTAGACTATAAATGAAGATAAAAGAATTAGCAACCCCTTAGCTGGATGTTATGTTTTCTTTCTCACATCATGCATAAAAAGCATATTATTTCACTCTTGATTGGAGGGCTTCCACCTTTGTTAGAGAACTTGTCTTGACCTGTGAGAGCCATGGTGGAAACACACCTCCTTATCTTGTTGATTTTGGCCCATAATCTAATTTCTCATGCATTAGGCATATGAATCCTAAAGCCTGTGTCAAATTGATTGTTCAAAATAAGAATAAAATGTAATAAAATTTGCATTAGATTTAAGTCATTAAATCATGCCCTACATGATCTAGTCTCTTATGGAGTGTGTTTAAGGACTTAGTCTCTTTCTAAATAAACAACAACTTAGATATCTTACAAAAACATTTGACTTGCCTACATATTTTAAAATCGTAGGAGGAGTTAGTTGGTGGCCACCCCAGGCAGTTGTAAGTTCAACAGTCGGGTGGTTTATCCTCTATGTTGGAGGTAAACCAAATACCCATTTTTACCTTAGATTTATGTCATGCTTTTGGACCTCACCAAAGCTCCCTAGATTTAGGTTCAGAGGTTGCTACCTCCCTTTATGGGCTATGAGCATAAATCCTCACCTCTTAGGCATTTTCATGATCTTGTATCATGGAATTGTAAGCCCTAACTTTCTAATGCAAATGCAACTCAAATAAATTAATTTAATTTCAAAAATATAAAGCCCAACCATAGGATAGTTTGGGATGCTTACTAGGCTTCTTAGTATCCTAAACACCCCTACTTATCTTCATTTGTTTTGATAAGAACTCCCTTCTCTTGATCGATCCCACTTGAGTTTTTTAAAAATAAACCAATCGATTGATAGTCCAACCTTTCGAAATCTTTGGTGACAACAATCATTTATCTTACTCGAGAGTATTCCTAAGGAATCCTATTCCTTAGGATGTAATTAACTATGGGGCTTGCCACTGTAGGGAACTTAATAAACCCGATTTAAAATAAACCCTTCTTTACTTTTCCATGTAAAGTAGGGAAAGAATCTCTGGTACATTCTGAAGACCCATAGTTTTAAGAGTCCTTATTGAGGTGATTAGGTCCATTGTAGGGTGGTGAATTCTATCTTTTGAGATAGTACACCTCTCCTCAATGTCCCGATCACCTTAATAAGAACATATGTGAATTTGCATGATGTCTAACAAGGCATTATATGTTTCTATTTTCATTTATCCTTCTTTTCAAAAGGAGAGATGAAAGGTGGAGAAATATAAATTTAACCAAAGATTTTTCTGGTGACTCCACTGGGGATGGTTCCTCTCTCCATCTTTGGTAAATGATCGTTATCTCCAAGTATCGATAGTGGGTTTATACTTTTGTATGAATCCAAGACTATCTTTCTTTCCATTGGCACTTAGCTTATTTCATCCTTAAGTTAAGTTAGCCAACATCTTTAGGTTTTAGGACCTCACCCAGTGTTGGTCTTAAAACCCCCGTTGGGTTCTCCAATGGGAGAAAATAAAAAAAATTTAATAATAGAAAAATGATCAAATACTTCCTCCTTACCATTTTTTTATGGTAAGGAAAGGTTCATTCTAAAAATAAAGACAAAATCAATCTTTCATAAAAGTCTTGCTTTTCAAAAGTACTTTTTCAAAATACACTTAATAAAATATTTGCACTACATTTAACAATTTTCATAATTATTACATGTAAGGACATTTCAAAAATAAAATCAATAATCATACTTTCCAAAAGCACAAATGGACTTCTTCACTCAATTCATTTTGATAAAGACTTCATTTTCAAAAATAAAATTCCAACAATCATGTTTTCAAAAATCACAAAATTTGAGGATGGGCCTTTCTATTCCATACATCCAAATGTGTTAGATGGATGTTACATCTTCAAGCAAAATCACAACTTTAGAATTCCACTCAACACATCCCGTATGTGTTAAGTTGGAATTTTCACCTTTTCCAAAAGCACATATGAAACCTATCCATTCAATATATCTACATTTATTGAATGGAGGTTTCATTCCCAATCAAAACCAAAAATAAAATTTTAAATTGCACATATGAAACCTCTCCATTCAATATACCCACATTTATTGAATGGATGTTTCATTTTCAATCAAAATCAAAAATAAACTTTCAAAAAAGCACATATGAACATCTCCATTCAATATACCCACATTTATTGAATGGAGGTTTCATTTTCAATCAAAATCAAAAATAAACTTTCAAAAAGCACATATGAACATCTCCATTAAATATACCCACATTTATTGAATGGAGGTTCCATTTCCAATCAAAATCAAAAATAAACTTTCAAAAAGCATATATGAACATCTCCATTCAATATACCCAAATTTATTGAATGAAGATTTCATTTCAAATAAAATGACATTATTTTGAAACTCTACTTAACATATTCTATATATGATTAGGTTGAGATTTCTTTCAAAAATTGATTTCCATCTTATATGCCCAAATTTGTTAAATGAAAATCTCTCTTTTCAAAATCAACAAAACACAAAATTTCAAAAAAAAAAAAAAAAAAACACATTTGGAACTTCATTCTAGCATACCACATTTGCTAGAATGAAGTCTCCCTTTTCAAAAATAAAATTTTCAAAACACATTTGGAACTTCATTTTAGCATGCCACATTTGCTAAAGTGAAGTCTCCATTCAAAACAAAATTTACAACACATTTTTGGAATTTCATTTAGCATACTCAAATTTTCTAAGTGAAATCTCCATTTCACAAAATTCAAAACACATCAGAACTTCATTTTTAGCATACCACATTTGTTAAAGTGAAGTCTCCATTTCAAAATCAAAATTTGAAACACATTGGAACTTCATTCTTTAGCATACCATATTTGCTAAACTGAAGTCTCCATTTTTCAAAACAAAATTCAAAACACATTGGAACTTCATTCGTTAGCATACCATATTTGCTAAAGTGAGTCTCCATTTACAAAACAAAATTCAAAACACATTGGAACTTCATTTTAGCATACCATATTGGATAAAGTTAAGTCTTCATTTTCAAAATAAAATTTGAAACACATTTTTGGAATTTCATTTAGCATAGTAAAATCTGCTAAGTAAATCTCCATTTCACAAAATTTTCAAATCACATGGGAACTTCATTTAGCATACCACATTTGCTAAAGTGAAGTCTCTACTTTCAAAACAAAATTTTCAAAGCAATTTTGGAACTTGATTTTAGCATACCACATTTGCTAAAGTGAAGTCTCCATTTTCAAAATAAATTTTGAAACATATTTAGAAATTCATTTTAGCATACCATATTTGCTAAAGTGAACTTTCCATTTTCAAAAACAAAACTTGAAACACATTTTGGAATTTTATTTAGCATACTCAAATTTGCTAAGTGAAATCTCCATTTCACAAAATTTTTAAAAACACATTTGGAACTTCATTTTAACATACCATATTTGTTAAAGTGAAGTCTCCATTCTCAAAATAAAGTTTACAACACATTTTTGGAATTTCAAATAGCATACTCAAATTTGCTAAGTGAAATCTCCATTTCACAAAATTTGAAACACATTGGAACTTCATTTTTAGCATACCACATTTGTTAAAGTGAAGTTTCCATTTTCAAAATCAAAATTTGAAACACATTGGAACTTCATTCTTTAGCATACCATATTTGCTAAAGTGAAGTCTCCATTTTCAAAACAAAATCAAAATAAAAGAAACATATTAGGATTTTCTTAGCATACTCAAATTTGCTAAGAATCCTATTTTCAAAAATTTTTAAAAATAAAGCACACTTGAATTCTTCATTTAGCATACCCAAATTTGCTAAATGAGGATTCCATCTTTCAAAATCACAAGTGATGCACAAAATAAAAGCAAACAAAGAAAAAAGAAGAAATTATTTTCAAACACCTCACATAACATACCCAAATTTATTAAGTGAGTAAAATCTAAAAATCTCAAATCAAAACAAAATCAATTAACTTTACTTTAACATACTTAGCTCCATAGTGTTACCACTAGAGATAGATGAAAGATAGAAGCCAAGTTTCACATAATTGATTTAGATACATCTTTCATTGCTTTGCTTCGATAGGCCTTGGATACATGGGAACAACTCGGATCCATCCTCTTTACATCAATCCATAAAATTTTGAAGAGGTGGAATCGAGTATTATGTCAAAGGAGATTTGAAGCCATTTTCAGTTAGGCAGGTTGAGATATATGAAGATGCAACCTACTATCTTTCTCAAAATTAAAAAGTTTATTCTTGAAAACTTGGTAAAGTTCAAAAATAAAAGAAAAAGAAACAAAAGAAAAAGAAGAAAAAGAAAAACAAAAAGAAAAAAGAAAAGAAAAAAAATAAATGTATAAGTGAGCGAGAATCAAACATCGAGGAAGAAGTAGAGCCAGATATTGGATTCCACTCATAGTTCGTTCCTCCATACGAACACATGGGTAGGATGACTTGACCTCCATAAGGTAGAGGAAGAGGCAAGTCCAGAGGCAGTTCCAGAGTTGGAAGACATCTTTGCTAGTGGCCAGCCGGTAAGAGCTATGTTCCAGCTCACAAGAGTACCCCCGCTATCCACATAGACTTAGAGTCCAGTTTGAAGGATGAGTCTCACGTGATTAGCACACTGACCAACCCCTCTTAGCAGGTCCCTTTGGAGGTGATGTTCGAGCCAGACGGTGATGAAGATGAGGCCTCTAAGCAAAGCATGAATGTATCCAAATCATCATTATGTAGAACAGTCAGACACCGATTAGGAACTTTAGCTCTAACCTCACTTTCTTTTTAGAAAGTTGAAGGTTTGGTTGTTAAGGAAGCCCCCAAGTCATCTACAGATGTCAAGCCAAAAAGGTTTTTTTTGGGAGCATCATCCTCAAGTCAAGAAGCCGATATAGAACTTGAGGATAATTCATATAAAGATTTAATACAATTAGTTTTTGATTGGTATTCGCCTTATGTTCTTAACTTAATAAAGAAAGGATTAATCAACATACTTGGTCAAAATACAGGTCAAATTATTTTGAAAGTTTATGAGACAACCAAAGCAGACATTCTCAATCAAGACCAAGACTAGGATTCGACATAGTGGGTCCAACCGACGATGACAACCATTGCCTAGTCATCACCACTCATTTGGGGTCTGATAGGTTCTTGTCAAATCATGCTAACTCTTATGAGGAGGTATGTTTAAAAACTTAAGATGACCTAAATGAGCTTGAAGTCAAAGAGGCACAACTAGAGTTCAAAGAAGAAATCAGATCAACCATCGACGAACTCAAAGAAATCAACTTAGGAACAAAAAAGATCCATGCTAAACATACATCATTTCCTTGTTGAATGAAGAAGAAACTAATGACTTAGTTAAGATATTAGTTAAGTTTAAGGACTACTTCATATGGAGTTATGAAGAAATTCTTGGTTTATCTCCTAATGTAGCACTCCACAAACTAGAAATAGATCCTAGTGCTAACCCTATCAAGTAAGACACATGTGATTAGACATTGAGCAGGTCACTTAAAATCATCAAGATATTGGCGCTTTATCAGGGAAGAAAAATATAATACCTGATTAGCCAGTGTCATCTAGTTAAGAAAAAGAATGGCCAAATTCATATATGCATCGATTTTAGGGACCTGAATAAGTCATGTCCTAAGGATGAATTTTGACTTCCTATAACATAATTAATGGTGGACATTGCCTCATCTCATGCAGTATTCTCTTTCATGGATGGCTCATTTGGCTACAACCAAATTAAGATGGCCCCCAAAGATGAAAGAAATACTACTTTTTGAACCCCGATCAGAATCTATTATTATAAGGTAATGTCTTTCAGCCTTAAAAATGCTACATACCAGCGGGCCATGACTCAGATCTTCAATGAACTCATTCATCATCAAGTTGAATGCTATGTTAACGATCTGGTAGTCAAGAACAAAGAAAAGGAAGACCATATCTTTGACTTGAGAGTATTTTGAATAATTAAGGTAATTTAACCTCAAAATGAATCCTCTGAAGTGTGCATTTGGAGTAGCTTCAGAGAAATTTCTTGGGTTTGTTGTCTGACATCGAGGAATAGAGATCAACTTAGAGAAGATTAAGGCTATCTTAGAAATTCCACCCCCTAAAAGTTCAACTCAACTCAGATCATTCCAAGGGCGATTGGCATATCTAAGATGCTTCATATCCAACTTAGTAGAAATATGCTAGCCATTCTTAGTGCTTGTCAAAAAGGATGCCAAGTTTAAGTGGGATGATAAGTGCCAGCATGCTTTTGAAGACATCAAGCACTACCTGATGACACTGCCAGTTCTAGTAGCCCCTATCTCGGGCAAGCCATTGATCCTCTACACTGTTGCATTAGCCAACTTCCTTGGCAATTTGTTAGCCCAAGCCAACGATGAAGGGAAGAAAAATTCTCTCTACTATCTCAACCATCATCTAATCCCTGCCGAGGCAAACTACTCACCTATTAAAAAGTATTGCCTAGCTTTAATCTTTGCATTCCAAAATCTATGATATTACATGCTTTCTCATAAGGTGAATCTGATCTCTAGAATCAATCCACTATAATAACTCATGATAAGGCCAACATTATCCGGATGATTAGCATGATGGTCCATGATTTTGTCACAGTTTGACATCACATTCGTACCCCTCCTAGCTGTGAAAGGATAGGCACTAAATTTTTTAGCAGCACACCCACTTCATGCTGATTCTCTACTTAGTGATGATCACTCCGATTAACTAATCAAGAACTTAGGGTACACTAGCATTCACCATTGGGAGATGTATTTTGATGGCGCGGCTTCCTTTAGAAAAGGAGAAGAACCACCTTCTCTAGTAGAATAGTTCTCCTAACTCGAACATGATGATGAGATTCTCATATCATGTACCAATACCAAAGCCAAATATGAGGCTCGATTGTCCGGAGCCATCATAGCCAAGCACTTATGAACCAAATTGTTGGATCCTACAAAGTTCTAAAGCCTAAGCTTCATCATTACCACAAGTATACCATAGAATTGTTGGCTCAAATCCTAGAGGTCACTATCTACAAGATTCCTTGAGGAGAGAATGTTATAGTAGATGCATTGGCCAAGCTCGCCAAGGAGTTAGCATGCCCAGAAGATGAGTCCATTCCAGTAAGGGTCCAAAATAGATAATTCTTATCCCTTGTTGATGCTGAACTCATCGAGAGACTCTCTCTTGAAGGGTAGGTTGCTATTGGCTAGAAGGATGACGAGTTAGATTTTAGGAAATCATTCATGGATTATGTAAATATATGCAAACTACCTCAAGAGAAGTCACTAATCCATTAGGTGAAATAGAGAGCTCTCTCCTATGCTCTCATGGATGACACCCTATAATGGCAATCTTTCGATCATATGTGGTTACGTTGTTTAGCCAAACATGAAGCCCGTAAGATCATGATCGAGGTACATTTAGGTTTATGCAGAGCTCACCAGTCTAGTCTAAAGATTAAAGCCAAGATCAAGAGACTAGGATACTACTGGCCTTCGATGATTACAGACTACATGGATGTAGCTAGGAGGTGCCACTAATGTCAGGTGCACGGTGTGATCCTGCATCAACCACACAACATTCTACATCCTACATTGGCCTCGTGGCCATTTGAGTGTTAGTGGGTCTGATTGATCCTCTTTCTTCCAAGGGTCATTGATTTATTCTAGCTGCCATCGACTACTTTTCCAAGTGGGCGAAGGTGATCCCACTTAGAGAGGTCACAACTCAGCATGTGCTCCAAATTTTCAGGAACCATATTGTATATAGGTTAAAGGCACCTCGATGAATTATATCCGATAATGGCACTACATTCAAGAGCACCAAAATCAGCAGCTTTTCTCGGAGACACAACATAGATTGGAGATATTCTACCATCTACTACCTAAGGGAAAATGGTCTAGTGGAAGCATTCAACAAAACTATAATCCATATATTGAAGAAGACACTCGATGACAATAAGCGATGGTGGCATGAGCAGTTGGTTGAAGCCTTATGGGCCTACCACACCACATATAGAACTCCAACTCAATCTACCCCATTCTCCTTAGTGTATGGGCCCGAAGCTGTTCTACCATTAGAAGTCCAACTCTCATCACTAAGAATATATGTGGCAAAGATTTATGAGCGAACGCTGCTACAGTTGGAAGAGGTTGAAGGTTTGGATGGGAGATGCCTTCGGGCATGCCACAACCTCGAGTTGTACAAAGCAAAAATGATTCAAGCTCACAACAAGTTGGTCCGTCCTAGAGCTTTTCAAGTAGGAGAGCTTATTTTAGTTCTAAGAGACCAATTGTTGCCCATTGAAAGATGGGAGGTAAGTTTGAACCCACTTAGGAAGGCCCTTTTGCCATAGAGAAGGCCTACTAAGGAGGATCTTATTAGCTCAAAACTATAAGGGAGAGTGCCCTATACTTCCAATCAATGGGCTCTACCTAAAGAAATACTATTAATAAATCTTGTTTAAAAATAATCATCAATAAAACTTCTTTTCATATCAAATTCCATCTCTTATATGTAAGAAATATCTTTTGCTTGTGAATTTGCCACGACATGTTTATGGTAGGTGTAAGAGAACCACATCCTGTCCCTCCATAACACAAACATAAATGACATTCAATCCTCCAGTGCTATTAGGGTAGGTGTAAGAAAACCCAAGAGGCATCCTATTTTGACTAGCTCAATTAAGTTAGGTGTAAAAGAACCCAAAGCGACATCCTTTCTTAGTGGAGTCACATTTCTACATGTTTAGGGTAGGTGTAAGAGAACCCAAGCGGCATCCTATTCCCTCTTTCACAACATAAACAAACACATATCTTTTGTCTCAGGCTATTTTGATGTGTGAGGAAGCCCCCCGTGGCACTCACTTAATAGATGCTAGGTCGGGCCAAAATGCTACCTTGCTAGTGTGTCACCCCAGTGGTCACTTGTCTGACGGATGTGAGTCCTGTGCTTTCTTCCTTGCTTAACCATTACAAACCGATGAGTGCCTTGCTAGTTTGGTAGGTCTTATCAAACCGATAAACTACCCCATGTTGACTTTATTTAAGAGGATGTAAGGCTACATGCTTCTTCTTAGACTAGCCATCATGCACTGACTAGGTCGAGTATGTTTGAGGCTTATGATAAGTCTCCAAGTGTCTTGTTTTCCTTTGACTACTTTAAGTTAGTCTACACGGACTCCCCACTTGGTAGTCGCCCAGGTGGATAGCCCCATCGAAATAGACTATCCCGAATCATCTACCTTAGGGAGATGTATTACATGCCTTCTTTTATGATTATCAAATTGACAAATCTTAGGTTGGTTGGTTATCTCATGGAGACCCACAATGACTCTTGATAGATGTGAGTCCCCGTTTTCTCCTTGAGTCAAGAACTTTCTTATACAAGGTTTTGGATAACACCCCAAAGAACACCTCCCTTGGGCACTCTATTTGGATCACATCACTCCATTTAGACACTACCGTTACTTTTGATTGGACAGCCCCTTTTAAGAACCACCCTTATGGTTGGAGAAATTTGTCGCAGATTCTCCCTTAGTCCAATAAGTCTGAGATAGAACTAGGCTGATATGAGCTCCTTCTCAATGTGGTCCCTCGCAAACCAATAGGGTCCATGCAAATATAAAAATAAGCAAAATATATCTTCACTTTTGGATTAAGAATTCAAGCCCCCAGCGACCCCTTTTGCAAGCATGCATCCTATATATTGGACAGTGTTAGCAAAACTCTCTATAGAAATTGCCTAACTACTTTGAGTTGAGATAAGTCTCCTGTCATTTCCTCAAATGTAGTTTAACTTGTTGTGCCACCAATGAGTCACCCAACAGTCGTCTTCACTTTGAAAGATATATGTCTATCATGCATTCTTTCGACGACCGCACACTTCCTCCTTCCCTCTTGTTAAATGGGCAAAGAACCCGTGGATACAAGGTTCCTTCCGGGTGATCTCCTATCTTTTATCCTTTGCTCAACTACTCTTTAGCCATCAAGCAACATGGTTTGAATTTGGTGTGATTGCCAATCAAACACGATATCACACCTTCTAAATGACATTTTATTCGCCACCAAAGCTTCCATGGCTCAGCAAAAGGTGTCCTCCATATTCGAAAATTACTACAAGGAGGGATCATCAATGCAACCAAAACCTTTTGAAAGCCACACATAGATGGAAGATAATCACCGTGCTCATTTGAAGAGTGGAGGAGCTATTATTTGCATTTTGCCATGAGGAAGTTAAAAGCAGATTTTCATCAACTCCTCCAAAAGGCTAGAGACAAAATCAGCTCTTGGGAGTTAGACACCTTTCAATGCGACTTACACTCATAAGGACATCCTTGTGCATCTCTATAAAAACAAAACACCTGTAATTCCCAAGGGAATTAGAGGATTGAAAAATTTTTAGGAACTCTTTGGCAAGGAAACAACAACCATCATTATACAATATGTTGCTTGGAACAAAATCTGCATGCCAACCAACAAAGGAGGCCTTGGACCACACATGGTAAAGCTGGAATGGACCCTAAGGGCTAGAATGGCTTGGGAATTCCTCTCTAAACCCACCTTCCACAAGTGCTTGATCGAGAAGTAGGGTTGGACCCATGGCATAGGGAACCCGCGGGGAGACTCCAATTGCTGGAAAATTATTGAATGGTGCTTCCACCTTGAACCAATTTAAAATGGAGAATTTGCAATGGCAAAGAGGTGGACTTTTCAAACTCCATTTGGATATCACCTATGTCCAAATGGACATTTCTCAACATGGAGTGCATGGAGGAATGGAAGGTGGAAGAGTGATCTGAAAACAACAAAACGAAAATCTGCACATCCTTGATTGGAGCTTGAACTCATCTCAACATTTCTTGAAGAGAACATCAACATGACATCCAGCTCATCAATATAAACAACTTCACATCCATTTTATACAAAATCTGCTTTGTTGAAATTTCAGATTGTCTACACCATGCAATTTGAAACTCCCACCCAAAGCATTTCATGGCTCATCAACGACTCTTGCCAAACAACACCTTGCTGAGGTTTAACTCACACCACCCTTGCTGTAATCGGGATGAGACACTGAACATTCGCCAATGCTCCGTCACCAACAACATTATCCGATTTTGGCAACATCTTCAATCCCAATTTTCAACAATTTGCAAGATTTACTCCAAGCTCTCACTAAGTACGCAAAGGACAACTTATGTTCTAGAATGTATGTAATTTTGTGTGTTGGATAAGTCGCGACCGCCAAGACCACCTAGCCATGGTACCTCAAGACTATTCGCCTCGATTCTAAGCTCTATCACACATTCTTCCTCTTATCTATCCAAGCAATGGGACATCACCCATTGGGGATCAAACTAAATTTGTGGTGTCCTCCCTCGGATCAAGGCTAACGTGGATGGCTCACTCTTCCTAATGTCTATTTTTGGTGCTAAGTGATGCAAATGGCAACTTCCTCAAAGCCATGGGTCATTGTTTTCGATCACAAAGACATCTCTGAACCGAGGCTATGCTCTACACTAGCAAAAAAATTATTGAACCGCGGATGATCAATACAAGGGCATTATCATTGAAGGAGATAATAAATGTGGTGGATCACCTCAAACTTTCTCTTAACAATGAAATATGGCAAACCGACTTGGATGCTCGACATCGCTTTCAAGAACTTCCACTGTTATTTTTTGTATACACAATAGATCTAACAACACTCTTGCGACTTTGTGATATATTACTAGCTTTGATTTTGTATGACATAGTCTAGATAATCACACTATTCCTTCCACGCTTTTGCTCTTTTGGAGGAGGATAGGAAATATCGAGTAGCTAGTTTTTTGCTTTCTTTAGAGTTCTACATTGTAATCGCTTTTATTATCAATGCAAATGCTTTTTCAAAGAAGGGTAGCCCAGGTTGGGTTTGATTTATCGTGCAAGTGATTGATAGCCCTAGTGGTTCTTTGTGTAGAAGGATGTGAGTCCCTGCGCTTTCTTCTTAACTTGACCATTGCACACCGAAAGACACCCCATGGGTTGGATAGTTCTACCTCACGGCCAGTAGACTATCCTTTTGGATTTGTAAATCTAAGATAGGTCTAGGCTAATTTTAGCCCCTTCTTAGTGGATCCATCGCACACCGAGGGGATCCATCAAATTAAAATAAATAAAATTAAAATAAGTGCAATTAAATCAAATAAAATTATCCTGACTACTTTTGAGTTGACATAAGTCCCCTAATGGCATTCATTCATTAGTCATCGTAGTTGGGTTCGATTTGTTGTATCCAACAAGTCACCCCAGTGGTTGTCCCTTGCTTTTAGGGATGTAAGTTTGCTAGCACAACAACTGTACACAGAAAGGCAACCCATTTTGGTGTGATAGTTCTACTGTGTGGCTGGTGAACTACCCCTTTGGATTGATAAATCTGAGATAGGCCTAGGCCGACATAGCCCTTTCTTAGTGCGGTCCATCGCAAACTAACAGGTCCATCTTGAAATTTAAACTCAAACAAACAATCAACCAACATCTCCCCAATAGAACATAGATCATCCCAACCTCCCTAGTGGAGTCAATTGAATCCAACCCAAACCTACATTCCCTAGTGAGTGCACCCTCAAACAAAATCTCATCAAATCCTTATCCCTAGTGAATAACCTGAACCTGCTTCTCTAATGGAAGGTTCATGCATCTATCCCTGGTGGGTTATACATTTTATTCCCCAGTGGATACTCTACCCAAATCATATCTTGCATCAAAATTCAAATCTTTATCTTTAGTGGATAACCTGAACCTGCTTCTCTAGTGGAATCTTGCTTGATCCCTCGGTGGATCCCTTCTTCCTCCCTTATGCCCTTGGCATGAGTTGAGTTGCATTGCACTAAGATCTTGATTCCTTCTACATCTCGGGTTTAGTAATAGATCATTCTTGTTAGTGTTTGTGATCCTTCGAACGTTGTTGATCGTCTCGGTTAACACCAAAATGTGCGGTGTGCCTTGTCAGTCACACCACATATATTGGGCATTCTTTGTTAACCTCACCTTTAGAGTGAGATCTCAACTTCCTCATCATAGATCTATGACTCTTATAGATACTAAGAGTTTCTTAATCTTAAGATACTTCTAGTGATTAGGTGAACACTTAACCTAATCCTAGAGACTTAGAAGAGTTAGCCATAAGAATAGGTTGTGTCTTAGGAACTTAGGAGAACTTGCCTACCCTATAGCCTAAACCCAATCCTTGCTTCCTTCTTTCAAACCAAACCTCAAATTCAAATTTTAAAATCAAATCCAACTATCAAATGATTGAAATCCATCATTAAATTCAAAATCCAAATCCTTTCCTAAGCCCTTTGATTTTATCTTATGGACTTACCCTTAACCAAATTCAAATCAAACCCAATCAAATTGATTTTATCAATTATCAAATTAAATCTCAAATCAAATCCCAATCCAAGATTCCAAAATTTTAAACTAACCTCGAATGATTGAAATCATGATTAAGTCTAAATTCCAAAATCTCTTTCTAAGTTATATGATTCACTTTCACATGCTTAGTGAAAACTCCTTCAAACCAACTCAAACTCGATTGATTCTTTATAAATTAATTATTTATTCATTTATATTCACAAATATAAATGAAATCTAGGTTAAAACCCTTTAAACCAAATCAAAATAAATCAAACCAATTCAAAATTCAAGTTAGCCTTCTTGACCTACATCCCTAGATTTGGTCAAATTTGCTTCCAAATCACTCCAAACTCATGTGATTTTCTCATGAACCATTTATCTTCTCATTTATATTCATAAATATAAATGAAATATAAATCCAAATGACCAAATCCAAACCCAAATCAAATAAAATCCCCAAATTTAGCCCTTTTAGCCAAACTTTTGAACTTGACTAAATGAGACTCAAATCAACTCAAAACTCATGGATTTCTTCATGATTTAATCATTCCTTCAATCATTGATGCAAATATAAATACAAATCATAATTATCAAACAAAACCCAAGTTAACCCAGGTCAAGCCCATGTTGACCCTTTTGACTTCAAAATTATCATTTAAACCAAAACCCATATTGCTCCAAACCACTTGCAATTGGATTTATATTTCCACCTTAAATCCATATATCATCTCAAATAAACTTGGATCAAGCCATGACCAAGCCAACCAACCCATCTAGGTCCACTTGACCCAAAGTGACCTAAAAGACCTTCTTGATCGAAGTTCTAATCCAACCCAAATTGGATTGAACCAAGCCCATTTAAACCTTCAATCATGATAAACAATCATCCCAGAGTGATCAATTGCATTGAATTGCATCAAACCAAGTCAAACCTAGCCTTTGACCAAGCCAAAATTTAATCCAAATGAAACCCAAACTAGCCAAAATCCATCATATGCTAAATTGATTAGAACCATTGACTCAAACCAATTCATAGTCAATGATTGAACCTGACCAAACTATCAATTGAGCCAAACCAAGTCCAATTGGCCATTTGACCTAAAAGGCTGAAATAGGTCAAATCATGATTTAATCTAAATTGATTGCAACTAATAGTTCAAGTTTATGCCAAATCACTTATTAAACTTGACAAAAGCTATAATTGAGGTCAACTTTACCCAACCTAGCCTAAATTGACCTAAAGGGTCAAATTGGCCAAAATTCAAATTAAACCAAACCAAAGCCTACAATCATTTTTAATTGACCAATTGAACTTGACTCAACACTTAACCCAACCTAATTTGGTCAAATTGGTCAACTTGACAAATTTGACCCTTTTGAACCCAAATGAGCCAAATTTAAACCTAGGCCAAACCAATTAAGCTAAAATATCTTAAATCATCATATGAACTTAACCCAAGCCTTGGTTTGACCCAATTTGATCAGTTGGTCAACTCAACCCAACATAGCCCAAATTGAACCCATTTGACCAATCTAAGTCAAACCACTCAAATCCAATTTATGGAACCTTGTGGGCTGATCTAACTCAACTTAAACTCACCCTAGGTCAGCACAAAACCTTCCCAAAAGCTAAGTGGGCCCCATTCAAGGGGATTGGCCATTAAACCATGGGATTTAAGCTTCAAAACTAATGGATCCAAGCCAAGTCAACTCTCCCATTCCCATGGCATCCCCTTAGCACTCAATAGAACCTTCTCCTGACCCACCTAGTCCACCTAACCCACTTTAGGCTAGCCGTGAACCTTTGGGAGGTGAGTTGACTGACCTACAACTAAAATTGAGCACCCCATAGATCCAAGCATTGTAACCCTTGCATAATGGATCCAAGGCAGCCTCCCATCACTTCTCCCATCCTTAGCATGCCACCTGAACTTGATGGAGACAAGTTTGCGGCCGCAAGGACAAGTCATCAGATCATGTCACCATTTTGTTTGTCGATTGAGGGGTATACCCCCTCAATTCGAGAATGATTTAGAATGCATTCAAAAGCTCTAAGTCCCTAAGGCATTTTCAATACATCCTATAGTGATTCCAACCTTTCTCGAGCATTCCAAAATCTAAATTTCCTGTTCCCGTGAAGGCCAGAATAAGGACAATCTCGAGCCATACTCCCTCGTTTCATAATCAAACCCAAATTCCTCTTACCCACACTCTCGCCACACTCCGTCGAAGCCAAATGAGTTATTTCCCAAGCTCCCAAGTGGCCGGAGGTGCGAGTTCGATCAGAGCCGAGGCCTTTACGTGCGTGAGGTGGTCGATTGAGTATCCCACACCAAATCACACATAAAGAGCTACCTAAGTTCAAATTTCTTCAATAGTGCTTCATCTCTACTAGACGATGCTACCTCCGTCATTCCCGATCACTGATTTTAGCTCTGGCGAGGTAATTCCTTAAATCCGTAGCAATAAGGAAATCATGCTTGGTCTTTTTCAAAGAGAATTTGAATCCCATGTGAATTTGACTGTTGGATGTGCATCCCCCTTTTTTTTTGAAGGTGTGAGATCAGTTTGATCCCAATTTGAGCTCGAGCTCGGATCAAACGGAGATGACATGTCTGCCTTTCAGCGAAGGAGGAAGATCATATGTCATCCATTCCGTGTGATTGGAATTGACGTCTATGATTAGATCATGGTAGATCCATATTTTCTCTCTTAACTTGCATATCAAATCATGGTCATCTGATCTTAGATCGAACAGTCCACAGGAAACTGCATCCGCCGCTGGCTGAGTTAGCGCACGGATGTGATAACTTTATTAACCAATCCTATCATGCCACATGAAAAGTGCATCTCGTGCATCGCCACCACAGCTTAATGGAATTATGTAATAGGCTAATTAATTATTTTTTAAGTCTAAAACTTCTAAAATTCATAATTAATTGTAAAAAAAATCCAAAAAGTGCAAACATTGGCTCATTTTAAAGGTATTTCAGAGTAGAATCTACGAAAATTATTATTAATTGATTTTGAATAGTGATCTTGGCTTAAATAAAGTTTAAATAAAAATATAATTAGCTTAATTACTCTTAATTAAGCATCCAATTAATCTCAAATTTTTTGTGGATGTCTAGGGGGATGACCTCTACCTCCCCTATTTTTTGGGATTTTATTAGTTGCTTAATTAGGGAAATCAATTGATTAAGCCTTAATCACTCTCTTAATTTAATTAGTGATAATTAGTGAATGAATATTAGTTTAATTAATTATTTAAGCCTAATTACCTCTATGGAATAGTAAGGGAACTTAGGAAGTGTAATTGGGATATTTTCCTATTACATTTCCTAGATTTCCTTCACTTTTTGGAATTAAATTAATTGATGATTAATGAGATAATTAATTGCTTAATTAATTAATTAACTTCCAAGACAAAAATTAGAGCCTAATTTATGTTTGAAATGACTTAGAGATTAAGGATTGAGGCCTTATCGTTGATCCCTCTCCCTGAATTAATTTCATCATCCTAATCAAAATGTAATCAAAGAATTCAATCAACTAATTAATAAGCTTGATTTAACTCAATATAAAATCCACTTCACACCTAAGTAACCTTTAATTGATCTTAGGTAGCTCTTTATGTGTTCAATAACCCAAGGTGAGAGATAATGAAATTATGGTTAGCACACATGTGTGAGAAAACCTTAAAAGTAGTTAGGTGAGATCCCTTAAGCCTAAACTATTAATCACCAATTGCATTAGACCACTTTTATTTCTTAGAGCATTGTAAATTTACTTTTCATATGGTTGCATATCATATTGGCTTATTATTAATTCATTAATTAACTTAAGGTGATATAGATAAGGGTTAATTAATTCACTTAATTCACACATTAACCTAATCAAAATAAAATCAACCTAAATATTCTTCATTAAACCAAATTAATTCACACATGGGGAATTAGGATTATTAGCAAACCTCTTTCATATTTCTAAATCAAATCAAACTCAAGATTAAAAAATGTCTTTAAAGAACTTTTGGTTTATTTTAAATAGCCTTATTTAATATGATTGTCCTTAGGAATTAATTGGGATGAATGAGATCATGTGCTTATATTCTTTATTTCTTTCCAATCATGTTTAAATATGTTGCCATGTGAAATCATGCATTCATTTCTTTTAAAACTAATTAAATGAAATGATTTCTTTTATGTTAAATTGCATGTGTCGACTTAAATTAAAAATAGGTGTGGCTATTATTACTATTAAATCAAAAGCTATTTTCAAAAGCCCATAAATCAATTATAATATATGAAGTGATGTTAATTACAAGTATCTATAAGTTTGCATACGTTGATAATATAAGATATGCAATATGATGTTCTCTTTCCTTATCTTACATGGATTCACATTGGAATTATAAATGTAAAGTTCATTTGAAAAGAACATAACATTTGTCTAAATCTATTCCCTTACATCTCCATGCTAAGACTTAGAAAGAATTTCATATCACATATGTAAATCATGCAATCAAATCAAATGTGACCTCTTGCATGACTTCTCTTGGTTCTTTTGTACATTCATATTTTTGAGAAAAGTATATTAGTCAGACACCCTGGGTCAAGATTTTAAGTTTAAGGTCATGCCTCAAGGAACAATGATGTCATACTCACTTAAAACTCTTATATATATGAATATTTGATACAACCAATGAATAACAAACATGAATCAAGTAAATCAAAAATACAACTTTTGCATGGGTTTTCCTATCCTTATAGTTGCTTATACATCTACATGTATCTAAGAAAAGTGGTATATTAGTTTGGATACCCCGGGGTTTGAGACATTAAGTAGCCCTAAGTAGGTCTTATACCTTATGCCCCTGGTGTAGAACAATGGCGTTGTACTCACTTAAAATTTTTATACATGTGAATGTGTATCCAACTAATGGATGAAAAATCCCTCTTTTTCTATTAAAAAGACATGCATTCATAATTCAACCAAATAAAAATCAAAATTCCAAACACATTTCTTTGCATTCATCACTTAAGTGTGCTAAGACATGCATTATATGTATAGGTATGCTTAGGGTTTAATCATATGCTTGATATACATGATGGAAAAAAAATGAATGCATGTGTTATGTGAGGGTAATTCATTCTAATTAATCCTAAGATGTCTTTCTTATTGAATAAGGTCATTTAGAGTGAACATAAACTTAGGATTAATCAAAACATGTAATAAGCCACTCATTAAAAAAATTTGATTAATTAACTTACTTTAGAAGTGACTTAAGGTGGGGATGAAAGAATGGTTTCCTCTCTTTCTTCTCTTTATAACACTTAGTTATTTTATGTAGGTCAAATGAAACAAAATAAAATATTAAGTAAAATCTTCAAATCAATTAAATCACTTAAAGAGAAATCAATCCTTTATGAATTAAATACTTCACACTTAACAAAATTACAACTCTAAAGCCTAGTTAGGACATGCCCCACAAGCCTTAATGCACACACTTTAGACTAAGTCACCACTTCTAGCTATATGTTAGGGCGGTGTATGATTTGATGTATGCTTATTTTATGATGTATTGTTGTAGACTGGATGTTAGGGTTTATGTGCATAATCTGGATGTTAGACCATTATTAGCCTAATCATATTTTTTGTAAGGGGTCGTGCTTAAGGGGCCGTTGTAATAAAAATAGAAATGCTTTTATTGTGCATGTTGCTTGTACCCCTTAAGCATAACCCAAGTTATGACAGGTAGGCTTTGTTACCTATGTGTGGGGTGCTAAGTCTAAATTATTCATATAACTATTTGGAGGTGTGTTTATCTAACATTTGTTGCAGGTATAGCTAGATTTACTTTCCTTCTTTTAATGTAATTTTGCATTAGGATTTGGATAAGTGTTATGGTGGATTATGATGAGCATTGGTTATAAGACCAAGTCATATGTACCATGTGATGCCTTTGGAGCAAGCACATCCAAATCAAGACAAAAGAGGAAAGAAATGGAGCAAATCAAATGAAGAGATGAAAGAAGAAAGAAGTAAAGAAAAAAAAAAGAAAAAAAGAATGAAGAATGAAGACCCCCATAACATTCATTTTGTAATTGTAATTATTCTTTCATTATACCGAGATGTATAAGGGTAAAGCTCAGTTACCCACATTTCTTTTCGGTTATACGGTGGTACCCGATCGGCCTCTTATTCTTTTGATAGCTTTATAAAATTGTTTGATGTTTTGTTTAGCTTGTGCATTAGAAAATGCATGTCTCTTCTTAGTTTATTTATGATAGGTGATTGTTGTATGGCAGATGCGATTAGGCTACTAGGATAAAAATTAATTTTTCTACCTAAACTAATAACTCATAACTAAATCTCTAAAAACAACTCATAACCTCATGTAAAAGCCTAAGCATTAAATCAAGATAATAAAATATTTAACAATCCCTTAACTGGATGTTGTATGTTTAATATCATACATAATCATCTTATTTCACTCTTGTTAAGAGAGGACTTCCATCTTTTCCAGATAGAAATGAGCTTAACCTTTAAGAGCCTATGATGGAAGAACATCTCTTTCTCTTTTGATTTAGCCCATAATCAACTTCTCATGCATTTAGGCATACAAAATCTTATATCCTGTGTCAACATAAAGAGTCCCAAATTAAATAAAATTTGATAAAAATTTTTATTAGATTAAGTCATTATTCATACCCTTCATGCTATAGTCTCTTAGGGAGTGAGTTTAAGGACTTTGTTTTTTTTTTCTAACCAAATAACAACCTAATCATCTTGCAAAGCATATAACTTGAACACATGGTTTTAAAATATAAGAGGAGTTAGCTGGCTGCCACTCTAGGTGGTTATAAGTTCAGCATTTGGGTGGTTTACTCTATCTTATGGAGATAAACCATATACCTACTTTTGCCTTAGATTTAGGCCACGCTTTGGCCCTCGCCAAAGCTCACTAGATTTAGGATCTGAGGTTGTCATTTCCCCCTTGGGCTATAGGCATAAATCCTCACAGCATTTCAATCTTGTGTTTAGAGTACAAGTCCTAGCTCTCTAATAAAATTCTAACTCAAACATGTAATTTCTCCTCAATATCAAACATATGAAGCCCAACCATAGGATAGATTAGAATGCTCACTAAGCTTCCTAATATCATGAGCATTCTTTACTCATCTCCATTACCTTCGATAATAAATCTCTCCTTTCGATCTATCCCATTTGATCTTCCAATTATAATCAATTTATTGATAGTCCTATCTTTGAATTCTTTGGAGACAATAATTATTTACTTTAATCAAGAGTATTCTAAGAACTCACCTTCTTAGATGTAATTAACTATGGGGCTTGCCCCATAGAACTTTAGAACTGGTTTAAATAAATCTACTTTATTCATCCAAATAAAGTAGGGAAAAATCTAAGATAATTAAGATACCCATCATACCTTAGGAGTCCTTATTAGGTGATTAAGTCTATCGTGGGGTAGTGATTTCTATCTTTTGAGATAGTGCACTATTCCTTGATGTAGTACCTGATCACCTTAATAAGTACATCCTCAGATTTGTGTGGTGTCCCCCTCACATATACATACAGACAACACATACCAAAAAAAATGCCACAGGTAGAATAAAACTTTATGCCTTAGCCTTGTTGAGAAATTTAACACACACACATATATTTGAAGAGAGAACAAGAAACTCAGGATTTTTATGAAAAATCCTAAGAAAGAGAAACTATGGGCCTAGTAAAAAAAAATGTTCCACTATATATCTGGAGTACAAAGTTTAAGTATTCGATAACGAGATTACGAATGTAATGAAAGCCACAATGGGATTTCTAGACCGCTAACAATGCTATGCAACGAATGCAGAATGCTATTGGGCAATGCGATGGTGAACGAGGGTCCGCATGATCCGGAATGCAGGCAAACCGGCAAGCAGATCGATGACTAGCCGATGACCAAAAATAGTGGTGACGCTGGCGCTGGTGGTGTGGCGGTAAAGCCGGACATGATCTGAGGCAAAGCGATGACGATGACAAAAGCGGCATGACCAGGCGGGTGAAAGGCAGCAGCAATATGCGGAAGTATTCGATGGTGGTGATGATTGATAGTGAGATGCCAGCAGGTGGTGTGCCGGCGGACCGCGGTCAAGGTGGTGACCTACCGAAGCGGCGACCGGGCGGCAGACCTACGACTACGAGGCACGACCGTGGTGGTGGTCGCGGCGACCATAGTGGCGATGGTTGCGGACCTGGCCATGGTGCACGGTGGTTGACAACGCGGACCGCGGTGGTGTAGCCGCATTTGCCGGTAATGATGGTTTACGTTGACTATTGACACGATTATGCAATTCTTTGCCTCATAGCTCTCTTTTTTCGGCCTCATGAAGAATGAGGGGCTATTTATAGATTAGAGGAGTGATGTTTCTATAAATACATGTAAAATCCAAACCACTCCATCGGACGAATCAAAATGATTCATTTGATCATCTGATGTATTTTAAGTATTTGAATGCTCAAATGAAGTTAGAATCAATAGATCTTGAGCTTGTTAGATCCGGCTCATCAAGATGCTTGGTTTGACTATAGACACTCCATATTTAGGAGCTATTTATGGATTTGACTGATATCCCAAAATTTTTAATTATATTTTAAGACTATGATAATCTATTATATAGATATCAAGATTTGTATATATATATATGAAATTTATATGTCATATCAATTTTAATCTTTGATTTGCATTATTTTTAAGGAAGATTTACATAGATACCACACACTTCTAATGTATTTTCATATTTAACACCTAAAATTAGATATTTATTTATCTAACACTTTTCTATACTTAAAAGTGTATTTACTTTTTAAAAAAGCAAAATGATGATATTTTGAGACAAGATTATAATATATATATATATATATATATATATATATATATATATATATATATATATATAATATATATATATATATATATTGAAATTTGAGTGTTAGATATGTAAATACATAAGAATTGTGTGATATGTATGTAAATCCCCCTATTTTAAAATATTTAAATTAAAACAAGCAGATCATGCAAGCATTTCCAAATATTCTTACCTTAACCTAATGATCAAATCAGCCATATTTAATTAGCATAATGATCACCCTTTTCATAGTATTGGCAAGTTCTGTTCTCCGATATCTGATGTAGATGTCTCTCTCTCTCTCTCTCTCTCTCAATCGCAATCAATTAAATATACGTCATAATTTATAAGCTCACTTGCCGATAGCAAAGATACTATTCTTGATGCTAAAACTAACTGATCGCAAACCTAACTCTGAATTAAGAATCTCGTGATTAATAAATTTTTATTTTAAACGTTATGTCAAATCTATGAATTAGTGGCCGTTGTGAGGACACAATACATGATTTCAAAAGGCTCAATACTCCGTCCTTTCTCTAACATTTAAAAAAAAAAAACATTAGAGGAGAGGATCTCATAAGCTTATTTGTTTAAAAAATATTGTTAGTTATATAGTTTATTTCTTTCTCCCTAATCCTAACAATCAATTGGCATTTGATTATTCATTTCCTTTGTCCTCAAAGAAGTGTGAGCAGAGAGAGAGAGAGAGAGAGAGAGAGAGAGAGAGAGAGAGAGAGAGAGAGAGAGAGAGAGAGAGAGAGAGAAATGAAGTCTTATGATGGGGCCTCCTAGAGATTACTTTCTTTAATTAAGTAATGCTTTGATGTATAAATGAGATCATGTGATGTTGGAGAATATATATATATATATATATATATATATATATATATAACATTGGAATATCTTAATGTTTATTTATCATAATTTTTATTTATTTATAATAAAGAGAATAAATGATTTTAAATTAAAGGAAAATAGATTATATTGGAAAAGATTTAATTCAAGATGGAACGGTCGTCACTCATAAAATTATAAGTTTAATTGAAGAGCGATTATTTTCCAAGGAGATTAAGAAGAATATTAACATAGTTTTGGGCTTCGGAAAAGATCACTAAGCATGCATGTGCATGAACTTAAATCAATTGAAATATATCATTTGTTTAATTAGTTAGAAGAATCTCATAATTAAAGCCTGCATATGCATGCATATATTTAAATTAAATTTATATTAATGAGGCTATAATTAATGCTTGACTAATTTGGCACCTTAATGAAGTACAAATCCATGATTAATGCTAATATTTCACAACTAAACTTTAATGGCATGCTCTTTTAAAAAAAATTAAAAAAATTCTCTCATCTTAAGCTTTTAAGTGTACTAAGTGGTTTGAATCATGACAACTTTGCATTGAAGACTGATCTATATTAAAAATCTTGTTAATTCTCTCAAAAGTCATTAATTTTATTATTTAGACTGATTTTTACATGATTTTTTCAATCATGGGTTTCATAATTGCTCTTTGACCAAGTTTTGTCTAAAATAATTTGCTTAGTTTTTTTAATGCACTATATGGAGCCATGGATGATCTTAAAATTTAGCACCTATTTGGGATTAATATTGTTTTATTTTTTATTTTTATTTTTATGCTATTTTTAAAATATATTTATTTATGTATTTTAAAGTATTTTTTATTTTTAAAAATAATTCACATTAATTTTAAATTTTATTTTTTAGAATACTAAAATATTCTTAGATTTTTGTGTGTTTGAAAGATGACTATCCTTACTAAATAAAATTTTTTTTAATTAAAACATAGATAAAATATAATGCAATATAAAAAATGTAAAATATAAAATAAAATTGATCCTTATAGAGTTAAAACAATTCATGTGCTTTATATGTAAATAATACATAATATAGTATAGTGATGAATTCACTATTAACACTCAAAACTAGAGGTGCTAATGGATAAATATTTTGTTACCTTTTTTTTTAAAAAAATTTTATAACATAATTATTAATATTGTTAAGTTAAAATTTATATAATAAGATGATGTTGTGGAGATTAAATTTTATAAATTTATAAAATGAGAGATTTAAAAAGAAACGTGAAAAATAAATATAAAAGATACATTAATGAATGATTATAGTGGAGTGATCATTGAGTAGAATATAATTATTGAAAATAATAAAATTAAAAATATATTTTGATGATTGTGATGTGTACATTAAAAGGTTCAAAATTGCCTCCGAGATAGTATTATTATTAAAAAATTATGAAGGATAAGGAGGTACATAAAATTAAGATAATATGGACAAAAATTGTTCAAAATGATTCTTAAATATATATTTGACATCATATGAAAAATTTTAAAAATAAAAAGAAAATAAAGATTTATAAATTCAATCTCAAATAGTTATTAGGACTAATGATAATGATTAAGATTAAATGATCTATGAGATATTTATAGCCCACTCATATTGGGTTGTTAACACACCAATCTAATTGATTTATTCCCCTTCAATATTAAACTAAGTTAATTTCATTGAATTTGAGTTGAGTCGAGCTATATTGACTTGACTCGATCTTTATTTAAGCCAATATGTGCTCATTAAATCTCATCTAATTGATCCAACTTTTTAGAGATCATCTAAGATCAATTTTATTATTTTATTATTTTAATTTAATTAATTATATTTATAGTTAAAATAAACTATTTTTAAAAATACTTAGAATATTGAAAAGTAAGATTAAGTATTTTTTTAAAATAATAAGATTTATTTTTAAAAATAATAAAAAAGACTTATAAATACATTAAATAAACATATTTAAAAATAACATGAAAATAAAATTTAAAAAAGATACAAAATAAAATCGATCCCAAATAAGTCTTTAATTTTTTAAAATAATTTTATGAAGATTACATGAAATGTAGGGCCTCATATGAATTATACTCAACTTAAGATTATTGGTATCGGTATTTTTATGAAAATAGTATTGAAATAATCATAACGAGAAACAATAAATAAGAGAAAGTCAACAGCTCAGCCCAACAGTCAAATAAAACGGCCAAATCGCATCCCTTAACGCCAAGACACTAAAAGCAGTTCTATTTCAGCTGATTTTTACATCCATAAGTCCCCTTATTTCAATTAATTAAAATCTCTATTGGGTTGTATAAAAAAAAAAAAACACGGTGGCCCAACGCAAAAGGCATCTAACGCAACGTTGGGAGCTTAAATTTTAAATCTAAGTGATCTAAAGTTTAAGTTCTTATACATAAGTTATACGTGTGAATTTACTATTAAATTTAAGCTCTAAGTGGTCAAGAAATTAAGCTTTTATATATAAATTATATGCATGAATTTTCGATTAAATTTATATAAACTACTTTAAATAATAATTGCCTATTAGTTAAAGGAGATGATTGTATCTTTGAGAGGGGAGGACCTAGGTTATATTAAAAGTGGGCAATTTCCCCCCTAGAATTTAAAATTTTCCCACATATATTATCAAATTTAGTAATTTTTTTTATATTCTTAAAATAATTTAGTAATTTTACCCTCTCTCAATAAATCTTTTTATCAAATATATAAAAATTAATATTTAATATTTTTATCACTTTTAAAAAAGAAGATAATTCTACTCATGATCTTTGATGTCAATGATATATTTTGTAATTTATTGATCATCATTTTTAAAAAATTTGTAAAAAACTCAAGAAAAATACTTTTTTATTCCCACTAAAGTTAGAGAATGTATATCCAATGGATATGATTTGATGATAATAAATAAAAATGATAGTATAAAATTTTAATCAAAATGAATATATATATATCTCAAGGGCAGAACTATCATCAATTTTCGAGATATGCAAATTTATATATTAGAACAAAAATAAAAGGTAAAAATAATTTTTTGAGGGGTCAAATGATTAATTTTATTAGCTCATATAAGAAAAGTTATAAAATTCACAAGAATCAATTACTCCTCTAAATTATGCTTAGGTCTGCCACTGTCTATATTTAACGCACGCCCACAGATTTAGTGGTTTTATGGATGGGTTAAGCAAAAAAAATGGCACCTCGTGGGATCATGGTACAAGCTTTGCTGGATTTCTGATTGTGCTCATGTGCACATTAATTGAAAAAAAAGTCTATAAATATATATATTTCTTATGCTGAGACTCAGTCATAATTATTTAAACTGATGAAATGATTATATATAATCTGAATGCTAAGTCATCGAATCATCAGAGCATCTGTCTGCCTGATAAGTTAAATGGCGGTGCTCGTGACCTTGTTCAGAACTCATGAGAGTTATTAACCTGTATAGGTCATTAATTATCTATTAATTTTGTACATTAACATTTAATTCATTAGGATCTGTTAGTAACATTAGGATCTGTTAGTTATGCTGTTAATTAATTTTATTTTAAAACTAATCCAAGAAGATGCCTGTTGCTACATGGTTTAACAAATAACGCAACTGATCAGCTAAAATAATTAATTAATATTAACAAAGAAAGTTTATATAATATAATCAAGCAGTTACAGTAAGTTTTGTACTGTTTAGTGTGGAAATTATATATATGTGAACAGAAGCTCGTGAGTCCTGACACGGTTTGATGCTTTAAAATTTTATTGTTAAATCAAATGCACAATATTAAATAATTAATTGAGATTTGTCTAGGAATATTATGATGAAAAAAGAAGGGTAAAAAAGATAATTTTGGGAGGGATATTTCTTAAACATTGTCATGATAATTTTAAAATCCACTAATTTATGTTTTAAAGGAGCATAGCATAAGGCTAAGTAATTAATTAACTCTTATATTAATGATATATCATCAAAAAAATTCATATTATCATGCTTAGACCTTGATATAATATTTAAATTTGAGACTTTTAAATTAAATTCAAAGATATCGAAGTTTAGATTTTTACAAACTTATAATTGAAAATGATATTTCAATTAAATGAGCCCAATGATATTAAAAGTGTTCTAATTCAAATTCAAATGACATCAAATAAACACTTGAAGTATAATTATATAAAAACTTCATGTTAATATAAGGGACCAAAATGTTTTATTTAGATTGAATGCATGAATATATGTAGGAATTATGAAAGGAACTTTACAATGAAAAGTTTTATAAATTCATACATCGCTTTTTTTCTGTTGGTTGAAAAATAAATGTGATTTTAAAGGTTTTGATGCATTTATATTATGACCGGGCTACGGAGGCAATAATGTGAGAAATAACGACGGCTGATCACTTTATTGATAGATTTGGAATTCACCCAAATCGGGCGAATTCCAAATACACTTGAAATGGTTTTTGTAATGTATTTGGAATACATTATATTACATTGAAAATTTACTTTACTTCAAACCAAACATCAAAAAAATTAAAATCCTTGCATTTGGTTTACACTACATTCCAAATGCAGGCAACCAATTAGCCCCTAAATGATATTTGAATGTTACATACTTATAATAAAAAAAAATGTCTTGGTGAGATAAGATTAATAAACTTAATATTAATCAATTTTGATGTTATTAAGATACTAAATATCTAAGGAACAGTCTATGATTGAGAGAATCCGCATGCGACATCTAATAGAGCATTAAAATTTTTGATTGAAATTATCAAAATATCGCTCTAAAGAATTAAATAACTCAACCTAAATTTCAAAAAGAAACCTAAAATTAGAGAAGGCTTAAATATCTAAAAAACTTTTACCATCAACCATTATCTCCCGACTAATTATCCAATTGTTGTTACAAGATTAACATCATTCAATCTCTATTGCCAAGCTACTATCATCTAACTGTCTTTACTTGACTATCACCACTTTATTGTAGATGCCTAATTGTCATTACCCAACTGACTTCGCCCTCTATCTCTTGATCCCACCTATTCGAGATGCTAGCATTTACTAATTGATGCCCATCTCTTAATCATTGTCATTCTCCTACACTTCTTATTCATATTCTGCATCAGACAGATGATCAACCTAATAATATATTTTAACCACATCAAATATTTGTAATCACTATCATTTGATTGTCATCACTTTATTATGAATTTATCATTATTTACTTATTACCCAGTTGTCTTTGCTTAACTAGCATCTCTCTCTAATCATCTGTTGATCCCACCTTTTATTGATGATGCTAACATCTGCTGGTTAACATCTATCTCTTAGACATTGCTATCTTCATATGCTTCTTCTTTCATATTATCTATCACATTAAGAAGAGATCAAGCTAGTAATACATTATAATCATTTTTTTTTCAAATTAGGGAAGAGCAAGTATATGCTATCTTATCTAAGTAGTAAATTATTTCTACTAAGTCTCATCATGTGATTTTTTTTGTATGTTTTTCATATAAAAGTTTTTAGAGGCTTTTCTAATTTTTTTTTTAATTTATGTGTATAAAGTCTTTGTACAAACTTAAAAAACATAAAGCTCTCAACTATTTCAAATATCCTAATATGCTATAATTGCACTAATCTTAGAGCATATTTCATAACTTCAAAATTCATCTAGATAAAATTTTGATGAAAATATCTTGATCTAATTTTTTCTTTTGGGATGAGGAGACATTGTCATGTTGTGATTGGTTGGCAGCATTGTTGATTATGTTCCAATCAAATGAAACCCTAAACTATTTAAATATATCAATGTCAGGCGGTATTCTTTAGAGCAATTTTAGAATTAAGAAAAAATTATTGTGTTCTTCATTAATTAATTAATTAATTAATTTAGAGTTCAATTCACATTATTTACTAAATATATACTTATATATTAGTAATTTATTTTTAAACAATATAATCTAATATTGCACTTAATTTTTTAATATTTTAAGTTATATATCATCTGACAATAATAATAAATAAAAGTTATTTGTACACAATTTTTTTTTTATGTTTATAATAAAACAAAAAAAAAATTACATAACTTTCAAGTAAAAAGAAGAAAAGCCAAAATGATGAATAAATATTAGATTTTAAAAAGAATTGGTTGACCTTTTTATCATATACGTTATTTTTATTTCTCTATATTTGTGGAGGCACAAATTCACTTTCTCAAAAATCTCCTCAGCCTTGACATTGATTGTTATAAAAAAAATTTATTAGAATTTATTAATAAAAATATTTAAAAATTTATAATTTGTAATGATTAGTCATTATATTCTAAAAATATAGAATGTTTATTTCATTATTGATATCATTAAATATTTTCTTAAAAAATATATAAGTGACATTATTATATAAGTAAATATTAATTTTTAATTATTAGATATATAAATACTTAAAAATTATGTATTATGTATGCCAATCATCTAAAATAAAAAATATATGTATATTAAAATTTGTGTATTATGGTAAAACTGTAAAAGCATTTTGAAACTTATAATAGACGCACATGAAAATTTTAATCTATTTATTAAAAATATTAATATTGTCTAGTTTTTATTTAAATAAAGATTTCCATTTTTCTAAATAAACATCTAGAATTTATTTGCTTAAAATAATTATTTTCTTAAATAAGAAGTTAAATTTTTTAAGTTGAATAAATAATGGTCTTTTAAGTTTTTATTTTGAATTCATACTTTAAAATAGAATTTAAACAGGCATGTATGACAATTTCAGAATAGATGTTTTAAAAATTAATATTTAGTTAATTTTAATTTTTTAATATATTAACAAAATTTAAAAGTTTGGGGACCTCCATTTAAATCCACCATTGCTATATCAACAACATTAATTACTAATAAAATTAATAGTTGAAGTGAATCAAATAGTCATTATTTTAAATTTTGATTAAATGCTTGTTTGAGTCATAATCTGATAAGAATTAATAAATTATATTAATGATATGCTCATAATATATTTAACTCGTTAATTAAGTATTTTGGAAGCTAGTTAGGCTTGAAAATAGCATAAATTAAGGATGACCCGAGATACACTCACCAGAGTTTGCGGCAGCCTTTTTATAGAGAAATGTGGCTTTGAATTTGATTATGGTCCCTTTCTATTATTATTATTGTGTTAAAATAAGTAATTCTTATATGATGTGTTGTGATTACACTCTCTCATATCTAAATGTGTGTTTTTTAATTTTCATATATTAATACATTGAGTTGAAATAGAGTGAGTACATGGTTATCTTGTGAGATTATAAATTAAGGCAGCCATGTGATAGTTTTCTCACAGCATTATTCTAATACTACTCACATAATCCTTTTTTACTATTATTTTTTAATCATCATCAATGTAACATATGAAATCTTATCGCGGATGCACATATCCGACATTTATGATGTATTTGGGATAACTTTTCTGGCTAATTTGCTTTTCAGAAAGCTACTAGCTTTTTTGCTACTTTTTAGAAAGTTTATGATGAAAAAATTATTTTAAGAATCATAACTGTTATAGTATGGTGACTGTTAGAAAGCTATTTTTTTAATTTTTCAAAAAAAAAAATATTTATATTTCACACACCAATTTTTTTAAAAAATTACTTTTTCCATAGCAGCTTTATAACTAATTTTTCAAAAGACTATAGCTGTCCCAAACATACTCTTAATTAGAAGAAATAATAGGCATGGACATTAATTAAAATGGGTCAAAAATAGGTGACCATGCATACTTGTTTGTGTTAGAGAACACCATTACTGAATCATGTGAAAACTCTCTCTCTAATAAAGGACTTATAAAGGTAGATATGCCAAGGTAGATATGCCAAATAGACAACACACCTAGCAAAACATTAGACCTATTAAGGTAGATATGCCAAGGTTTAATGGAGAAAATCAAGTATGGACAAATTCTTTCAATATTATAGCTTATGAGAGGACTAGAAATTCCTAATTGCCTCAGTATCCATGGATGGACCTGCAATAAGCTGGTATCAATGGATGCACCTAAATAAACAATTGCATTCATGGACATAGTTCAAAGAACAGGTCATTCAAAGATTTGGTCCATCTTTATACAGAGATTTGAGAGGAGAATTAGCTAAGCTACTAAAAAACAACAGTAATTTCTACAATAAATTTGAAGAACTAGCTAATCAAATTTGTGTATTCCACCAATTTCTACAAAACTCTTTGAATCGGCTAAGACATGATATTAAGAAGGAAGTAAGAGCCTTACAACCCAATTTTCAAGAAGCCTTTCAATTAGCTGCTAATGGAAGATGACTAGTGATGAAATTATCATGGCAAATCAAAGAGTCAACCAAGCTCCACCAAAGAAAATAACCACGATATATTAACCATACCGCCACTACAAATACCACTCAACACGAATAAATACAATAAAGACAATACCAATTCGGACTTTGACTACACAATTAGAAGAAGAAGAAAGAAATGAGTTCAAGTGATGAAAAATATCATAGAGGACATCTATGTCAATCCAAATCATTTAATTATGGTAAATGATGACCAAGAGTATCAACTACAGCAAGATACTCAAACAGAAAAATAATGTGTACAAGAAGAACTATAAAAAATAAGCTTCAATTATCATCCATTCAATCCAGGCTAAGAAAGAGTATCTAAAGTATGCATAATTATCGACCTTCCAAATAGTTACATACCTATAGTTCATATTTTTCTTTTTATATCCAAACTACATAGAATATCATAGAGCATAGCTACAAATAAGATAGTCCATAAGTTAGTTTTACAAATGCTTTCTTTCAAATAGATGGACAAACAGAGAAGTCTCATATAATACAGCCATATACAAATGATGAGTCATTTTCAAATAGGTTGCCAGACCTACAACTACAAGTGAACCATAAAATTGTATACACACAACATGAGAGGTAAAACCGTACAAAGGGGACAGGATCCTACATCTACATCAGTAAAAAACCATCCAACTCATTAGAACAAAAGACAATACTGCAAGCAGACATAGTAATCTAGTAGAAGGGAAGGCTATTAATTGATGATCCTGAGGTATGAATTGAGGAATCATTATGATGATGACGGATGGGACAAGGGTGGGAGGAAGTAATGATATGACCCAAATCCTCTAATTGCCAAATCATAACATACAACAATAAGAATTACAATGAAATGACTCGACAATAAGGAAGACCAAATATAGCCGCATACATCCATAAATTACAAAAGAGAAGGGCTAGAATACAAGAAGGATATTACAGTTACAAAGCAAAATAAATCCAAGATTACAAACTCAATACTTTTAGAAGTAATACACATAACCAAGATGAGCAACATAAAGTATAACAAGAGTGAAGCCAAATCAACTTCCGTGAAAGAAATCAACACCTAAAACAGAGAACTTGATGACAAAGAATAAATAAAGAAGCAATCAAGAAACCAAGAAGAACTCGAATGCTAAGCTACCAGAATACCCAACCGCTCTGAGAACGAAAGCAAGACAAGAAACTCAACGATAATAAATCGTTACAAGTGTACCAAACTTCCAAACTTGTAAAAGGAAAGCATAGATCTAGGCTATAGAAGAAAACAGAAAGTATAAATAAGGGTAAAGAAACCAAACAAAAAAGAATAATGAAATATTCTGAAAGCAAACTTTCTTTCTCTTCTGTATCTTCTCTTCTCCCTCTTCTCCTGAGTCCTTCTCTGGTTTTCCTCACCGGAAACCATCGCTCATCTCCGATCGGAGATCCTAGTTTCTCCCGCCTCTTTCCCTCGAGCATCACCTCAAACGAAAGAAACAAAACAAAAGAAAAGGTTAAAGCAAGCTTCCCTAGAAGCTTCATCACACTAAGAAACAAATGGATAAGTTTGAATCAAAGGCCCAAATTCATTCCCCGGGGCACAGATCAAGGCACGAGATTGAACTACATAGAGAGACACGCGTGGAATCCACTATCGATTAAAGGGATCAAACGACAACCAATCAAGGTTAATCAGGTAATTCCAAGTCCTACATCCAATGGTTAGAGGAATACCGTGTGATCCGATGGCTCAGGAGATAGCCGATTAACCAACACCCTTAATCATTCCTCAACCGGGTTCATTCCACTCAAAATAAACCATTAACCGAATTAGAACTATATCATTGGTGCTCTCGTTGAGAGTTGAACTCAAGAAGGATATTACAGACTACAAAGCAAAATAAATCCAACAGATTACAAACTCAATACAAGACCCTTACAGAGAAGTAATACACATCAGAACCAAGATGAGCAAGAGAAAGTATAACAAGAGTGAAGCCAAATCAACTTCCAAAAAGAATCCTGCATCAACACCTAAAACAGAGAACTTCAGATGACAAAGAATAAATAAAGAAGCAATTAAGAAACCAAGAAGAACTCTGAACAGCTAAGCTAACAGAATAACCACCCAACCGTCCAGAGAACGAGTAAGATAAAAGACAAAGAAGAAACTCAAATACCATAAATGTAAATCACAAGTGTACCAAACTTCCAAACTTGTAAAAGGAAAGAATAGATCTAAGCTATAAGAAAAACAGAAAGTATAAATAAGGGTAAAGAAACCAAACAAAAAAGAATAATGAAATATTCTGAAAGTAAACTTCCCTTCTCTTCTCAGATCTTCTCCTCTTCTCAGTCCTTCTTTGGTTTTCCTCATCGAAAACCGCCGCTCATCTCTGATCGGAGAACCCTAGGGTTTCTCCCCGCTCTCAGCCCTCTTTCCCTCTCTGGAGCATCGACGGCTCAAACTGTCGAAAGAAACAAAACAAAAGAAAAGGTTAAAGCAAGCTTTCCCTAGAAGCTTCATCACACGGCATAGAACAACCGGATAAGTTTGAATCAAAGGCCCAAATTCATTCTTTAGGGCACAGATCAAGGCACGAGATCGAACCGCGCAGAGAGGCACGCGTGGAATCCACTATCGGTTAAAGGGATCAAATGACAACCAATCAAGGTTAATCAGGTAATTCCAAGTCCTAGATCCAACGCTAGAGGAATACCGTGCGATCCGACGGCTCAGGAGACAGCCGATTAACCAACACCCTTAATCATTCCTCAACCGGGTTCATTCCACTCAAAATAAACCATTAACCGAATTAGAACTATATCATTGGTGCTCTCGTTGAGAGTTGAACTCAAGAAGGATATTACAGATTACAAAGCAAAATAAATCCAACAGATTACAAACTCAATACAAGATTACAGAAGTAATACACATCAGAACCAAGATGAGCAAGAGAAAGTATAACAAGAGTGAAGCCAAATCAACTTCCAAAAAGAATCCTGCATCAACACCTAAAACAAAGAACTTCAGATGACAAAGAATAAATAAAGAAGCAATCAAGAAACCAAGAAGAACTCTGAACAGCTAAGCTAACAGAATAACCACCCAACCGTCCAGAGAACAAGCAAGATAAAAGACAGCAAGAAACTCAGCCAACGATAACAGAAATCAGTTACAAGTGTACCAAACTTCCAAACTTGTAAAAGGAAAGCATAGATCTAGGCTATAGAAGAAAACAAAAAGTATAAATAAGGGTAAAGAAACCAAACAAAAAAGAATAATGAAATATTCTGAAAGCAAACTTCCCTTCTCTTCTGTATCTTCTCTTCTCCCTCTTCTCCTGAGTCCTTCTCTGGTTTTCCTCACCGGAAACTGCCGCTCATCTCCTATCGGAGAACCCTAGGGTTTCTCCCCGCTCTCAGCCCTCTTTCCCTCTTTAGAGCATCGACGGCTTAAACTGTCGAAAGAAATAAAACAAAAGAAAAGGTTAAAGCAAGCTTCCCCTAGAAGCTTCATCACACGACACAGAACATCCGGATAAGTTTGAATCAAAGGCCCAGATTCATTTCCCGGGGCATAGATCGAGGCATGAGATCTAACCGCAGAGAGGCACGCATGGAATATATTAAAAGGGATCAAAGCGACAACCAATCAAGGTTAATCGTAATTCCAAGTTAGATCCAACTAGAGGAATACCGCATCCATCCGATGGCGTGAGACAGCTTGATCAACCAACACCCTTAATCATTCCTCAACCGGGTTCATTCCACTCAAAATAAACCATTAACTAAATTAGAACCATATCATTGGTGCTATTGTTGAATACCACAACCAGCAATAGAAAAGGAACAAGACACACAACTAAGACATTAGAAGAATGTGTGACAAGACTCAACAAAACAGATGAGCAAATGTCTTCCATCACTATAATATTAAATGAAGTTTCAAGAAGATTATCGGCCATAGAAGAAAAATTGGATAACAATTATCAAGACCAACAACAATCAGGTATGTACTTCTGCTCATACAGAAATCCCTATTCCAAATAGACAACACATACAAAGAAACATTAGACTGTAGGTAGATATGCCAAGGTTTAATGGAGAAAATCCCAGAGGTTGGCTGTTCAAGGCAGACCAATACTTTCAATATTATAACTTATCAAAGGACTAGAAATTCCTAATTGCCTCAGTATACATGGATGGACCTGCAATAAGCTGGTATCAATGGATGCACCTAAATAAATAATTACATTCATGGACACAGTTCAAAGAACATGTCATTCAAAGATTTGGTTCATCTTTATACAGAGATTTGAGAGGAGAATTAGCTAAGCTACAATAGAAAACAATAGTTCAAAATTTCTACAATGAATTTGAAGAACTAATCAAATTTCGGTATTCCACCGAATTTCTACAAAGCTATTTTAAATCGTATAAAACATGATATTAAGAGGGAAGTAAGAGCCTATGAATTCCCTTCAAGATTTCAATTAGCTAAGCTAATGGAAGATAGACTAGTTGATGAAATTGTCATGGCCAGAAATCAAAGAGTCAACCAAGCTCCACCAACAAAACAATCACAGATATATCAACCACCCCTACTGCCTACTCCCACAAATACCACTCAACACAAAGAATCAGTCACAATAAACAGACAATACCAATTCAGACTTTAATGCTACACAAGAAAGAAGAAAGAAAGGATCGCTAACTGTGATGAAAAATATCATAGAGGACATCTATGTCAATCCAAATTATTTGCCTTAATGATGGTAAATGATGACCAAGAGTATCAACTACGAAGATACTCAAACGTAAAAAATAATGTGTACAAGAAGAATTATCAGAAATAAGCTTCAATTATCAGCCATTCAATCCAGGCTAAGAAAGACTATCTAAAGTATGCATAATTATCAGCCTTCTAGCTAGTTACAACCACCTACATAGTTCATATTTTTCTCTTTTTATATCCAAACTACATAGAATACCATAGAGCATAGCTGCAAATAAGATAGTCCATAATAATAAGTTAGTTTGGCACAACAGTCCTTTCTAGCCTCAAATAGATGGACAAGCAGAGAAGTCTCATATAATACAACCATATACAAATGATGAGTCATTTTCAAATAGGTTGCCAGACCTACAACTACAAGTGAACCATAAAATTGTAACACAGCTACCAACACAGAGGTAGAAACTAGTACTACAAAGGGGACATGATCCTACATCTACATCAATAAAAATCATCCAACTCATTAGAACAAAAGACAATATTGCAAGCAGACATAGTAATCCAGTGGAAGGGAAGGCTATTAATTGATGATCCTGAGGTATGAATTGAGGAATCATAGAAGGCAATTCATGATTGTGACCTTGAGGACAAGGTCAGAGTGGGGAGGGAAGTAATGATATGACCCTTAATCCTCTAATTGCCAAATCATAACATACAACAATAAGAATTATAATGATAACAGACTCAGTACAATAAGGAAGACCAAATACAGCCACATACATCCATAAATTACAAAACAGAAGGGCTAGAATACAAGAAAATATTACTTACAAAGAAAAATAAATCCAACAGTTACAAACTCAATACAAGATTACAGAAGTAATACACATCAACCAAGATGAAAGAAAGTATAACAAGAGTGAAGTCAAATCAACTTCCGAGAAGAACCCCGTGATCAACACCTAAAACAGAACTGATGACAAAGAATAAATAAAGAAGCAATCAAGAAACCAAGAAGAACTCTGAAGAGCTAAGCTACCAGAATAACCACCCAACCGTCCATAGAACGAGCAAGATTAAAGACAGCAAGAAACTCAGCCAACGATAACAGAAATCGCCAAGTGTACCAAACTTCCAAACTTGTAAAAGGAAAGCATAGAAGCTAAGAAAAACAAAAGTATAAATAAGGGTAAAGAAACCAAACAAAAAAGAATAATGAAATATTCTGAAAGCAAACTTCCCTTCTCTTCTATATCTTCTCTTCTCCCTCTTCTCCTGAGTCCTTCTGGTTTTCTCAAACGCGCCATCTCCAATGAGAACAGGTTTCTCCCCGCTCTTTCCCTCTGAGCGCCGATGAATGAAAGAAACAAAACAAAAGAAAAGTTTAAATCAAGCTTCCCCTAGAAGCTTCATCACACGACATAGAACAGCCGGATAAGTTTGAATCAAAGGCCCAGATTCATTCCCCGGGGCACAGATCGAGGCACAAGATCGAACCAGAGGCAGGAATCCACTATCTGCTTAAAGGGATCAAACGACAACCAAGGTTAATGGTAATTCCTGCTAGATCCAACGACTAGAGGAATATCATACATCCGAGGAGATGATCAACCAACACCCTTAATCATTCCTCAACTGGGTTCATTCCACTCAAAATAAACCATTAACCGAATTAGAACCATATCATAGAGCTCCTCTTAAACTCATATGTCGCTGATTCACTATAAATTTGATAGAAATTAAATTCAAATAATCATATATTTAATCTTTAAAATTTTAATTTAAGTATTTATTTATGTTAAAAATTTAATATTTGATACATGATTTTTCTGATAATGCATTTTAATGGGAAAAAATGATGAAGATCGACAAATATTTAAGTTTCAGAATATGATAGTCTCTCTCATTGGAAAAAATATTACATGCAAAATCTTGATGTAACTCGCTTGGTGCGTCTGACCAAATAATATTCATGCCTTTATGGGGAGAAAATATTACGTCCGGAGTCCGCACGTAGCTTTACGTGCGGACTCCAATCAACCAACCACGCATCCGGATTTTGCCCATTTACATTAACGGATAGATAACGGACGGCTTTCATGCCCAGAAACGTCGATGGCGTATTAACGGACGGCGCATAACGGCGCTCGCTGTATTGACATTTCCCTGGCCCGACCCGGCCGTAAGTGTTCCAAAAGCGAGACTAAGAACGAGAAACATTAGACGCTCGACATTCCTCGGGGATTTTTCTCGTTAGCTCACTCCGTCGATCGGACGTCACTGGTATAGCAAATCATAAATTGAGGTATTGTAGGTGACTACATGAGGTATTTACATGATTCCCAACTTGAATGAATTTAGGGTTTACTGCTCTTCACTATCCAGGAAAGATTGGTTGTTTTTATATGTTATTTTGTATCAGACTGCACTTACGAGGGTACGCACCAATTTTGACCTTTTTTTTTCATTTTTTTTTTGCCACTCTTATGTTATGTTCATTATATTGAAAAGGAAGCATTTGATGGCAGTGATTTTGGATGGGTATTTTGCATCCGTGGTACCTCTTTGGAGACTGCACTTTTGATCTTTTTTCCAATTTTTTGCCAACTCCTTATGATTATGTTTAAACACTATAATAGAATCATTTGATGGGGATTTTGTGTATTATGCATCTGACTGGTACCTCTTTGGAAGGCTGCACCTCTTTTGACAATTTTTTTCCCATTTTATTTTGCCAAATTTATGATTATGTTTAGAACATTACAAATGAAGCATTTGATGGCGCTTTGGTGGTTTCGGTGGTTTAGTGCATCTCAGACTGGTACCTTTTTTGAGGTACATAGTTTTTTTTTTCCAAATTTATGTTTCCAATTCCATATAATTATGTTTAACAGAAGAAAGCAGGGCGTTTGGGTGGTATCCGGGTGGTTTAGTGCATCGACTGCGGTACCCTTTTGGGGTGCACTCTTTGACAATTTTTTCCCATTTTATTTTGCCAAATCCTTATGATTATAGAACATTACAAATGAAGCATTTGATGGCGCTTGGGTGGGGGTGGTTTAGTGCATCTCACTGTACCTCTTTGAGGGTACAAATAGTTTTTTGCGCTTTTTTCCAAATTTATGTTTCCAATTCCATATATTATGTTTAGAACATTGCAAAGGAAGCATCATTGGTGGATGGTGGTTTAGTGCATCCAGACTGTGTACCTCTTTGAGGGTACAGATTGTTTTTTCGCTTTTTCCAAATTTATTTGCCAATTTCATGATTATGTTTAGAACATTGCAAAGGAATCATTTGATGGCGCTTTGGGTGGTATCGGGTTTAGTGCATCAGACTGTACCTGAGGGTACGATGGTTTTGCGCTTTTTCCAAATTTATTTTGCCAATTTCATATGATTATGTTTAGAACATTAGAAAGGAATCATTGATGGCGCTTTGGGTGATTTAGGATGGTATTTTGTGACCAGACTGTACCTCTTTGGAGGGTACTGACCCCTTTTGATCTTTTTTTCCCTTTTTTGCCAACTCCTTATGATTATGTTTAACACTATAATGGAATCATTTGATGGCGGTGTGATTTTGGGTATATGCATCAGACTGTACCTCTTTGAGGGTACAGACCCCTTTGATCTTTTTTTCCATTTATTTTTAAACTCCTTATGATTATGTCTAGCATCAAAGGAAGCATTTGATGGTGGGTTTTGGTGGGTATCCAGACTGTACCTCTTTGAGGGTACAGATTTGATCTTTTTTTTTCCATTTATTTGCCAACTCCTTATGATTATGTTTAGGCATTGCAAAGGAAGCATTTGATGGCGCTTGTGGTGGTGGTTTAGTGCAGACTGGTACCTCTTTGAGGGTATGCACTTTGATCTTTTTTTTTCCATTTATTTGCCAACTCCTTATGATTATGTCTAGAACATTATAATGGAATCATTTGATGGCGCTTTGGGTGATTTTGGGTGGTATTATGCAGACTCGTAATTACCTCTTTGGAGGGTACATTTTGATAATTTTTTTCCCATTTTATTTTGCCAACCTTATGATTATGTTTAGAACATTACAAATGAAGCATTTGATGGCGCTTGGGTGGTTTCGGGTGGTTTAGTGCATCAGACCTGTACCTCTTTGAGGGTACATAGTTTTTTGAGCTTTTTTCCAAATTTATTTTCCAATTCCATATATTATGTTTAGAACATCGAAAGGAAGCATTTGATGGCGCTTGGTGATTTAGGATGGGTATTGCATGTACTGTACCTCTTTGAGGGTACAGACCCTTTTGATCTTCCGCTTTTTTGCCAACTCCTTATGATTATGTTTAACACTATAATAGGAATCATTTGGCGCTTGGGTGATTTTGGTTATTGCATGATTCAGACGGTACCTCGAGGGTACGACCATTTTGATCTTTTTTCCATTTTATTTTGCCAACCTTATGATTATATCTTGGCAGAAAGGAAGCATTTGATGGCGCTTGTGGGTTTCGGTGGTTTAGTGCATTCCAGACTGTACCTCTTTGGAGGGTACGATCTTTTGATCTTTTTTTTTCCATTTATTGCCAACTACTTATGATTATGTCTAACACTAATGGAATCATTTGATGGCGCTTGATTTTGGGTGGGTATTATGCATTCAGACTGTGGTACCTCTCTTTGGAGGGTACAGATCTTTTGACTTTTTTCCCATTTTATTTTGCCAAATCCTTATGATTATAGAACATAAATGAAGCATTTGATGGCGCTTTTGGTGGTATCTGGTGGTTTAGTGCATCAGACTGTACCTCTTTGAGGGTACGATTATTTTTGCGCTTTTTTCCAAATTTATTTTGCCAATTTCATATGATTATGTTTAGAACATTGCAAATGAATCATTTGATGGCGCTTTGGGTGATTTAGGGTGGTATTTTGCATAGACTGTACCTCTTTGAGAGGGTACCTTTGATCTTTTTTTTTTCCGCTTTTTCCCAACTCCTTATGATTATGTTTAACACTATAATGGAATCATTTGATGCTTTGGGTGATTTTGGGTATTATGCATCACTGTACCTCTTTGGAGGGTACAGACCCCTTTTGATCTTTTTCCATTTATCTAAACTCCTTATGATTATGTCTGGGCATTGCAAAGGAAGCATTTGATGGCGTGGGTTTCGGTGGTTTAGTACTGCACTCTGTACCTCTTTGAGTGCATTTTGATCTTTTTTCCATTTATTTCCAACTCCTTATGATTATGTCTAGGGCATTGCAAAGGAAGCATTTGATGGCGCTTGTGGTTTCGGGTGGTTTAGTGCATCTCACTGTACCTCTTTGGAGGGTGATTTGATCTTTTTTTTCCATTTATTTTAAACTCCTTATGATTATGTTGGCATCATAAAGGAAGCATTTGATGGCGCTTGTGTGGTTTTGGGTGGTTTAGTGCATCTCAGACTGCGGTACCTCTTTGAGGGTACATATTTTTTTTTTTTTTTTCCAAATTTATTTGCCAATTCCATATGATTATGTTTAACATTAAAGGAAGCATTTGATGGCGCTTGGGTGGTATCTGGTGGTTTAGTGCATCTGACTGTGGTACCTCTTTGAGGGTACATTGTTTTTTGCGCTTTTTCCAAATTTATGTTAATTCCATAATGATTATGTTTTAACATTGCAAAGAAGCATTTGATGGCGCTTGTGGTATGTGTGGTTTAGTGCATATGTGTGTACCTCTTTGGAGGGTACAGATTATTTTTTGCAGTTTTTTCACATTTTTTTTTGACAATTTTATATGAATATGTTCAGAATATTGCAAATGAAGCATTTGATGGCAGTTTGGGTGGTATCTGGTGGTTTAGTGCATCCAGACTGTGTACCTTTGAGGGTACACTCTTTTAACCTAATTACTTGTTTTTTAAGTTAACCATGTCCGGGAAAAGGATAACATCGAGCGCACTACCAATGAGAAATGTGTTCGATAATATTACAAAGACGCTTCACCGATGAAGCCACTAACATTTTGAAGAAGCTTCATCTCCATCAATTCATTAGACTCACGCATCACAAGACTCCTTGCCATTACATCGATCGTCTTTGGACATAAAGCAAGCTTTCCATGGGTAAGACATTCCTTTCACCCCGATGAAGTTGCATTGATGATGGGGATGCCAAACAGGAGAAGGTTGGCGTAAATCATTGTCGTCATCTGACTACAAGAGTCACGAGAATTGATGGCTCGTTGCTGCGACAGTTGCATTGTAATGCTTTTCTTTCACAAATCTATTTTTGTATACCACAATTACTGTGGTGGTATCGAATTGATTACATACGACATATAGACAGATTTCAGTACAATGGCGATGCCATTTGGGACTTTCTAGTGTCCCAATTTGATGTTATCAGATCAAAGATTCTGCACAGGGGTTACATGAGTGGTTTTGTCACTCTTCGATGGTATGTTTTATATCTCCATTATGTGAAATAAATGTCTTGAAGTTTACCGCTTAATATATTCATAGATATGGGCTGAAAGCACATAAGCATCATAATCGATCAACTCAAAGCCAATTATGCGATGGGCTAAAATAGAGTTCCCAAAAAATGCTTTCACCGGTTTGGGAGGCGCCGGTGACATATAATAATATCACTTACCATATAAGAATGTATTTATTTATGTTGTTTTTCAAAATTTTTATCCTCTTACCACAGGTATGCCTTTCATTCGAGGACTTATTGGAAGACGAGAATTGGCTCCTTCGGGCCGGCCCAACAACGAGCATAGTCCCGCTTTAAGTCCAAATGAACCCCAACCGACTCTCCTTATACCTCTCCTCGATATCCCCCAATTTCAAGTGCCTCTCTACTAACAAAGACTACGCATGGAGAGATGTTTGGTTTGAAGGACCCGAGAGAGATCGCCTCCATGCAACAAGAAGGAGGTGATGGGCTGATGGGTTGTCGCTATCGAGGATGTTCCAGCCGCTACCAACCCAAATGCAGGGAGGCCACCACGCAGAAACTCGTGAGGGTACAGAGGAAGCTTTTGGAGGCCACCAGAGCTTCACCATGGAGTTTAATGCTTCAGTGGGAAGCCCAATGGACTGACAGAGAGAGTTCTTGAGGCCACCACTACACATGACGATGCTCAAACCAGTCAAGATCGATGGAGTTAAAGCTCGACAGATAAGAAAGAGGAAAATTATTACTCTTTCACACACATTACGAAGTCTCGAAAGAATAAGATGATTTCCACTCAAGCAGCCCATGAGGTATTAAGTTACTTTCTTTCGATTTGAGATAATGTAGTTTTTTCAAGAATTTTCTTATAGGTTGTTTAGAATGCATGAGGTAGCTAACCCTTGGTGCCTATTGTTGTGGTGGTGAGCGAATGGGTATGAATCATCTCAGATCGATCCTTCACTCATGTTAATACTCGCCATGACTAAAGTTTGTTATAGGTTCAAAAGATGAGCCAATAGAGGTCGATGACCCAATAATCGCTATTGTCGCTGTGGAGGAGCATCACGGATATGCATCATCTCAAGAATGAGGTTGTTTATTCATATGGATGTAGCTTTTCATCACTAGTCAATGAATATGCGAATCGAGGCACTTCATGTTGTTGAGTTCTCATCCGAGCTCTTTTGCCAAGCCGATGCTCGATCTTATTAATGTCGTGTTCTGCTCGAGGACAAGTAAGTCAAGACTTATTCGTGTCCTTCATACATAAAATAACCTATTCGCTTAAGATCACTTTAAAATACTTATTACTGTGCACACAAGATTCGCCGGGAATATCATATGCACGGGCAGATCGATGACTCGACGGATCAATATCTCGATGCACACATTGATGCCTTCGCCACTTTCGCCGAAGAACTCGCCGCCCGGTCAGATGTCCCATATTTGTACATATCATGCAGAGGGTATGTTCTCACAGTGAATGTTCGTACACGATTCGATTTGTTGTGTGAATGTGTAATCGCTCTCTTTCCTCGCAGAGTGTTCGCATGAAGATGGAGAAATGTTCATCCAAAGATATCACCGCGACAGGTGTCGATGAGTTAATCATATACCGCAGAAAATCAAGACTGACACTCGGTTGGGCATACAAGACAGACGCATTTTTTATGACCATTGCCCAAACCCACTCATAAGAGCATTCTTCAAATTGTAAGAACTGCTTTCAAATTTGGTTCATAACTATTTTTTTCGGTCCAACTTATTATTTTGTACTGCTATTTAGATCAAATTACTTTGGAAGATGTCATGTGCTACATCCAGTAAATGGCCAATCATATAGTGGGATACCGCTCAAGAAAATAGTCGATCACAATGTTTGTCGCATACATGGAGGCAAAGAATCAAAGAAACCTCCGTGATTGGGTAGACACCGATTGGCCAAAGAAGATGAATTTATTTATAGTTCACGCTACACATTTTGTTTAGGACTTAAAATCCAAAGTGAGAACAATATTATTTTGTCATATAGGATTTTGAGGTATGAAAGAATGCAATAAAGGGTGATTTGCCATAAAATTTGGTTCTGATTGTATATTTTCCTCAATATATATTGCAAAGGAGATTGAATATTCATTTTCTTTGAGGAATGCCAAGGTTTTTTCACCATAAATGGCTCGTTTCTTTTGATTTATGATTAATGACCTAAATATATTCGCTTGATATGCAATGTGTATATCGTGATGATTTAATTAAGTAGTGTTTTTTTTCGTGTACATATATTTTTTATATGACGGAGCTAAATGTTGATTAAAAGCTCATATTAGGGTGATTGTTCCTATGCTTAACATTTATTTTTTTCTCACTTTGAACATATTTATGAGTCAGTGAACTAATGTGGAAAAGACCCATTCCACACCCAAATTGCAATGAAAATTCCTCATGGCCTAAACATAATCATAGATTTGGCAAATTAAAATGGAAAATCAGAAAACCATCTGATCTCCAAAGAGGTATGTGGTACGATGCACTAAACCACCCGATACCACCCAAGCCATCAAATGATTCCTTTGCAATGTTCTAAACATAATCATATAAGGAATTGGCAAATAAATCAAAAACCATTTATTCTCCAGAATTGTAAGATGGAAAAGACCCATCCTTAACCACCCAAATTGCAATGAAATGATTCTGATGGCCTAAACATAATCATGGAGGCAAATTAAAATAAAAAAATCAAAAAAACAATCTAATCTCCAAAGAAAAGTGGTAGATGCACTAAACCACCAAATCCACCAAACCGCCATCAAATGATTCTCATGGCCTAAAACATAATCATAAGGATTTGGCAAATTAAAATGGAAAAATCTGAAAACCATCCAATTCTCCAAAGAGGTCAGGTACATGCACTAAACCACCCGTAAATCCACCAAAGCCATCAAATGCTTCCTTTGAATTTCTAAACATAATCATAAGGAATTGGCAAAATAAATTTGGAAAATCAGAACCATCTTGACTCCAAAGAGGTACACATAGATGGAAAAAAACCCATCCTTAACCACCCAAATTGTATCAAATGATTCCTATGGCCTAAACATAATCATAAGGATTGGCAAATTAAAATGGAAAATAAAAAAAAAACAATCTCACTCTCCAAAGAGGTACACGTGGTACTGATGCAAACCACCCAAATCCACCAAACCGCCATCAAATGATTCCTCTGATGCTAAACATAATCATAAGGATTTGGCAAATTAAAATGGAAAAAAAATGTAAAAAAACTATCTGCATCTCCAAAGAGGTACACAGGGGATGCACTAAACCACCTAAATCCACCCAAACCGCCATCAAATGCTTCGCAATGTTCTAAACATAATCATAAGGAATTGGCAAAATAAATTTGGAAAAAAAAACTTAAAACCATGCACTCCAAAGAGGTACACTGTGGTACGATGGAAAAACCCACCTAACCACCCAAATTGCATGAAAATGATTCCTCCGGAATGCCTAAACATAATCATTTGGCAAATTAAAATAAAAAAAATAAAAAATCCTCCAAAGAGGTACTGTGCATGATGCACTAAACCACCCGAAATCCACCAAATCCATCAAATGATTCCTTTGCAATGTTCTAAACATAATCATAAGGAATTGGCAAAATAAATTTGGAAAAATCAAAAATAACTGCACCTCCAAAGAGGTACATGTGGTACGATGCACTAAACCACCCAAATCACCAAACCGCCATCAAATGCTTCCTTTGCAATGTTCTAAACATAATCATAAGGAATTGGCAAAATAAATTTGGAAAAATCAAAATCTCTGATTCCAAAGAGGTACACAGGTACGATGCACTAAACCACCCAAATCCACCAAACGCCATCAAATGATTCCTCAATGCCTAAACATAATCATAAGGAGGCAAATTAAAATGAAAAAATCAAAAACCATCTCAATTCTCCAAAGAGGTACAGTGGTACGATAAACCACCCAAATCCACCAAACCGCCATCAAATGCTTCCTTTGCAATTTCTAAACATAATCATAAGGAATTAGCAAAATAAATTTGGAAAAAAATCAAAAAAAAATAATCTCTCCAAAGAGGCCACAGGTACGATGCACTAAACCACCCGTAAATCCACCAATCGCCATCAAATGATTCCTATACCTAAACATAATCATAAGGATTGGCAAAAAAATAAAAAAAATCAAAAACCATCTGCACTCTCCAAAGAGGTACAGTGGTACCATGGAAAGACCCATCCTTAACCACCCAAATTGCACAAATGATTCCTCATGGCCTAAACATAATCATAAGGATTTGGCAAATTAAAATGGAAAAAATCAAAAAATAATGCATCTCCAAAGAGGTACAGTGGTACATGCACTAAACCACCCAAATCCACCAAACTGCCATCAAATGCTTCCTTTGCAATGTTCTAAACATAATCATAAGGAATTGGCAAAATAAATTTGGAAAAAACAGCAAAAAATAATATGTACCCTCCAAAGAGGTACACAGTGGTGATGCACTAAACCACCCGTAAATCCACCAAACCGCCATCAAATGCTTCCTTGCAATGTTCTAAACATAATCATAAGGAATTGGCAAAATAAATTTGGAAAAATCAAGAAACCATCTCGACCCTCCAAAGAGGTACACATGTGATGCACTAAACCACCCGTAAATCCACCAACGCCATCAAATGATTCCTATGGCCTAAACATAATCATAAGGATTTGGCAAATAAAATGGAAAAAAATCAGAAAACCATCTGATTCTCCAAAGAGGTACACAGGTACGATGCACTAAACCACCCGTAATCCACCAAAGCCATCAAATGCTTCCTTGCAATGTTCTAAACATAATCATAAATTGGCAAAATAAATTTGGAAAAAAAAAAATAATCTGCCTCCAAAGAGTAGAGACAAAATACTGTTTAATCCACCCAAACAAGCATGTAATGAACATTATTTCTAGATCGCACAATAAACCGTAAAAGGCAATAAACTATCTATTATTTATGCACATATTTATTGGTATGCCTAATGATTACAATTTCAGGGAATTAACTCAATCACTATTGCTTAAAGAGGTACAGAACCAAAGGTCAAAATCTCCAAATAAATACAATGAAAAGATAATGTCATGTATCAAAATGTTTTCCAAATAATATCCATCATGAGCTTAGGTACCCTTCAAATTGCATCGTATCAGGAGCTCGAAGTTAAATTCTCGCATGTAGAACATTGTATCGTTGGTACTTTCTTACAAAGATCGATGTGTGATATTATATGCTTACCTCAAAAACAGCATAACAGAGAAAAGGTGTTTGCAACTTCGAGGAAACACGCTCAAAGAACGCTATCGACTTATGTTTCTACAACAAAAAAAAGTATGATTAACAAAGAATATTTAAAATACTAAAAACTAATAATGCGAATGGAAAATTACTCTTGGCTTTCTTGGATCTCTCCCAATATCCTTAAGCCTTGAATTGGAAACACCCTTTGGACGCTGTTTGACTGGATCATTTAAGATGCCTTTTCCCTTATCCGTCGTGGGTTAACTTCTATTCTTAATTGCTTTGTAAGATGGAGGAGAATTCCACTTATAAGGTCGACATCATCATATAGTTTTGCTGGATCCAAGCATATACCCTCTTATTTCTGCCATGCTTATTTGATATGCATATCAATTTCAGAAAAATAATGCCGACGATTTCCATCTGTTTTGCACATCTCTTAATTTCTATGTAACTATCAATATAAATATCCCTCTTGCTCAAGAGACCACCGATGAGAAGATACTTGTCAATGCGCATAACATCCTCGACTAAGAACTCTAATAAAGAATCATCATTTCAAATTTTGCATGTACAAGTTACTTTGAGGCCCCATCAAAATCTGTTTTGGATGCATTTTTATTCTCTAAGTTTTTACCAAATACTCCATGTCATTATCCGCTTGTTAATGCATAGCCTCCAACACCATGCAAAAATTCCTCTTCAAACATAACGTAAACCTTTCTGAACAAAGCTTGTTTTAGAATGGGTCTTGACAACAGAACAATCGATGACCGGCACTTGAAGTCTTCGTCATTTTCATTCCGATGCCATGTCTCCATAAGCTTTTCCAACCCCAAGAAACAATCGGAGGAACTGTGGTTTTAGATATTCTGGCATACATTGTTCTGTGGACTCACTACGCTATGTTGACAAGATGCCCATGCGAATGAGTCCTCAAAATGCAAGGGACCACTTGGATCTAATCTTATAAAGCTCTAACAACCAACCATGATCATGCAAATTGCCTTCTTCTAGCGGCACCAAGCCTCTAAACTCTTCCTCCGAGTCACACTTACTCATGCATTTATAAAAAAAGCCCTTGACTATCTTATTACTATTAAGCAATGAACTTTGAAGGAGCTTTCTTTGAAATATGCCATCAAGTAACAACCTATGATGAGTAAGCAAAAACAATTTCAATAGCTCTCGCCATATGATGATCAAGAATATTGTCATAGATGTCTCACATTCATCAACCTAAGAATATTGAAATACCCACTCAATTGTCTCTTCCGATAAAAAGGCTACCCAAATAATACATTTTGCCATGATGATCTAAACAAGAGGCACAAACAAGATTATATTTATTGAGTCGATATTTGTATCAAATATTATCACATCCCTAAAACAATCATATTCTATCCTAGACATGCCATTGCTAAAAAAAGAAACTTACTAAGCAATCGACTCATCAACTTGTACATCCCATGCAAACATCCCATCACCGCTTGCTTTCCTAAACAAAAGAATGCATTATCACCATGTAATCCTCGATCTTTTCTCTTCAATAAAATTGAAGGCATCTCTTGTGAACCCGACATTCTACGCCAACTTCCTCGCAGATAAATTGAATGCATCGCTCTAATACCACCATGTTTCTTCAACAGACGCCTTCTCATCATTAACGCATCTATGGATCCGAGAAGATAGTCACAGCAAAAGAATGATTCATTCTCATGTTTCTTAATCGCCCACCTCCAAATCAACAGAGAATCTAATCTGGACAATTTAATCAACTTTCTCTAATTTGTTAAGCCTTTAGATATTCTTACCAAATTTTGCACATTAAATCTTTTGATTTCACTTTGAGTTTGGCCAATAACTAGTATGGTCCTTTCAACACCGGCCAATTTGATGTATAGTCACGATAAAATATGCCTCCGCTTTCATTCTCAATAAATCAAGGAGTTTCTCCAAATATGGTCATTGATTACAGAAGATACAAAAAATATGTTAGAAAATATGGATGGAAAATACCCACCCAAAACCACAATAAACCGCCATCAAATGCTTCCTTTGCAATGCCCTAGACATAATCATAAGGAGTCAAAATAAATGGAAAAAGATCAGGTCAAATTCTCCAAAGAGGTACAATGTGGTACGATGCACTAAACCACCCGAACCACACAAACCGCCATCAAATGCTTCCTTTTGTAATGCCCTACATAATCATAAGGAGTTAAATAAATGGAAAAAGATCAAAGGGTCTCAGACTCCAAAGAGGTACACAGTATGTGCACTAAACCACCCGAAACCACAAACCGCCATCAAATGCTTTGCAATGCCCTAGACATAATCATAAGGAGTTTAAGAAATAAATGGAAAAAAGATCAAAAGGGAGATTCTCCAAAGAGGTACACAGGGTACGATGCATAATACCCACCCAAAATCACCCAACCGCCATCAAATGATTCCATTATATGTTCTAAACATAATCATAAGGAGTTGGCGAAATAAATGGAAAAAGATCAAAGGTCTATCTCCAAAGAGGTACCAGATACGCACTAAACCACCAAATCACACAAACCGCCATCAAATGCTTCCTTGTAATGCCCTACATAATCATAAGGAGTTTAAAAATAAATGGAAAAAGATCAAAATCTATCTCCAAAGAGGTACAGTGGTACAGATGCACTAAACCACCCAAAACCACACAACGCCATCAAATGCTTCCTTGTATGCCCTATACATATGGAGCGAAATAAATGGAAAAAAGATCAAAATAATTCCAAAGAGGTACATGGTACGATGCACTAAACCACTTAAAACCACAAAACGCCATCAAATGCTTTGAATGCCCTTCATAATCATGAGGAGTTTAAAATAAATGGAAAAAAGATCAAAAGGGTCTCACCTCCAAAGAGGTACAAGTACGATGCACTAAACCACCCAAAACCACACAACCGCCATCAAATGCTTCCTTTGCAATGCCCTAGACATAATCATAAGGAGTTGGCAAAATAAATGGAAAAAAAGATCAAAATCTGTACTCCAAAGAGGTACAGTGGTACGATGCAAAATAACACTCAAAATTAAATATTCGACAAAAAACATCCAAATTGTTTCTAATTGAATGAACATATTCTCTTCGATAAAATAATATCACTAATAAACCGTAGAAAAAATGCACGAGAAGCATTACCGATGAATTTGTATTTAATACATCCTCGGCTAAAATGGTTGTTATTTCCTCAACGTTCTCCATCTTCATGGTTCTTTTGTAAAGAGATCAATTTTCCGTATCTCCTCTCAGCTCGTTTCGCTTGAAAAAAACTAACCCTGAACCCTAAATCTGCTATATATTTCTTTAAAATTCCTAAGATTCAACGAGTTGGGAGAAATGAATACAATGAGGCCATATGCATTTATCACGCCATCGACGCTGGGCCGGGTAGAAAGCCGATTCATCTGGAAATCGCAAAAAAATCCCGGACACGCTGTCGTCTTGATTGAGCACGCATTTCGCTGGACTGGACGTAATATTTTCTCCTTTATGGGGGCCCCAATCGGCTTCCATATACAAACCCTTCACATACTTAAATTTTAGTTAAGATTCTCCATGCCTCGCTTCGAAGAGCCTCTTTAAATACAAGAGCAGCACTTTTTTTCTTCCATGCACCTGTCTTTCTTCTCATCAACACCTCTTGTGAGTTCTGCCTTCTCTCTCTCTCTCTTTTTCTCTCTACATTATACACAGCTAGTTCTCTGCAACTATCTTCATTTTCTTGCCTTCCGTCTCCGCTCTTTCTCCAACATATATTCTTTAACATATCTCTACGTAGCTTGGTAGGGTTACAGCAGATTCGAGATGTCGAGCCGCCGATCTCGCTCAAGGCATTCGGCCTCTTCTCGCATCACAGACGAACAGATCAATGAACTCGTCTCCAAGCTACAGGCGCTGCTCCCAGAAGCTCGTCTGCACACCAATGACAGGGTGAGCAACGCAAACATTTTATATCAGGATAAATTAATAAGTACTTCAAAGTTTTTTTTTTTAAATTTACTTTAAGGTAAATATAATGCAGTAGTGATCAACTAAATTCTATGTTATGTTCATCTAGATTTCGATCAAATTTATTTAAAACTCCTACTGATACAAAATTTTATTAGAGTATATATCTAGGCTTGTTTTTTTCTTGAGCACTTAATTTTTTTTCTTCTTAACACCATATGTATTCATACGAAGTATGCAAAACAAAGAGAGTGATTAAAGTTTAATAAGATATGTTAATATTAAATTCATTTTATCCTAAAAGTTTAAAAAGGATTTAGATACATGCCGTATAATTCTAATTATTTATATATCTAATATTTAATCTTTACTAATGAGTTTTATATATGTGAGTAAATATGATAAAAAATAGGAAGATTTACACACATACCACACAATTCTTATGCATTTGCATATCTAATACTTAAAATTAGATATTTATTTATCTAATACTTTTTTGTGCTTAAAAATATATATTTCACTCTTAAAAAATGATGATGATATTTTTGATGTAATATTAAAGATTAGGGTGTTATATGTATGTAAAAATTAAAATTTTGGTATTAGATATGTAAATATATAAGAATTGTGTGGTATACATATAAATCCTCCTAAAAAAGTATTATATAAATATTTAAGTAATACATATGTAAATATATAAAAATTGCATAAAATGTGTGTGTATATATTCTAAAATTTAAATATTATTATTTATATATATAACATTGTATTCTTAGCGTTTTTGTAAGATTAATCTAAGGCGGCTTATGTTTTTTGATTCATGTTATGATAAATTATCAAAAGCTATTTTTAACAATATTTTTTTCTTTCTAACTTAGCCTTAGAACTAATATTTGAGGGTTTTAATACTATAGTGAAGTGCTTCTATCTCCAATAATATATATATATATATATATATATATATATATATATATATATATATTGAGTGCATGGTAGCACTTTTCACATTTTCTGGTCTCCAAAGTTACTGTTTTACTTTTACATTATATTTTAGAGCATTAGTTCTATAAGCTTTTAATTAGACTATATATGCTACTATTTATATATAAAAGTAAGAGTAAATAAGCCTCTCTATTAAAAAATAATCTGCTCTCTAACTAATCTAAAGGCATAGATTTAATCTCTCTTTACATATTGTGCTTTCTTTCATTTACTTATGAAATAATTATAGTTTATGTATTGTGATCATATTATTATAAAATTTGCAAATTTTAAATTTATTTAAATGTAAAAAATTTATTCAACTAGTGCTAGTGCAGGGAAATGCAGGAAGGGTACTGCAGGAGACATGCAGCTATATAAGGAGCTTACACCGCGAGGTTGACGACCTTAGCGAGAGGCTGTCGGAGCTCTTAGAGACTACTGATAACAACAGTGCTCAGGCTGCCATTATAAGGAGCTTGCTCATGTGATGATAGCTTATGTAGCTTTACCTGCAGAGAGATTCATATAAATCATTTTGCTCCTAGTTTAATTAATGTGCTGCCCGCTTGCTATATTTTCTTCTTGCTCTTAGCTAGTTTGAAAATGAATATATATATATAAAATTAAAATATTAAAATTAAAAAATTCAATATTCTAAATTTGAAATGAGAGCTCAAGGAAAATTTATGATGAACTCAAAACAGATTAGTTCTCTTTATTCCCAATAGCCTCTTTTAGTGCAATCATACAATGACGAAAGATTGAACAGTACTAATGCATATTGTGATAAGGGCGGAATCAACCTCTGTTCTTATGAGAAATAAATTTACACGTTAGGATAACAGTAGAAGGAAAGAATAACTTTTAGAGAGGGGTAAATGATTAATTTGACTATTTCATATAAAAAAAATTATAAAATTTAAGGGGACAATTATCCCTTACCCCTTCTCAACTGTTCTTAAGTCCGCCCCTCATGATAAACTCAAATATATGTCTTCACTGTACATGTGAATATATAATTTTAATTTCCTCACGAGTCAAGATGGGAAATTAATCCAATAAGATCCCTAATTTTCGTGAAGTAAATCTGTTTAAATTTGGGCCTCAAAATGGCTCCTTGCTACCAATTTTTTTAACGTCATTTGCGTTCACTTTGATGCTTGTGTGAGGTGCATTAATTAGCATTTATTGTTTGAGTAGGTTAGGGTTTAATATTTTGTGTAAAATATCATACATTAATGGGAAGACTGAACATTAAATTTTAAAATCTTAAGCAATCTTTCTAATCATTATATTTATTTTAAAAACAAGTATTAACTATAGTTACTCAACCAACTTTTACATTATACTCATTTAAAAATACATATAATAATCCAGATAATTAATCATGATCAATATAACATCCTAACCCAATTTTCAATAAGCCTTATGAGACCTAACTTTTTGATAATGAAGCCAATGGATGGGAATTAATATTAGGATTAAATCTTAAACTAATAAATTATATGATTATATTAATTATAATGTAATGATTTTTTCATTTTTGATAGATTCCCAAGCTGGGCATTGTTTTGCTTCATATACAAAATTCTCTCTAAGCACAATATGTTAAACAAATATGAACACATCGGCAAAAACTAAAACTAAATCTAAATCTAATTTGAGATAATTGCACAATAGTAGTTATTCTATAAACCTAGATTCACTCAATTGATCTTAGGATAAATTGTGAGGGTCAAACTTGAGTTTGAGAATGTTGGAATTAATTTCTTGAATCTAGGAAGCAAGTCTTAAAAGGGCTTGGATATGTTTAGATTGCGTTGAATTATTTTGTGATGTGTGGCTAGTCCTACTTTTATGCTATGAGTCATGTAGACAATGGCTATGTGCCACTTGCTGTATCATTTATCATCCTAAGGGCTATTGTTGGCATTCCCTATCATTTAAGAGTTTAAGGGCAATGACAACTTCCATTGATAGCATGGGGTATATATTTAGCTTCATTTTCTTTTAATGAGACATCTTTTACTTAGGATAATTCTTACATGATAATTCCTTAAAAATCTAGTTGTCAATGCTTAAACACACTAAGACTTCTCTCTGGGCTCCAAAAATTCGCCACCGACCTCTCGATTAAGAGAGTTTGATTAATGATGTCGGCCAAATTTTCAGAAGACAGATGTAATAGTATATAAGACACTACCCAGAGATTTCACCCTCATTTTGTGAGGACTTTAGATATGGTCCAAGTTTTCTATAGGCACAAGCACCTATAGTTAATTACCCTTCCCAATATTGAGAGAACACTTTCGATTGAGGCTAGTTGTCAGGTTGCTAAATGCATAGCGTATAGTAGCAGCATGTGGAGTTTTAGAATTTAGATTTTTGAAATTCATCATCCTTTAACTTGAAGCAGATGGTTGGGGGAATGATGACGCACTCGATCAAGATCCCATAGTTCCATCATCCCGGATTGTCATGGTCCCTAGTTTACTTAGTCAGAGGAGACAGTCGACCAAACTTGACCAAAGTATTCTTGTCAGCAGCCATGGGTTGCGTCGTTCAAAAAAATCTTGTAGACTGGGGTGACGTTTGCCTAAGGAGACAAGCTTAAGTCCACATTAGTTAACAGAGAGCTTTTTACCATATCAAGTGTATCCTATAATTCACAACTCAAGGTACAGAGCCATTAGGGAGCATACGGGCTACAGTCGTGACCGTAATATAATAGTGCTATTTGACGGCAATCACACGATCAGAGGACTCTGGTCATAACCACATCATATGTGAAGCCTTCCAAACCACACGTTCAAAGGACATGGGCCACGTCCTTGCTTGAATGAGATTGATTGAGAGTGAATATAGAAATACACTTGATTTGACTTTGGCTCCTTTGTGAGCTAGAGCTTTCTTGATTTGTCACCTCCGACAAATGGTTGCGGAAGGTGGATGTATTATTTTTGCTTTATTTTTTTAAATATTTAATTTTATTTAGGAATTCATAGCTTAATGATATATTAGATTTCACATTTGAGTTGATACTTAATTTATATTAATTTGATTTAATATTTTAAACATATGTTGATTGTAGTATCCCTTCTGGTTGAAATCTTCATTCAACATAGCCATAATCAAGATAGATAAGTATGCTTAATCATTTAGTTTATTATTCCAGATCTTGTCAACTCTATTAATTTAATAATAGAGGATCAGATCTATACTTATACGTTTAGAATTTTAAATTTAAGAATATTGAATATAAATATCTTAGATATTTTTCATAATAATGACCCATCCATTTGATATTCTCAATCAACTCAGCCATCATTGGGGATGATGTATTATTCAGTTGTTCAAGATCCTATCGACTCTATTAATTTAATAATAGAAGATTAAGTCTACTGTCATATGATAAAATTAGCTTTTTAGATATTTTACTAAGTTGAAATTCTTATAATAGTATTATTGAATTTTTAAATTTTGTTAACCCATACCCGGTCTTAAGACCAAATTGGGAATCAACCTGTGTAGCATCGTCACACACTAAGTTTATGCATTCAGCTCAGTGTTGGGGCCCATACGAGTTATTTAATTATATTAATTTAAGTTTATGAGATCTGAATTGTGTTATTTTTTGATTGAGTTTCATTACAAGCTTAGAATTTTAGATAAAATTTTGATAGCATTTCGGTAGCTTCCAGATCCTATATACATAGGCTAAACTATCATATCAAGAAATGCATATATGGGTGGTGTAAGCACCACGACTGAATGCATCATCCCACCATGCCAAAAAAAGGCATGTATGGGTCTCTGAAATACCTTCATGTAACACAAATTTTCCTAACACGTCAAAAGGCGTGTACAGGTACTTATACACCTGCAATGTCAGTTTAAACATTAATGTTATATTTATGGCTGAATTTATGTTAAACAATTTAAGTCTCTTGGCAGTGTAAAAGTTTGGCAGTATTTCGCCAACATCCCAACATCGTCTCCATGTAGAGGGCTATCTCGACTATACTGGGCCTGCCCACCATGCCAAGAAAGGCATGTATGGGTGGTATATACACCACGACCAAAATCCCCTTCCCACCATGCCAAGAAATACATTTATGTGTCTCTGAGGTACCTGCATATAATTGTTGACCTCACTTTTGGGGTGAGTTCTCAACTTCCTCATCATAGATCTAGAAATCCTATAAATATTAAGAGTTTCTTAGTCTTAAGAAACTTCTAGTGATTAGGTGAACAATTAACCTAAGCCTAGAGACTTAGAAGGGTTAGCTATAGGAACATGTTATGCCTTAAGAGCTTTGGAAAACTTGCCTACCTTATGGCCTAAACCCAACCCATGCATTCCTTCTCAAACCAAACTTCAAATTCATATCAAACCTAATCTCCAAGACCCAATCAAGACCCATGATTAAATTCAAATTCCAAAACCCTTCCTAAAGCCCTTTGATTTTATCATATGGACTTAACCTTAACCAAGTTCAAATCAACCCCAATTCAATTGATTTTCTCAAGAGATCAATTCAACCCTTCAAATTCCAAATCAAATGTAACTCCAAATGACTAGAATCCAAAATCAAATTCAAATTCTAAAATCTTCCTAAGCCATATGAACCACCTTCATATGCTTAGCCAAAACCCCCCATTAGACCAAATCAAACTTGGTTGATTTCTTTATAAATCAACCATTCCTTCATTTATATTCACAAATCATAAATCAATTCCAAACTCCAAGTGATTAAAACCCATAATTAAATTCAAATTCTAAAATCCATTCTTAAATCATATGAACCACTTTCATATGCTTAGCCAAAACCCTCTTTAAACAAAATCAAAATTGATTGATTTCTTTATAAATCAATCATTCCTTCATTTATATTCACAAATATAAATGAAATATACAATCATTAAGTCAAATCAAAATCAATTCAAGTCAAACCCAACCTAGCCCACTTGACTTGAAATATTCATTTGAACCAAAACTCATTTGAACCCAAATCAATTGCAATTAAATTTATATGTCAATCTTAAATCCATATATAAACTCAACCAAATCAAACCCAACTAAAATCAAGCCAACTAAGCCCAATTGGCTCACTTAACCCAAAGTGGCCAATTTGACCATGAACCAAAATTCAATTCAATTCAAATTAAAGTGAATTAAGCCAATGAAAACTTCATGTCATGATTGTTGATCATCCTAGGTTAATCGATTATCATGAATTGGGTCAAACCAAGTCAACCTAGCTCGTTGACCAAGTCAACCCTTTAACCCATATGAAACAAAACTAGCCCAATTGCAACCTAAACTAAATTGATTGTAACTAATGGGCCAAGTTCACTCCAAATCAATTATTGAACTTGACCAAAGTTTCAATTGAGCCCAATTCGACTAATTGGTCAACCTAACCCAACTAAGCCCAATTTGACCTTAAGGGTCAAATCAACCTAAAACCCAATCAAATCTAAGTTGAACTTATCCAAAGCCTATAATATATTCCAAATGATCAACCAAACTCAAACCAAACCATGATTTAAGCCAATTTGGTCAACTTAGCCTAAATTGACCTAAAGGATCAAATTGTCCAAAATCTAAATTAAATCCAAATTAAACCAAATTGATTGAAACCAACTAAACCAATATACTCCAAATGATCATTTAAACTTGACCCAAACCTTAGTTTGACCCAATTTGACCAATTGGTCAACCTAACTCATTTTGACCCATTTTGATCCAATTTGACCCAAATAGGTCAAATTGACCCAAATTAAACCAAATGAACTCCAAATAACATAAAATTTGGTCAAACTCACTTTTGACTCATTTTAAATCACCTCTCCCATTGGAACACTTGGCATGAATGACTCCCACCTCCCCTTGCTAGGACACCCATTTTTCCTTCATGACAGTCACTTTTCATGCCTTAGTCAATCAAAATGAGCCACCTAGGATGATTCCCTTCAATTCCAAAGCACCCCAAGCTAAATGACATTATTTTGGAGTAAAATTAAACAAAATGAGAGATTTTCGGCCACTTTTGAAACTAAGGAAATAGAGGCTGAAGAACTCCTCCTCCCACTCTCTTTTCCATCCCTTACAACTCCTAAACTAACCAGCAATCATTCCCACTTGATTTTGGGATGAAAATCACCAAAAAATAAATGAATTTCGACAAGAAAGTAGCGACAATTGGAGAAGGCACCATTCTGAAGAAAGACAAGAGGTCTAGGCCCACTCAAGGCTTCTTCCCCCACTCAAAAGTGTGCTTGGATCATCACCACTGCCAAAAATCATCCCCGTGAGGTAATCTTCAAAAACTCGTAGCCAGCCTAAGGATTTCTTGCTTTTTGTGATGATTTTCTTTCACTTTTAGGAATTTCCCTTAAATAAACCTCGCATTATTTTATTTTATTTATTCCTAATACGAAATAGATTTTTTTGGCGAAGATCGACGCAAAAAAGAGGTCCAATCGGACCTCATTTCATATTTTTTTTGCATTTTTCCCTGGGCCATCGGTTGGAAGCGGCCTATCCCGATCCCGTTAGGGATCGATGGCTCGCATTGCATTAGACCCTCATCTTTTTGACCCCCAGATCATGCAATTCACCATCGAATTGCACGGATCAGATTTGGACCATTCGATCCATGATCAGACGGTCGGATCTTATCCGCGCATTGTAGTCACTGTTCCTAGTGTATTCCCACTCGTGTGTTGATGCGACACATGCCCAATCTGCGGTGCCACGTGCACAAAATTATGCGGTCGAATAGACTAGCGTTTACCGCAACCCGTGGTCGGTTAAGTGGGAAAATCTAGGTTTTTAGATTTTAAAATGTATTTGAATCACTTGAAACTTTAAAAATTGGTAGAAAGTAAAATACTTAACGAAAAATTATAAATAAGGGCTCATTGGATTCATCTTTTCAAGAGGAATTCAATAAACCCAAAATCCCCAAATTAAGAGATTGAAATTGAAGCTGAAATGTACCTACCATAAAAATTTCAAATTAAAATTACTTTTGGATTGAAAGATATTAAATTTTGAAGTTCAAATGATTTATTTTAATAAAAATAAATTAACATACATTATAAAAATTATCTTAATCAGCTGAAACTTTGGAAAATCATAAATAATTGTAGAAAAATTTAAAAAATACAAATAAATATTCATTTCAAAGATATTTTAGAGGAAATTAATTTAAAATTAATTCTAACTAATTTTAAATAGTAATTCAAGCTTAATTTATGTTTAATTAAAAATTTAATTAGCTTAATTATTCTCTAATTACATAAGTAATTATTCCCAAACTTTTTGAGATTGATTAATGGGATGACCTCTGCCTCTCATATTTTTTTTTGAAATTTATTACTTGGTTAATTAGGGAAATTGCTTGTCTTAGAGTTAATTACTCTCTTAATTAATTATGTGATTAATTAACATGCTAAATAATAAGAAAAATCATTAATTAAGCTTGTTAATCATTGTGAGACAGTGAATGGATGGTCATGGGGAATGAGATTGGGACCTCTTTCCCATTCTTTTCCTAAGTTCATTTCACTGACTTCAAATCAATTAATTTGGGGATTAATTAATGGTCTAATTCATTAATTAAAAGAATTAATTAATCAAATTGAAATCATAATTATTCCAAAACTTGTCTAATTAAGTTTTTTGGGTAGCTCTTTGGGTGTTCAATAACCTAAAACAGGACTAATGAAATTATGGTTAGCTCATATGTGTGAGAAGACCATAAGAGTAATTAAGTGAGCTTCTTAAGTCTAATTAATTAATGATTATAAGCTAATTACATTAGACCCCTTTCATTTCATAGGAGCATTTCTATTTACTTTTGTATGTGGTTGCATATCATATTAGCTCATACTTGTTTAATTAATTACCTTAAGGTGACATAGGTAAGGGTTAATTAATTGATTTAATCTATACTTAACTTAACTAAACCATAAAATCAAATTAATTACTTATTCATTAAACCAAATTAACTCACACGTGTGGAATGGGATTAAGATAAACAAACCTCTTTCATTTCCTAAATCAAATCAAACTCAAAACTAAAAATTTTAAGAACTTTGGTTTATTTTTAAGTAGCCTTATTTAGTATGATTGCTCTTAGGAATTAATTGGAATGAATGAGATCATGTGCTTATGTTCCTTTATTTCTTTCTAATCATGTTAAATGTTGCTTGCCATATGTAATTATGCATTTATTTCTTTTAAAATTAACTAAATGAAATGGTTTTTTTTTTATGTCAAATTGCATGTGATGATTTAAATTAAAAATAGTGTATTATTATTAAATCAAAAGTTATTTTCAAAGCCCATAAATCAATTATAATAGATGGAGTGATGTTAATTACAAATATCTATAAGTTTGCATGTGCTGATAATATAAGATATGCAATATGAAGCTCTCTTTTTTTATCTTATATGGATTTACATAGTATTTATAAATATATAGTTCATTTGAAAAGAATACAACATTTATCTAAATCTACTTCTATACATCTCCATGCTAAGACTTAGGAAGAATTTCATATCACATATGTAAATCATATAATCAAATCAAATATGACTTCTTACATGACTTCTTATTCTTATGGTTCTTTTGTACATTCATATGTATAAAAAAAATGGTATATTACCGACAACCCGAATGAAGCTTTAAGTAGCCCTAAGTAGTCTACTTTACTCCTAGTGTAGAATAATGACACCGTACTCACTTAAAACTCTTATACATATGTATGTATGATATGACCAATGAATATAATTAATAAATAAAATAAATCAAAAATAACTTTTGCATGTGTTTTCTTATTCTTATAGTTGCTTATACATCTATATGTATATAAGAAAAGTGGTATATCAGTCTGGACATCCCGGGATTAGGCTTTATGTAACTCTAACTAGGTCTTCTACCTTATGCCCCTAGAATAATGACGCCGTACTCACTTAAAACTTTTATACATGTGAATGTGTAATAATGGATGAAAAATCTCTTTTCTATTAAAAAATAAAATGCATTCATAATTCAATCAAATGAAATATTTAAATTCCAAACACACTTCTTGCATTCATCATTTAAGTGCTAAGACATACATTGTATGTATATGTATTACTATTTGATCATATACATGATATACATGATGAAAAGAAATGAATAAACATCTGTCATGTGAAAATAATTCATTCTAATTAATTTTAAGATGCCTTTCTTATTAAATAAGGTCATTTAGAGTGACCTAAACTTAGATTGATTAAAACATATAATAAGCCATTCACTAAAAAAATTAATTAATTAACTAGCTTTAGAAGTGACTTAAGGTAGGGATGAAAGAGAGATTCTTTTTCTTTCTTCTCTTTATAACACTTAGTTGTTAAGTGTAGACCATATGAAATAAAAAAATACTAAGTAAAATCTTTAAATCAATTAAATCACTTAAAGAGAATTCAACTCTTTATAAATTAAATCCCTCACACTTAGTGAATTAAAACTCTAAAGCCTAGTTAGGTCATACCACACAAGCTTTAATTCACACACATTAGACTAAATTATTATTTCTAGCTTTATGTTAGGGAGGTGTATGATTTAATGTATGCTTGTTTTATGATGTATTGTTATAGACTAGATGTTAGGATGTATGTGCGTAATCTTGATGTTAGACCAATATTAGTCTAATCATATTTCTGCAGGGGGTTGTCCTTAAGGGGCCGCAAAATAAAAAAATATAAATGCTTTTGTTGTGTAGGTTGCTTAACCCCTAAGGATAATCCAAGTTAGGATAGATGGGTTTGGTTACCCATGTGTGGGGTGCTAAGTCCAAATTATTCATATAATTTTTTGGGTTGTATGGTGTATTTAGCTAACATTTATTTTGTAGGTGCAGCTAGATTTACTTTCTTTCTTTTATTATAATTTTGTATTAGGATTAGGATGAGCATTGGTTATAAGACCAAGTCTTATGTACCATGTGATGCCTTTAGAACAAGCATATCCAAATCAAGCCAAAAGGAAGAAAGAAATGGAGCAAATCAAATGAAGAAATAGAAGATGAAGAAATGAAGAAGGAAGAATGAAAACCTCCATAACATTCATCATTTATAATTGTAATTATTCTCTTATAATCTGGGTTAAGAGTAGAACTCGGCTACCTACATTTCTTTTCGGGATGTATGGCGGTACTCGACCGCATCAGCCTTTTATTCTTTTACGATAGCTTTATAAAATTGTTTGATATTTTTTTAGCTTGTGCTTTTGAAAAAGAATGCCTTTTCATAGTTTGTTTATGATTGATGATTGTTATATGGTCTGGATGCGATTAGGGTCCTAGGATAAAAATTAATTTTTCTACCCAAACTAACAACTCATAACTAAACATCTAAAATAACTCATAACATCATATAAAAGCCTTGGAAAAATCAAGATAATAAAATATTTAGTAACCCCTTAGCTGGATGTTGTATATTTAATATCATGCATAATCATCTAATTTCACTCTTGTTAAGAGAGGGCTTCCATCTTTGCTAGATAGTAAGGGCTTAACCTTTGAGAGCCTATGATGGAAGAACACCTCTTTCCCTTTTTATTTGGCCCATAATCAACTTTTCATGCATTTAGGCATACAAAATCCCATAGCCTATGTCAAAATAAAGAGTCCCAAATTAAATAAAATTTGATAAAATTTTGCATTAGATTTAAGTCCATATTCATACTCCTCATGCTCTAGTCTCTTAAGGAGTGGGTTTAAGGACTTAGTTTCTTTTCTAAATAATAATAACCTAGCTATCTTGCAAAAGTATATGACTTGTCGCTGCCACTCCATGCAGTAATAAGTCTACCAGTCAGATGATTTACTCTCTCTTATGGAGGTAAATAATATATCCACTTTTGCCTTAGATTTAGGTCATGTTTTGGCCATCGTCAAAGCTCCCTATATTTAGGATCTGAGGTTGTTATTTTCTTTTGCTACAAGCATAAATCCTCACCTCTTAGGTATTTCCATAATCTTGTATTATGGAATTATAAGTCCTAGATCTTTAATAAAATTTCAAATCAAATAAATAAATCTTCTATATTTCACATATATAAAGCCCAACCATAGGATAGATTGGAGTGCTCACTTAGTTTTCTAGTATCATGAGCACTCTCTACTCATCTCATTTGCTTTTGATAATAACTCTTCCCTTTTGATCCATCCCACTTGATCTTCTAAAATACAACCAATTTATTGATAGTGTTATCTTTGAATTTTTTGGAGACAACAATCACCTACTTTAATCGAGAGTATTCTTAAGGATTCAATTTTCTTAAGATGTAATTAACTATGGTAGCTTGCCCCTATAGGAAACTTTAGAACCAGGTCTAAATAAATCCTACTTTATTCATCCATGTAAAGTTGGGAAAAATCTCTGGTATATTCGAAGACCCATCACGCCTTAGAAGTACTTATTAGGTGATTAGGTCTATTATGGGATGGTGACTTCTATCTTTTGAGATAGTATACTATTCCTCAATATCATACCCGATCACCTCAATAAGTACACCCTCAGATTTACGTGGTGTCCCCCCATATACAAATAAATCAAAAATAAACACCACAGATTTTTCTGCGACTCTGCTGGGGATGGTTCCTCTCTCCATTTCTAGTAGACGATTGTTGTCTCCAAGCATTGATGGTGGACTTGCATTTTATGTGAGTCTGAGACTATCTTTTCTTCCATTGATGCTTAACTTATTTCATTCTTAAGCAAAGTTAGCCAATATCATTTAGATTTTAGGACCTCACTTCGTGTAGGTCTTGAAACCCCTATTGGGCTCCCCAATCAATAAAAAATAAAATTTATCAATGAAGGAAGAGATAATAAAGATCTAGAACCTCCTTACCACTAGATTGGTGAGATGAGGTTCATCATAAAATTTAAGAAAATAAATTCTTTCATAAAATGACACTTTCTAAAAGCACTTTTTTTTTTTGGAAATAGTCACCTTCATTCAACATACTCAAATTTGTTGAATGAAGATTCTATTTTTAAATCATAACATAAAATTGAAACTCCACTCAACATATTTCACATATGTTAAAGTTGAAGTTTCTCTCTTTTCAAAATCAAGAAATCACATACATGGCATCAAAACATATCATTGAAATATATTTAACATACTTAAGATTTGTTAAATTAATTTCACTCTATTTTGGAATCTTATTTGACATGTCATATTTGTCAAACAAATAATTCCCCTCTCTTTCCAAAAAAAATAAAGAGAGCACATCAAATACATTTGATTCCCACTTAAACATATCAAAGTTGTTAAGTGAGAATCTTATTTTCATGTTACATTTGATCCCCATTTAACATATCAGAGTTGTTAAGTGAGAATCTTATTTCATGTTATATTTGATTACACTTAACATATCAAAGTTGTTAAGTGAGAATCACACTTTCATATACATTTGATTGCCTTAACATATTAAAATTATTACATGAGAATCTCATTTCCATGACACATTTGACTATCACTTAATATATCAAAACTAAGTGAGAGTCTTATTTTCATAAATCATATCTGATTCCATTTAACATATCAAATTTGTTAAGTAAGAATCTCATTTTCATGATATATTTGGCTCCCTATTTAACACACCAAATTTGTTAAGTGAGGGTCTCATTTTTTATGTCACATCTGACCTCCACTTAACATATCAAATTTGTTAAGTGGGAGTCCCATTTTCAAAATATATATCAATCACATTGGGCTTTCACATACATCCCAAATTTGTTAAGTAAGAGTCCCATTTTTAAAGAAAAGAAAAACATAAATCAATCACACTTGGGCTTTCACTTAACATACCAAATTTGTTAAGTGAGAGTCCCATTTTCAAAGAAAAGCAAAACATATATCAATCACAATTGGCTTTTATTTAACATACCAAATTTGTAAAGTCAAAGTCTCATTTTAAATCATAAATCAAACACATGTGGCTTCTACTTGCATATCAAATTTGTTAAGTAAGAAGTCCCATTTTTAAATCAACATTTCACACATCACAAGCAAAGACATTCTACAAAAAAATTTAAACACACAATCACAACCTCTTCTTAGCATACTCAAATTCGCTAAGTAAAGGTTCTTTCAAATTATCAACATTTTCAAAGAGATACACAAAATACAAATATCTCCAACAAAATCTCTACTCAAATTTTGAACCCCACCCAACCTACCTAAATTGGTTGAGTATGGGCTCCAAAATAAATAAAAAATTAAATGGCAAAGACTCCCCTCAATTTCAAAATCTCTCCAATGAACCCCACTTAACATATTTGAATTGTTGAGTGTGGGTTCAAAACTCCAAATCTATATTACTCTCTTGGGATGAATATTAAAGCAAAAAAATTGACTCAGATTACATTTCAACACATGCAGAGATACAATGTAGACCAGTCAGTATAGTTGGTTATTGTACACATGGATTTACAGAAGTTCATTTTTTACTTTCCCCTTTAAGATGGATTTGGCCTTGGATCGGGCCAACCTCCCTGAGATTGACTCCACCCATCGGGATATCTTTGACCGAGGATTCAAGGGAGCACATGTTACCTATGAGGGGGCGACCCTCACTACCGTCAATCAGGATGAGGTAGCTGGGTAGAAGCCATTCATTTGCATTGACATGCCCTTTGATTCTGAGTACCATCCATTGAAGAGGACGGCTGTAGTGGTTCCCACGCTCTGTTCTGTGATAGTTTTAGCACTTTCCCGTCAGCTGTTCTTACCATTGCTCCAACGAGAGCTACTACCTCCTCGTTGGTCACCCCGAAGGGGAAGACTATCTTATGCTTTGAGATAGTCTCCTCCACTTTCAAGGTAGGTACTAGTTCCCGCTCTGCCTTGTTCAGTCATACTCAGTGCCATAATATAAAGTGAAAGATTAAATGGGAGCATGAGCGAGTAGCCAGAGAGCTTGAGGCTGCATCCTATGTAGTTGAGGAGGGTTCTCCCCGAGAGGTTTCTCCACTTCTGACAAGCAAAAGTTCCACCCCCTCTAGGCCTCAGACGGAGAGGAAGATTACAAGAGGATTATTGCTTCTCCTCCACCATCAACATATTATGAGACACTGGATAGGGAACACAAGAGGCCCTACGTCGGGCTTAGGACTGTCCTACGCCAGGTTGGTAGAGCATACAAATGCTCAAAGTTAGATACCTTGTTTGACTTGCAATCATTGATCCCAGGAGTGTTAGGTATCAGATCCATAAGGAGAGAGCCATGGAGGCTCGAGCATCTATTGAAGACAGGAGAGAGAGACGGAGGTATGCCAGATAGTTGGCAGCCTCCACTCTGATGAATTTTCCTGATCATCCCCCCATCATAGCCAATCATTCAGATAGGGTTGTTCTTACCGGTGCTACCTACCATAGACAGAGATATCCTGTTGAGGGGTAGTCGATGTTGCCTTCACACCGCTCCCCTCGTCATCCACCATCACCCGTATAGCTTACAACATCCATCACTCTTGCCAAGATTTAGAAGCTCCCATCTTGGGAGAGACCTTCCCCTCTGATGATCCGACTAAGACCCAAGGATCCCGCTCCCTCCATCCCACCTGTTGAGATGAGATCGAGCTCCCCTGCCCCTCTACCTCATCTGTGGTTCAATAGGAGTGGCGATCCCACAACATCCTAATCGCACCACCACCACCACCATCAGAGCTAGTGGTAGCACAGTTACAGAGGGGGAAGGGGATAGTTTTATAGTTCCCATGGCAGTAGATCTCCCCAGGGACACCACTCTACCGATGAGCAGTCATGAGCATATCTCTTCCAGTGAGAATGACCCTCCGAGACCTAGCACTCTAGTGGTAGGTAGTGTTGGTATCTCCATGGTGACAATCCCTCTCTCCGGCGTGTGTTTGTACCGGCACAATTAAACCACTCCTTAGATGACATTTTAGCATAGTACTTTATCAAAAAGAGGGAACTCTTATGTAGTGATCATTCAGACTCAGAGAATGAGAGGGTAGCCATTGATCTCGATGAGGATGACCTTCTTTAGGATTCGATCAAGGTCCACATGGTCGATACTAGGAGCTTCCTCTATAAAGATTAACATAGTTAGGAAGGTGTTGTAGTTGAAGAAGACGACACCATCCATTCAACCCAACACCTCCGTCAATAGCTTAAACAGAAGGATGATCATCAACCGGATGGGGAAGAGGATGGAAGACTTGTTAGCGACCCTTCAAAAATTAGGCCTGATCACGCATATCTAGATATATCATCCAGAAGCATATATCTGGATCACTAGAGCACTTCTCTAATAGATCAGGACAGTGGTAACTTGCATAGGAAGGTGGTGGATAACCTCCATGCATGAGAAAGATATTAATAACATGGTGAAACAGAAGGTGAGGGATGCATCTGCGCAAGCCCGAGGTGGCTCATCCATTCCAAAGGGTAGACCCTACCAGAGGAATTTTATGTTTTCCAATATCCTAAGGGTTTTGTATCTCATTCCTTCAAAATATTTGATGGCAGTGGGAACCCTCACAAGCTCGTACACTTCAGGGTCAGCTGTTGCAATGCTAGAGGCAGCGACACTCTTCTTTTCAGATTGTTTATTAGTAGTCTAGCGGTTGTTGTGTTTGATTGGTATGCCGAACTGCCCAACAATTTGATAAAGATATTTGTTGAGTTGGAGCACCTCTTCATCAAGAGGTTTGCTGGAGCTCAGTAAAGTGTTACTGTAGGTGACCTCGTTATGACCAAGTAAAATCAAATGAGCCCCTTGTTGATTACATTCTTAGATGGAGAAACCTGAGTATGAACTGCAAACCACAGCTATCCGAACATCACACCATTGAGATTCTACTCAAGAATATCCATGACCCAATTTCTTTCATGCAGAGGTTTATCAACAAGGCGGGTAGTCTATAAGAGGAAGCCAAACAGTTACCTTTTATGACCAATCAGCTAAGCCCAAACCTCAAAAGGCATTTGAGAAGAAGCCAGGGGAAGTCACAATAGTTGATAAGGGGAAGCAGCCATGTAAGGTCCAGTCAGATAGGCCTCAAGCTCAGCAGTTTCCTTTACCACCTCCTCTACCACCACCTCAACCATCATACCAGCCACCTCAGTTGCCAGAGCGGCCACCATCGCCGCGTCCTCAGCAGTATCCTCATCAGCATCATCAACACAGTATTCCTACCCGCCACTAGGTAGCTATCATTTACATACTCTTGTCAACAAATTGACTAAACCATATTCATTCAAGAGGAGGTAGTCAGGAAGATCTTTAAGAATCTCTTAAAGAAGCCTATTTTCTAGTTACCCCCTGGGAGGGGAGGAAGTGGGCAAGAATGATCCAAACTATTGCACCACATGTTCATGTCTTGAAGATTGCTTTACCTTTAAGGACTGAGCATAGCTACAAGTTGGGTGTCATTGTCATCCCTAAGGAATACCTACTAGAATAACCCTCTAGTTCTGTTAGGGTAATCCTTGGGGATACACCTGATCTTCTTAAGATAGAGGAAGGTTAGGATATCTCCCTCTAGAACCTCCAAGAAAATCATTTCTAAGATAAGAAAGTTACCTTTGCAAGTGCCTGAAGCAGCTCAAACTTCCAAATCTTAGGAAGGTTTGCAAGTTACTAAGGATAACTTGAAGAAGATAGAAGCCCGGTGAGTGACATCCTCACTTGCAGGATAGCCGAGTCAACCACCAACAGCATTCCTTTCACAGTTATAGCTATAGTTTTGTTGACCTCACTTTTGGAGTGAGCTCTCAACTTCCTCATCATATGTCTAGGACTCTTATAGACACTAAAAGTTTCTTAGTCTTAAGACACTTCTAGTGATTAGGTGAACACTTAACTTAACCTAGAGACTTAGAAGAGTTAATCATAGGAGTAGGTTGTGCCTTATGGATTTAGGAGGACTTGCCTACACTATAGCCCAAACCCAATCCTTGCTTCCTTCTTTCAAACCAAACCTTAAATTCAAATTCAAATTCCAAAATCAAGTCCAACTATCCAATGATTGAATCCATCACTAAATTCAAACTCTGAATTCCTTCCTAAGCCCTTTGATTTTATCTTATGGACTTAGCCTTAACCAAATCCAAATCAACCCCAATCCAATAGATTTTTCTCAAATCAAATTCCAAATCATGAATCAATTCCAAACTCCAAATGATTGAAACCCATGATTAAGTCTAAATTCCAAAATCTTTCCCTAAGCCACACGAACCACCTTCATATGCGTTGCCAAAACTTCTTCAAATCCAACTCAAGCTTGGTTGATTTCTTTATAAATCAATCATTAATTCCTTTATATTCACAAATATAAATAAAATCTAAATTCAAACCATTCAAATCAAATCAAACCAAATCAAGACCCTTCTTAAGCCATATGGACTCACCTCCATAAACCTAATCAAATCTTGATCTAAATCAACCCAAACATGATTGATTTCTTTATAAATCAATCATTCCTTCATTTATATTCATAAATATAAATGAAACTCACCCTCCAATGACCAAAAATAAATCAAACTAAATCAAAACCCAAGTTATCCCTTTTGATATATATCCTTAAGCTTAATCAAATTTTCTTCCAAATCACTCCAAACTCAAGTGATTTTATCATAACCCATTTATATCTTCATTTACATTCACAAATGTAAATGAAATATAAATGCAAATGACCAAAACCAAACTCAAATCAAACCAAATTCTCAATTTCAGCCCTTTTAGCCAAACTTTTGAACTTGGCTAAATGACATCGAAATCAACTCAAAACTCATGGATTTCTTCATGATTCAATCATTGATCCAAATATAAACATAAACCACCATTATCAAACCAAATCCATGTAAACCCAAATCAAGCTCAAGTTAACCCTTTTGACTTGAGATTATCATATGAACCAAAACCCATTTGGCTCCAAACCAATTGTAATTAGATTTATATTTCAATCCCATGCTCATATGTGAGTTCAACTAAACTTGAATCAAATATTGATCAAGCCAATTGACCCATTTATGCTCACTTGACCTAAAGTGACCTAAAAAGACCATTTTTGAGCCAAGCTCTAATCCATCCTAAATTGGATTGAACTAAGCCCATCTAAACCTCAATCATGGCAAACAATCATCATGGGGTGATCAACCACCTTGAATTGGGTCAAACCAAGTCAAACCTAGCCTTTGACCAAGTTAGCATTTAGCTCAAATGAAACCCAAACTAGCCAAAATCTATCATATGCAAAATTGATTGAAACCATTGATCATAATCAATGATTGAACTTGACCAAACCATCAATTGAGCTAAACTAAGCCTAATTGGCCACTGACCCAAGTTGACCTAAGTTGACCCAAATTGGCCTAAAAAGTTAAAATGGGTCAAATCATGATTTAATACAAATTGATTGGAACCAATGGCTCAAGTTCATTCCAAATCACTTATTGCACTTGACCAAAGCCATGATTGAGCCCAAGTTGACCAATTGGTCAACTTGACCTAACCTAGCCCAAATTGACCTAAAAGGTCAAGTTGACCAAAATTCAAATTAATTCAAAATTAAAGTAAACCAAAGCTTACAGTCATTTTCAATCAACCAATTGAACTTGACTCAACACCTAACCAACAATTTGGTCAAATTGGTCAAATTGGTCAACTTGACCAATTTGACCCTTTTGAGTCCAAATAAGGCAAAACCAAATCTAGGCCAAAGCAATCCAAATTAATTGAATCAAAACATCCCAAATCATCATATGAGCCTAACCCAAGACTTTGTTTGACCCAATTTGACTAATTGGTCAACCTAACATAACCTAGCCCAAATGAACTCATTTTGACCAAATGAAGCCAAATCACTCCAAACCAACTTATGGGACCCTAGGATTTAGTCAAATCCAACCCAAACATGTCCTAATTCATTTGCAAATCAACCCAAAATCCTTGTTGGACCCACCAAGAGGATTAACCATCAAACCATGAGATTTAAGCCTTAAAACCAATGGATCCAAGCTAAAGTCAACTTTCCCATCCCCATGATAGCTCATTAGCACTCCATGGAACCTTCTCTTGACCCACCTAGCCAACCTAACCCACCTTAGGTCAACCAAGGAACTTTGGGAGGTGAGTTGACTCACCTCCCACCCAAACTGAGCACCCATTGGATCCAAACCTTTGCATCCTTGCACAATGGGTCCATGACAGCCTTCCATCATTCCTCCCATCCCTGGCGTGCCACCCTGACTTGATGGAGACAAGTTCGTGGCCGAACAACAACGAGCCAGTGCAAATCGTGCCACACTGTCATCCATCCATGATGGGTAATTGAGGGGTACACCCCCTCAATTCGAGCATGATTTCACACACACTTGCATCATGAGCCTTGAGAAGACATTTCTAAAATCCCACAGAGTGATTTAAAGCCTTCCTGAGCACTGCAAAATCTGAATTTCCCATTCCTGTGCAAAGCCAAAATAGGGGAGGGAAATCTTGGTCCATACTCCATCATTTCGCAATCACACCCAAATTCCTCTTCGCCACACCATCACCACACTTCGTCGAGCATAATCGAACCAATTTCCAAGCTCCTAAGTGGCCAGAGGTGTGAGTTTGATCAGAGCTGAAGCCTTCATGTGTGTAGATTGGTCAACCGAGCCTTACACACCAATTCAAGCTCAAAGCTCTTCGATAGGGCCTGCCTCAACTAAGAGAAGCTACCTCTGGCGTCGCACTACTAGACATTAGTTTGGTGAGGTAATTTCTCAAACTGAGCCTTGTATGTAAAAATGGTTTGGTCCTTTATGAAGTAAATTTGAATTTCATGAAAAATTGACCGTTGGATGTGTGCGTCTCCCTTCCCCGAAGGTGTGGGAAGAATTTGGAGACAATCGAGAACAGGTGAGCTCAGATCGAGCGAGGGAAGACAGATGACATCCGTCTTTCATCATTCACAAATGGGATAGATCATGAGCCATCCATCCACGTGATTGGGATGAACGACTCTGATAAAATCTTGTGGTAGAGCCTTCGATTCCTTTCCTAAACTACAGATTAAATCATGGCTGTTTGATCTTAGATCGGACAGTCCATAGAGAAAGCGTGTTCACCCCGACTGAGTCAATGCGTAGATGTGACTACTTAAATAGCCAATCTCATTGTGCCACATGGAAAGCGCATCGTCGACCATGTAATGTGGATGGATTAATTGGTTTTAATCTTAAAACTTCCTAAAATCATAACTAATTATAGAAAAATCCAAAAAATATAAACTTCGGCTCATGTTGAAGATATTTTAGAGTAGAATCTAGAAAATTATAATTAATTAATTTTAAATAGTGATTTTAGCTTAATTAAGGTTTTATAAAAGATTTAATTAACTTAATTAAACTTTAATTAAGCACTCAATTAATCTCAAATTTTTTGTGAATGCTTAGGGGGATGACCTCTGCCTCCCTTATTTTTCTGGGATTTTATTGATTGCTTAATTAAGAAAATCACTTGATTAAGCCCTAATCACTCTCTTAATCCAATTATTCATAATTAATGAATGAACAATATCTGATTAATCATTTAAACACAATTACCTCTCTTAAATAGTAAGATAACTTAAGGAATGTGATTGGGGAGGCTTTTCCTAATTCATTTCATAAGTTTTCTTTATCTTTAAAAAATTAAACTAAATAATGGTTAATGGAATGATTAATTGATTAATTTAAGTGATTAATCTTCAAAATAAGGACATCAAAATCTAATTAAATGTTAAAAATGATTTAGGGATTAGGATTGGGGCCTTGTCTTTGATCCTTTCCTCTAACTCAATTTCATCATTCAAATTAAAACATAACCAAAGTGTTTATCCAATTAAATAAAGGCTTAATGAAATCAAAATTAAGAATCAATTCATCCACACCTAAGAAACCCTTATTTGATCTTGGGTAGCTCCTTGGGTATTCAATAACCCAAGGAGAGATAATGAAATTATGGTTGGCTCACATGTGTAAGAAAATCATAAAAGTAATTAAGTGAGATCCTTTAAACTTAATTAATAATAATGATTGCATTGACTTTCATTTCTTAGAGCATTGCAAATTTACTTTTCATGTGATTGCATATCATATTGACTTATTATTAATTAGTTAATTAACTTAAGGTGATATAGGTAAGGGTTAATTAATTCATTTAATTTATACCTTAACCTAATTAGAACTTAAAATCAACTTAAATATTCTTCATTAAACCAAATTAATTCACACATGGGGAATTGGGCTAGGATTAGCAAACCTCTCCATATTTCCTAAATCAAATCAAACTCAAAGTTAAAAATGCCTTTAAAGAATTTTGGTTTATTTAAATAGCCTTATTTAATATGATTGTCCTTAGAAATTAATTGGGGTGAATGAACTCACGTGCTTACAATCTTTTATTTCTTTTCAATCATGCTAAATATTGCTTACCATATGAAATCATGCATTCATTTCTTTTAGAAATTATTTAAATAAAATGTTTCCTTTTATGTCAAATTGCATGTGTTGACTTAAATTAAATATGTGTGGCTATTATCACTATTAAATCAAAAGCTATTTTCAAAATCTATAAATCAATTATTATAAATGAAGTAATGTTAATTACAAATATCTATAAGCTTGCATGTGATAATAGTATAAGAAGTGTTATATGAAGTTCTCTTTCTCTATCTTAACATGGATTCACATGAGATTTGCAAGTGTATATTTCATTTGAAAAAAACACAATACTTGCCTAAAATCTATTCCTGTGCATCTTCATGTTAAGACTTAGGAAGAATTTTATATCACTGTGGTGTTTACTTTTAGAGATGTGGGACACCATGTAGATCTTAGGGGATACTTACTGAAGTGATCAGGTATGACATTAAGGAATGATGTACTATCTCAAAAGATAGAAATCACCACCATATAATGGACCTAATCACCTAATAAGGACTCCTAAGGTATGATGGGTCTTCAAATGTACTAAAGATCTTTCCCCTAATTTATATGAAAATTTAAAGTAGGGTTTATTTTAAGCTGAGTTTGTTAAGTTCCCTATAGAGGCAAGCCCCCATAGTTAATTACATCCTAAGGAACAAGATTCCTTAAGAACACTCTCGATTAAAGTAGACAATCATGATCTCCAAAGATTTCAAGGCAAGACTATCAAATGATTAACTATGTTGGAAAATCAAATGGGGTAGATAAAAAAGAGAGACTTATTTTAGAAGCCAAGGAGATGAGTAGGGAATGCTTATGATACTAGAAAGCCTAGTGAGCAATCTAATCTATCCTTATGGTTGGACTTTATATTTTTGAAATTGAAGAGAGTTAATTATTTGAGTTGACATTTTATTAGAATACTAGGACTTATAATCCCACAATATAAGATTATGGAAATGCCTAAGAGGTGAGGATTTATGCTTATATCTCGAAGAAAATAGCTACCTCGGATCCTAAGCTAGGGAGCTTTGGTACAAACCACAAGCACGCCCTAAATTTAAGTGAAAGGTAGACATAATGGTCAACCTTCACAAGCGAGGATAGACCATTCATTTGTAGACTTATAATTGCACTGGTGGACACCTCCTACCTAAATTCATGTGGCCAAGTCTTATGTATTGCAAGATGGCTAGGGTAGTTATTATTTAGAAAGAGACTAAGTCCTTCAACTCACTTCCTAAGAGATTAGAGCATAAGTGATATGAATTCATGACTTAATCTAATGCAAATTTTAACAAATTTATTTGATTCTTTTAGACTCTTTTTTTTGACACAGTCTATGAGATTTTGTATGCCTACATGCATGAGAACTTGATTACGGGCCAAATCAAGAGAGAAAGGGGTGTTCTTCCATCAAAGGCTCTCACAGGTTAAGCTTTTATTCTTTGGCATAGATGGAAGCCCCCTCTTAATAAGAGTGAGAGAATATGACATGCATGATGTTATATATACAATCATCCAACTAAGGGGTTGCTAAATATTTTTTTTATCTTGATTTAATTCCTAGGCTTTTATGTGAGGATATGAATTATTTTAAAATTTTAATTTTGAGTTATTAATTGGGGTAGAAAAATTAATTTCATCCAAGAGCCGCTCATAGCCATTCAAACATCAAACATGAAGAAACTAGGAAAATCATGCAATTCTAGTGCAATCTAAACACAACATCAAATAATTTTATAGACATAAAAGAATAAAAGGCCTCATTGTTATTACACCTAAAATGAGAAAAAAAGATGGGTAGCTGAGCTCTTCCCTTATACAACCTGGATTACAAAAATAATACATCCTATGGGGGTCTTCTTTTTTTTCATTTCTTTCTTCTCTTTCTTTTGATTTGATTTTCTCCAAAGGCATCACAGGCACCCTAAGCATTCGTTTGCTCATCCTAATCCCCCATAACACTAATCTTAATTCTTAATGCAAAATTACATTAAAAATAGGAAAAATAAATCTAGCTACACCTAAAAAATAAATGTTAGCTAAACACACCATACAACATAAGCATTTATATGAATAATTTGGACTTAACACCCGGTAAAACCCATCTGTCCTAACATGGGTTATGCTTAGGGGCTAAGAAACCAACACAACAAAAGCATTTAAATTTTTATTGCAGTGGCCCTTTAAGCATAGCCCCATGTAGAAAACATGATTAAGCTAATTCTGACTACCATGTCTATAAGGCACCTAACACCTCTAAAATAATACATCCAAAACAAAACATCCATCACAACATACATTAAGCACTAGAAGTGGTGACTTAGTATTCAATGTGTGTTTTAAGGCTTTGTGGTATGTCTTAATTAGACATTAATGTTAAAGTTTTCTAAGCGTAAAAGAATTCAATTTAACATGGAACGTTGGTTTCACTTTAAGTTGTTTAGTTGATTTTTCAAGTTTTAATTTGTGATTTATTTGGTTCCATAAGGCCCTACACTTAACATCTAAGTGTTATAAAGAAAAGAAAGGGGATTGCCCTCTTTCATCCCTACCTTAAGTCATTTTCTAAAGCATGTTATTATGACTTAGTTTCTTTTAGTGATTGGATTATTACATGTTTTAATTAGTCCTAGGTTTGGGTTCACTTTAAATAACCTTATTCAATGTGAAACGCCTCTTAAGAATAATTGGAATGAATTACTATCACATGACACATGTTCATTCATTTCTTTCCATCACATGTAACATGCACATGATTGAATCCTAAGTATACCTACACATACAATATGTCTTAGCACACTTAGATGAAGAATGTAATGAAGTATAAATTAATTTTATATTTCATTTAATTGGACTTGTCTTTTTTAATAGAAAAAGGAGACTTCAATCCATTAGCTACATGTACACTCAAATGTATAAAAGTTTTAAGTGGGTACGATGCCATTGTTTCACACTAGGGGAGTGAGGTAAAGACCTCCTTAGGGCTACTTAATGTCGTGCGTTCCCGGGATGTCCAGGCTAATATACCCACTATTCTCATATACATATAAATGTACAATTAACCATAAGAAGAAGTCATGCAAAATGTTGTGTTTGATTTGATCATATGATTTCATGTGATATGAAATATTTTCTAAGTTCTAGCATGGACATACATAGGAATGGATTTGGACAAATGTTGTGTTCTTTTTCAAATGAACTGTACATTTGTAAATCTATCATACAAAGTAAGAAGACTTTCTATGTATCTTATATAATAAACACATGCAAACTCATAAATGTTTCATAATTAGCATCACTTCATATATTATAATTTATTTATACACTTTTGAAAGTATTTTTTTGATTTAATAGTGATAATAGCCACGCCTATTTTTAATTTAAGTCAACACATGCAATTCGACATAAAAAAATCATTTTGCTTAATTAATTTTTGAAAGAGATGAATGCATGATCATATTTGGCAAAAAACATTTAATATGATTGGAAAGAAATAAAAGAACATAAGCACATGATTTCATTCAATTCAATTAAATCCTAAGGGCAATCATATTAAATCAGATCATTTAAAACAAACTAAAGCTTCTTAATGTCATTCTGATTTTCAAGTTTGATTTGATTTAAGAAATATAAGAAGAGGTTTGGTAGTCCTATTCCATGCCCCATGTTCATGATTTAATTTGGTTTAATAAGAATAATTAAGTGAATCTTATGAATTAATTAAGTTGGATCCTTGATTAAATCAATTAATTTCCCTTACTTATGCTTCTTTAATTTGATTAACCATAATTATAGGCCATAAATGACATGAACATGTGAGGAAGTAAGATTGCAATGCTCCTAAAGAACCTAATGCAATTAACTCATAATTAATGATTAATTAAGTTAAAGAATCTAATTAAGTACTTTTATGATTCTTCCATACTTATGGGTTAATCATAATTTCCTTAAAGAGTCTTTATGTTGTTAAACACATAAAGCGGAACCCTTAATTTGATTGTTTGTATTTAAGGTTTGATTTGATTTGATTTATTTGAATGATTTAGTTGAATTGATTTGATTTGATTAGTGTTTATTACATTTGTTTTGTATTTGTTTACCTTCACATAATTTGATTGATTAATTTTTAATTAGAAGTTTTGATTCAATTAAATCTTGACAATTCAATATCCTTTTAAATTAATATCTAATTCTTTTCTTTGATTATAGTTATGTGATTTAATTTTATGTTTATTTGATTTGATTATGGTTTATTTATTTATAGTTCGATTGGATAAAATGAATTGAAAGTTTGCTTTGATTTAATTGAGTTTGATTATTTATGATTAGAATTTTGATTTAATTTCATTCATTTATCATGTTTATTAGATTTTAGTTTATGTTTTGATTTTACACATTTTAATAATTAATTAGTTTATCTTATTTAGGTAGGTTGAATTAGATTTAATTTGATTATGTATTAAATTGATGAGAGTCTTCCTTTATTTGGTTTAATTTGATTTAATTAGCTTTATTAATCTATAAGTTTGAGGTTCAATGTGATTATATAATTAGTTTAAGAAGTGTGTTTAGTTAATTATTAGATTAAATATAGATTTGTTTAATTTTTAATTTGGTTTTATATTTATTTAGGTTGATGATGTAATTAATGACTTAATGATTTAGGTTAAATTTAGGATTTGATTAGCATTTAATTGCATTTTAATTATGTTCAAATTTATGTTTGATTAAGCTTAAGTTTAATATGATTAATTTGATTAACAATTAGCTTATTTAAGAGGTGTGATCAATTATTAAATTAAATAAAGATTTGTTTAATTTTTAATTTGATTTCATATTTATTTAGGTTAATGATGTAATTAATGAATTAATGATTTAAGTTTAAATTAGGATTTGATTGGCATTTAATTGTATTTTATGTTTGATTATGCTTAAGTTTAATATGATTAATTTGATTAACTTAATTTGACAAACTTGATTTTGATTTGGTATTTAAATTATTTTAAATTATATTTTTTAATTAATTCATTGATTAGACTTTAATCTTAAGTGTTTGTTTGGGTTGTTAATTTCACATTATTTTTTAAGAGTTAATATCAAGATTTAAGTTATTTTGAAGATTTTTGTAAATTTTGGATTTTTATTTGATTTATTTTATTAAAATAGACAATCTGAATTTCAAAATTTAATTTCTCCCATTCTAGAAGTCCTTTTTACTTGAGATTTTATGATAGATATGTTCTAACTTTAATTTCAATACCTGAAAATTTCAACTTAATCTGACTTGTATTTTTAGACTAATTAATGAAATTTGATTTTCATTAAAACCTAAATTAAGCCCAAACCATTTTGTGGAATTTGAGGATTTTCAGCTCCTTGGATTTCTCTTGGAAAGACAAATCCAACGAGCCCTTATTTATATTTTTTGTTAAGTATTTTATTTTATATGAATTTTTAAAGTTTCAGGCAACTTAATAATTTTTAAAATTAGAAAATAGTCAATTTTAATAACCCGGTGATTTGCAACAATTTGCCATGTAGTATATTACCATTTATGCGTAGATGCGGTTATAATTGTAATAAATTTTCTTAATTGATTAATCAAGATTGGATCAACCATTTTTTATACTATCGATATGCGTGATCTAGAGCAATTGATTATATTTTATATTAAATGATCATGCAATCGATTATTCTCGAAAGATATTATTGCCTTTCAAATTAGGATCCTTTGTTCATAAGATGGGATTTTTCATAATTTTGAACCAAATTTTGTCTGATTGGGCTCGTTTTCATGGGGATTCTCACCGAAAAACTTTTCGATTCATATGGGGATTATATAAAATGAAAAAAGTGAGGGTAATTGTTGACCTCATTTTTAGAATGAGCTCTCAACCCCTCAATATTAGACATAGGACTCCTCTTAGACTTTAAGAGATCCTTAGTCTTAAGACACATCTAGTGATTAGGTGGACACTCAACCTCACCCTAGAGACTTAGAAGAGTTAGCCATGAGAATAGGTCATGCATTAGGGGTGTTAGGAAAATTTGCCTACCCTATAGCTTGAACAATATTCTTCACTTTCCTCCTTCAAGTCAAACTCCAAATCAAATCAACATCAAACCTAAATCAATTCCAGCTTAATATATTTTCTCCAAACTCAAATCAATGTCACATGATTGAAATCCATGATTGAAATTTATGATTGAACCATGATTGTAATTCAAATCTTACTAAGTCCTTTAATTCTTGACTTAGCCTAAATCATGTCCAAATCAATTCAAACTCATAAAAATTTCTTATAATTCATTTATATTCTCATTTTTATTCACATATATAAATGAAATATAAATCTAAATCAATCAAACTAAATCTAAAATTCAATTTCAAGTTCAAAAATATTTCTTAAGTCTTTATTCCCTTCTTAAGGACTTAGCCTAAATCATCTTCAAATCAACTCAAACTCATGAAATTTTTTCATAACCCATTTATATTCTAATTTATATTCACATATATAAATGAAATATAAATTCAAATCAATCAAACTAAACCAAAAATTCAGATTCAAATCACAAATATTTCCTAAGTCACTTTGATTCTCTTTTCAGGACTTAGCTTAGATCATGTTCAAATCACTTCAAATCTTTGAAATTTTCCCATAACCCATTTATATTCTAATTTATATTCACATATATAAATGAAATATAAATTCAAACAACCAAAACCAACCCCAAAAATCAAACTCAAAATCAATCAAAATCCAACCTAAGCCTTTTAAGTCAAATTCTTGAACTTAGCCAAATCAACCTCAATCAATCCAAACCCTTGGATTTTCTTCATGATTCAATCAATCCTTCAATCATGAAACCAAATATAAACATAAACTTCAACCATCAAACCAAAACAAAACTCAAAAATCAAACCCAAATCAAACTCATGTTCATCTTTCGAACTTGAAATTGTCAAATGAATCAAAACCCATTTGACTCCAAATCACTTGCTAATGAATTTATATTTCAATAATAACTCCATATGTGAGTTTAAACAAACTTGAATCAAGCCTTGATGAAGTCAATTGACCCCCTTTGGCTCACTTGACTCAAAGTGACCTAAAGCATCCTTTTGAGCTAAATTCTAATCCTACACAAATTGAATTGAACTAAGCCCATCTAAGCCTCACATTATGAACAACAATCATCATAAGATGATCAATCACTCAAATTGAGTCAAACTAAGTCAAACCTAGCCTTTGACCAAGTCAACACTTAACCCAAATGAAACCCAAACTAACCAAAATCCACCATAGGCCAAATTGATTGAAACCATTGATCAAAATCTATTCATGATCAATGATTGGACTTGACCAAGTCATCATTTGAGCAAAACCTAGCCCAATTGGCCACTTCACCCAAGCTGACTCAAGTTGACCTAAAAAGTCAAAATATATCAAATCTTGATCTAAACTGAATTGATTGCAACCAATGTGTCAAATTTAATATAAATCAATTGTTGAACTTACGAAAGCCTTAATTGGCCAACTAGACCCAACTTAGCCTAATTGACCATGAACCTAACTTGACCTAAAAGGTCAAATCAAGCTAAAATCAAATCAAACCAAAAATTGATTGAAATGAAAGCTTGAAAAATATTTCAAATGATCAACCAAACATAACCCAACCCATGAACTAACCCAATTGGGTCAAATGGGTCAAATTGGTCAACTCAACCCATTTGACCTAAGTGAACTCAAATGAACCAAAACCTAATATAAATCAAATTGAACTAAACCAATGATACCAAACAACTCAAAATGTTCATATGAACTTGTCCTAACCCTTGGTATGATCGAATTTGACCAATTGGTCAACATGATCCAAGTTGATCCATTTTGACCTAAATGAGTCAACATGAGTAAAATGATATCAAATCAACACCAAATTCATTGAAAATTGGCACAACCCATTTTTCAATCATATCAAATTTTCCTAAATCAAAATCAAAGCCAAATGACCATTTTACCCCTATGTCAAAGGATAACCTATGATGAAATTCACTTGGAATTTGATCATATTCCAACTCAAGAGCACTTGGTATGCTCTTTGTGGTCTATTTGGAGACCAAGGGATATGGTGCACATGACCCAATGGGGTTGGGTCAGCAAAACCCAACTCAAAGCCAAAATTGACCACCCAATAAAAAATGAGCACAAAAAATCACTCTAGACTCTCATTTAACACATGGACAACTCTTCCACTACACCCCCCTGCCAAAACTGAATCACATGACACCCATAACAACCTAAACAACCCATTCCATGAGATTGATTTGATCAAAATAGTAAGGAGGCTCACGGTCATCCAATCCAAGTAGGGGAGATATATTCCCTCTCAATTCATTCCAATTCATCACACTTGCATTCGATTGAACCCTAGGAACCTAGAGGAAGCTCCCCAAGATCTCCCAAGCATTCCTAAGCTCATTTCAATTCTCCATTCTCAGTTTTTCCTAAGCCAAAAATAGGGGAGGTGAGTGAGATTTCCACTTTGCTCAACACTTCACCAAAGTCCAATTCCTCTTGCAAGCACTATCAGGGAGGTATTTTCCAAGCAACCAAGCCATAGGAAAGGGGACTTAGACCAAAGTCACAAGCCATTGAAGGAAGTTTTGGCCAATTGGAAGATCCACTTCATCTCAAGCCTTCAAACCTTTAACAAGGATTCATCTCCAGTAGACTAAACTACCTCAATAGTTGGAAGCATCGGTGATAGCCTCCGATGAGGTATTCTTCAAAACCGAGCTTAAGTAGGAAATTCTTTGGTCCTTTATGAAGGGAAGTGTAATCCCAATTGAATTCCATTGTTGGATGTGTCTCTTATTACTTCTAGATGGTATGGGTTGAATCTTAGCTCAATCCGAGCTCAAGTGAGCTCAAATCAAGCCATGGGGGATGAACGATCTCTATCTCCCGCAAGCGAGGGTAGGGATGAATCATGGACCGTCCATCCCTCGTGTATTGGATGGATGATTTGTATTACTCCACATAGATCCAGCTATTTATTCCCTTTAGATCCACAGGTTTTATCCTGACCATCTGATCCTTGATCGGACAGTCCAAGGAGAAAATGCGTAGCACCACCGGGTAATGCATCATTTGATTTGATAACTTAAAATAACCAATCCATCACGTGGAAAGCGCACGCCGCGTTAGTGGTCCACGTGGCACCGACGGGATTAGTTATATAATTATATGATTTAATGACCCATTAATCACAAAAACTTCAAAAATTAAGACTAAATGTTGAAAAATAAAAAAAATGCAAACTCAACTTCATTTTAAAGATAATTCAAAGGGAATAATATAAAATTAAATTTAATTGATTTTGAACAACGACATTTACTCAATTTGAGTTTTACTAGGGATTCAAAAATTAAGTCTATTTCATTTGAATGAAAACTTAATTAATTTACAAATTGATTAATGATTTAACCATTTAATTAAATAGCTTAATTAACCAAAATCAAAATCAAAAATTAATCTAGAAACTTAATCACTTAATCAATCTCATTCTTTAATATGTTCAATAATAATTATCTTTTAAGGAAATCATATCCAACCCACATGTGTGGGAAGATTATAAAAGTACTTAATTAAACCCTTTAGCTTAATTAATCAATGATTGTGAGCCAATTGCATTATGCCCCTTTCTTTCTTAGGAGCATTGCCAATTTAAATTCCATTTGGTTGCATATCATATGTTGGCTCATAATTGCTGGGTTAATTATGTTAAGGTGGTGTAGGTAAGGGGTAGTTAATGAACTTAATTCACACCTTAACCTAAACAAAAAATAAAATCAATTAATGAGTTCTAAAAATTAAACTAAAACAACACACACATGTGGGAGATGGGTTAGGACCTACAAACCTCTTCACATTTCCTAAAATCAAATCAAACTCAAAATTAAAAAAAAAATTATTTAAATAATTTTGATTCACTTTAAATGATCTTATTCCATAAGGTTGTCTTTAGAAATTAATTAGGGTGAATGAAGTTACATGCTTACATCACTTTATTTCTTTCTAAGTATGTTTAATGTGGTTTATCACATGAATTCATGCATTCATACCTTTTGAAAAATCAAATTAAAATGAAATGTTTCCTTTATGTCAAATTGCATACTTTGGCTAAAGTAAGAATATGAGTGGCTATTATCACTACTAAATCAAAAATTATTTTTAAAACTTATTAATCAAAGATAATAAATGAATGTATGCTACTTAAAAGTACTTATATGCTTGCATGTGAGTATAGCTTAAAATGTTTTATGTGGTTTTCTTCTCTTTTCTTAACATGGTTTGTATAGGATTTGCAAAGTGTATAGTTCATTTAAAAAGAACATAACACTTGCTTAAATCTATTCCTATGCACTCCCATGTCATGATTTAAGAAGGATCTTCACATTACACATATAAATTAAACAACTAAAATCAAACAAACAAATATAAACCTTTTGCATGATTCTTTTTTCCATTTATCTCTTTATGTACATGCACATATATTTAAGAAAAGTGGTATATTAGTCTGGATATCCCAGATTGCGAGGCTTTAAGTAGCCCTAAGAAGGTCTTATACCTTATACCTTTAGTGTAGAAAAGAATGGTTCCATACTCACTTATGTCTTTCATCCATGTAAATGTGCATTTGAATAATGGATAAAAAGAGTCATTCTTTTCTACTTAATAAAATCATACATCATGAAGCATCTAAATTTTCTTAAACAACATCTCTTTACATTCATCATTAAGGTGTGCTAAGACTTTGCATTTGTATGTATAACTATGCTTAGGATAAATTCATATGCATGATACACATATTGAAAAGAAATAAAGTGTGGTGTATTTTGTGATAGTAATTCACCTTAACTAATCTTAAAATGCCTTTCTTATATGAATCGGTTTATTTAGAGAAAATATAAACTAGGGATTAATTAAAACACATAATAAAACATTCACTAAAGAGAAATCACTAATGAATCTACCTTAGAAATTACTTAAGGTAGGGAGGAAAGAGAAGTTCTCTTCTCTTTTCCCCTCTTTACAACACTTAGTAATTAAGTGTAGATTCATTCAAACTAACTCAAATCATCAAATAAAATTAACAAATCAACTAAATCACTTAAATGAAACCACCCTCTAAGTTGTATCCTTTACACTTAAAAAATTCTAACCTTAAAGCCTAGCTAAGACATACCACACAAGCCTTAAATTGCACACACATTAGGCTAAGTCACCTTTTCTAGCTCTATGTTAGGGCAGTGCATGGTTTGATGCTTGATTTTATTTTGTGATGTGATATTTTAGTCTAGATGTTAGGGTGTATGTGCGTAGAGTGGATGATGGGATGATCTTAGTGTAATCATTATCTTCTGCAGGAGATTATTCTTAAGGGGCTTTGTAATAAAAATAATAAATGATTTTGCTATGCAAGTTGCTTATACCCCTAAGCATAATCCAAAATAGGCCAGGTGGACTTGGTTAGTCATGTGTGGGGTGGTAAGTCTAATTTATTCATACACATGCTTGGGATTGTGTGGTTTGTTTAGCTAATCTCTATTTTGCAAGTTTTAGTTAGATTTACTTTTCCCATTTTCTTGTAATTCTGTAATTAAGATTTGGAATGAATGTTATAGGAGATTATGATAAACATTGGTCATAAGATTATTACTTATGCATATGTGAAGCCTTTGGAGCAACCACATTCCAACCAACCAAAAGAATAAAGAAGAAAGAAGAAAGAAGAAAGAAGAAAGAAGAAAGAAGAAATGAAGAAAGAAGACCCCCATAACATGAATTCCTTTTTTATTGTAATTAATTCATTTATAATCTGGGTTGTATAAGGGTAGAGCTTGGCTACCCAATTTCTTTTCGGGTTTGTGTGGTGGAGCCTGACCACAATGGCCTTTTATTCTTTTGCGTTAGCTTTATAAATTGTTTGATGTTGGTTTAGCTTGTGCATTAAGATGACATATTTTTCCTAGTTTCTTCTTTGTTTTGATGAATGGCTTGGATGCGATTAGGCTCTTAGGAAAAATTTTTTTCTGTCTAATTAATCAACTTAAAACTAAAAATTAACAACTCATAACCTCACCTAAAGCCTAGATTATAAATAAAGATAAAAGATTTATCAACCCCTTAGCTGGATGTTGTATGTTTTCACATCATGCATAAAAAAGCATCTTGCTTCACTCTTGCTTATAGAGGGCTTCCACCTATGCCAAGGAACTTGGCTTGACCTTTGAGATCCATGGTAGAAATACACCTCCTTCTTGCTGATTTTGGCCCATAATCAAATTTCTCAAACATTAAGCATATGAATCCCATAGCCTGTGTCAAATCAGTTGTCCAAAAATGAAAATAAAACATAACAAAAATTTGCATTAGATTTAAGTCATTAATCATGCACTATATGATCTAGTCTCTTAGGGAGTGTGTTGATGGACTTAGTCTCTTTCTAAATAAACAACAGCTTAGCTATCTTGCAAAAGTATATGACTTACCCACATGTATTTAAAATTGTAGGAAGTGTTAGTTGGCGGCCACCACTAGACGGTTGTAAGTCTAACAGTCGGGAGGTTTATCCTCACTTGTGGAGGTAAACCATATACCCATTTTTGCCTTAGATTTAGGTCATGCTTTGGCCCTTGCCAAAGCTCTCTAGATTTGGGATCCGAGGTTGTTGTTTCCCTTTGTGGGCTACAAGCATAAATCCTCACCTCTTAGGCATTTTTATGATTTTGTGTTATGGAATTGTAAGCTTTAGATTTTTAATAAAAATTCAACTCAAATAAATAATTCTCTTCAAATTCAAAAATATAAAGCCCAACCATAGGATAGTTTGGGATGCTTACTCAACTTCTTAGTATCATAAGCATCCCCTACTTATCTCCCATTGGTCTTGATAATAACTCACTCCTTTTTGATCAATCCCACTTGATCTTCTAAAAAATAAACCAATTGATTGATAGTCCTATCTTTCAAATCTTTGGAGACAATAATCATTTACCTTAATCAAGATTATTCTTAAGAATCTCATTCCATAGGATGTAATTAACTATTAGGGCTTATCTTTATAGGTAACTTAATGAACCTAGTTTAAAATAAACCCTGCTTTACTTTTCCATGTAAAGTAGGGGAAGAATCCCAGGTACATCCAAAGACTCATGTCCTTAAGAGTCCTTATTAAGGTGATTAGGTCCATTGTAGGATGATGACTTTTGTCTCTCGAGATAGTACATCATTCCTTAATGTCGTACCTAATCACCCTAATAAGAACATCTGCAGAACTAGGTGATGTCCAACACAAGAAGTGTTATTTTTGTTCTTCATTTATTTTTCTCTAAAAAGATAGATGAAGAATGAAAATAAAATTCACCATAGATTTTTCTGGCGACTCTGCTGGGGATGGTTCCTCTCTCCATCTTTGGTAAATGATCATTGTCTCCAAGTATTGATAGTGGATTTGTACTTTGTATAGTCCAAGGCTATCTTTCTTTCTATTGGCACTTAGTTTATTTCATCCTTAAGCTCAGCTAGCCAACATCCTTTAGGTTTTAGGACCTCACTCCATGTGGGTATTAAAACCCCTATTGGGTTTTCCAATAGGTGAAAATAAAAATTTAACAAAAAGAGATAACTAAAGACTTCCTTCTTACCATTTCTATGCTAAGGTAAGGTTCATTCCAAAAATAAAGAAAAATAAATCTTTATAAAAACATCAATTTCCAAAAAGAACTTTTTCAAAATGCACATAATAAAATGTTTGCACAAAAATTTTTATAAAATAACCTCATCTAACAATCTTCATGATTATTATATGTAGGATATTTTCAAAAAATCAAAACCAACAATCATATTTTTAAAAAGCACAAATGAACATCTTCACTCAATTTATTTTGATGAAGATTTCATTTTTAAAATCAAAATCAAAAATCATATTTTCAAAAAATCACAAATGAACATCTTCATTCAATTTATTGAATGAAGATTTCATTTTCAAAACAAAATCAACAATCATCTTTTGAAAATAAAAAATCAACAATCATCTTTTCAAAAATAAAATCAACAATCATCTTTTCAAAAATCAAAATCAACAATCATTCTTTTCAAAAAGCACAAATGAATATCCTCATTCAATTTACTGAATGAAGATTTCATTTCAAAATAAAATCAACATTCATCTTTTCAAAAATAAAATCAACAATCATATTTTCAAAAAGCATAAATGAACATCTTCACTCAATTTATTTTAATGAAGATTCCATTTTGAAAAACAAAATCCACAATCATATTTTCCAAAAGCACAAATGAACTTCCTCATTCAATTTATTGAATGAAGATTTAATTTTTAAAACAAAATCAATAATCATCTTTTCAAAAACAAAATCCACAATCATATTTTCCAAAAGCACAAATGAACATCCTCATTCAATTTATTGAATGAAGATTTTATTTTTAAAACAAAATCAACAATCATCTTTTCAAAAATAAAATTCAAAATCATATTTTCCAAAAGCACAAATGAACATCCTCATTCAATTTATTGAATGAAGATTTCATTTTCAAAACAAAATCAACAATCATCTTTTTCAAAAATAAAATCCAAAATAATATTTTCCAAAAGAACAAATGAATATCCTCAATTTATTGAATGAAGATTTCATTTCAAAATAAAGTCAACAATCATCTTTTCAAAAATAAAATCAACAATCTTATTTTTCAAAAGCACAAATGAACATCCTCATTCAATTTATTGAATGAAGATTTAATTTTCAAAACAAAATCAATAATCATCTTTTCAAAATTAAATCATCTTTACAAAATTAAAATACATTTGGATTCTTCATTTAGCATACCCAAATTTGCTAAGTGAAGATCTTCTTTTCAAAAATCAAAACATGAAACACATTTGAATATTTTATTTAGCATACCCAAATTTGCTAAGTAAGGATCCTCTTTTTTTTTAAAAAAAAATAAATAATAAAAAAAATAAAAATCAAAACACATTCGAATTCTTTATTTAGCATACCCAAATTTGCTAAGTGAAGATCCTCTTTTCAAAAATTAAAACAACAAAATCAAAACATTAAAACATAAAACACATTTGGATCCTTCATTTAGCATACCCAAATTTGTTAAGTGAAGATCCTCTTTAAAAAAAAAAAAAATGAAAAATCAAAACACATGGATCCTTTACTTAGCATACCTAAAATTTGCTAAGTAAAGAATCCTCTTTTCAAAATCAAAAAAAAAAAAAAAAAATCAAAACACACATGGATCCCTTAGTTATCATACCCAAATTTGCTAAATAAAGAATCCTATTTTTAAAAATCAAAATAAAACACATTTGGATTTCTTTAGCATACCTAAATTTTCTAAATAAAGAATCCTCTTTTCAAAAATCAAAACAAAACACATTTGGATTTCTTTTGCATACCTAAATTTTCTAAGAATCCTCTTTTCAAAATCATCAAAACAAAACACATTTAGATTTCTTTAGCATACCTAAATTTGCTAAGAATCCTCTTTTCAAAAATTAAAATAAAACACATTTGGATCCTTTATTTAGCATACCTAAATTTTATAAGTAAAGAATCATCTTTTCAAAAATCAAAACAAAACACATTTGGATTTCTTTAGCATACCTAAATTTGCTAAGAATCCTCTTTTCAAAATCATCAAAAACAAAACACATTTGGATCCTTTATTTAACATACCTAAATTTTCTAAGTAAACATCTTCTTTTCAAAAATAACAAAATATTTGGATCTTCATTTAGCATACCAAAATTTGCTAAGTAAAGATTCCATTTTCAAATTCTCACATAATTCATAAGCAAGCAAACAAAAGAAGAAAATTATTTTTAAACACCCCACATAGTATACCCAAATTTGATGAGTGAAATCCAAAATCACAAATCAAAATAAAATTAATTGACCTTTTATTTTAATATACTCAAATTTGTTAAATAAAGGGTCCCCAAACCATAAAAAAATAAAATCAAATTCAAATATGAACCTATGGAAGCATCAATCTCTCCAAAATTTTTTGAACCATTTTCAACATACGCAAATTTGTTGAAAATAGATTCTACATTCAAAAATCTCCTTTCCAAATAATTAAAATCTCTCCAAATTCAAAGAGCCCCACTTAACATATTCAAATTTTTAGTGTGGGTTCAAATTAAAAAAAAATTAATGCAAAAATCTGATTCGGGTTTGTTTTCCAACATTGTAGACTTTCAGTTAGTTTCAGTCAATTTTAGTTTAGTTCAGTCCAGTTCTAAATGGCAGCTCAGAAGTACATGTTTACTTTTCCTTTTGGGATGGATTTGGCCTTAGATCGGAGCCTTCCCGACTTGCCCCCCCTCATTCATTTTGGTCAGGTTTGAGGGGCTAGGATCACTTGAGGGACCACCCTCAAACTGTGAGTGTGGTGGCCGGAAGCCGCCATCTAGGTTGAGATGCCATCTAACTCAAAGTTTTCCTCACTAAAGAGGTAGGCTATGGTAGTTCTCATAGCAATAGCAGTTCCAGTGCCATTGCACTTTGTGGTTCCCCTTTCTACCCCAGTATGGGCTAGCACCCACTCATTGGCTCCTTCCAAGGGGAAGGCTACCTTATCTTCAGGGATAGTCTCCCCCACCTACGATGTTGGGTCTAGTTCTCGTGCTACCCCTCCTTGCAAGACTCAGCACCATAACTAGTGCTGCAAGATCAAGCAGCATCACGACCACATAGCCAAGGAGCTAAAGGCAGTTTCCCAGTATGCAGTAGAGGAGTTACCTAGGATAATGTCTTATCTTATCACAGAGAACAAGTTTCACCCCCTCTCTGGTTCCGATGGAGAGGAAGACATTAGGAGGATTTCAGCTTCACCTCCACCTGCAGTTCATTTTGGGGCTCCTATCAATGATAGAAGAAGGTCGTATGTTAGATTAGTTCTATGCTGACATGGCGGAGCTTACGGATGATCAGAGTCCGGGGCTCAATTTGATTTATGTTTTGTCATCCCTCACAGTGTGAGACACATCGAGATAGAGAGGTCGGGAGGGTGTCTGATTACTAGCAGGGAGAGACGTAAGTATGCTTGATAGTCAGCGACCTCAACCCTAGTGGACTTTCTAGATCGGTGTGCTACTCAATCATACTGATAACATTCTACTGATGGGTACTACCCACCATAGGAGAGGAGCTCCTGCCTAGAGAGAGTCGATAATGCCTCCACCACATTGCTCTACTCCATGCCCACTATCTCCAGTACAAGTTCCATCATCCACTGTTCCAGCAAAAGCCATGAAGGCTGCATATGGGGAGAAGAGAGCCCCACTAGTGATCTGGCTATGGCCAAGAGATCCCATCCCATCTAGCGGTTGAGCTCTTGCTCTGCCACTATTATGGTGAAGAGGGAATAGAGACCACGAAGCATTATAGTTGTGCCATCACCTCCACCACCACAGTCGAGTATGGAGATAACAGTAGTAGAGGGATGAGGAGACAGTTCAGTTCTCCCCATGTCCATAGATCCTCCTAGGAGTACTGCTCCACCCATCTCATGATAACTAGGAGCATATTTCTTTTAGTGAGCATAGCCCTCACAAGGTTAGCTCTCCAATAGTAGGGAAGGTTAGATGTCTCTCTATTCATGATGGTGATCCTACTATCGACTCGATCTTTTTGATTGGATCTATGACATTGTAGCTTCGATCTTGTTGAGAAGGAGGAAATTCTAGGTATGCAGGCGAAGGTAAAGATGATGGGTTGGCGGGTTTGGAAGGTAGTAAGTGAAAGGCTGACAACTTTCAACACATCTTTCAACAACTGAAATAAAAGGATGAACAAATAGATATGATGGGAAAGAGGCTTGAAGACTTGGTAGTAGCAATTTTGGCACTTTAGAACCAAGCCCTGACAGTGGATCTTACTATTGCAAAAATAGGTCAGCCTGAGTTGTTGCATGTCTTGGATCAAGCCAAGATTTCACATCCAGTAGATTAAGCACCAGCTCATATAAGGAGGTAGTGGATAGTACCTCCGTACAAGAAAATGACATTAAAATCATGATTGAGTAGCAAGTAAGAGAAGCGTTGGCACGAGCTCAAGGAGGATCATCAGTTCTAAAGGGTAGACCCAACCAAGAGGAATTTGATGCCATCCAGTATCCTAAGGGTTTTGTGCCACCTTCTTTCAAGAGATTTGATGGCAGCGGGAACCCAAATTAGCACATAGCGCACTTTAGGGCCAGCTGTTGCAATGCTGGTGGTAGCGATGCGTTATTATTCTGTCATTTTGTTAGTAGCTTAGCAGGCATAACCTTCGATTGGTACACTAAACTCCCCAATAGTTCTGTGAAGACTTTTGCTGAGTTGGAGTAACTCTTCATTAAGAGGTTTGTTGGTGCTCAGTAAAGGGTGATAGGCGATCTCATTGTGGCTCAACAATACCCTGGTGAGTCCTTCATTGATAATATTCTCAGATGGAGCAATTTGAGTATGAAATGTGAACCACCACTGTCTGAACAACACACTATTAAAATTATACTAAAGAATATTCATGGCCTGGTCGCCTTCATGCTCAAAGGTTTTATCATCAAGACATTTGAGAAGTTAATCAATAAGGCGGCTAGCTTATAAGGAGAAGCCAGCAGTTACTTTTCGGATCAATCAACAAAGCCCATGCTTATGAGAAGAAGCCGGAGGTGGTGTGAGAAGGGAAGCGGTGACTAGAGAGTAGTATAAGAGGTCTCGAGCTCTACAACCATCACTTTCACCTCCTCTACCACCACAGGCCATCTCGCTACCACCTGACCTCCCACTTCCTCCTCCGAATGCACGATACTTTACTAATAATCACATGCTGCCCTCCCTGGACCTCTCTGTCTCGCCCACCTGAAGGATGACAAAACATAAATCTAATTGAGTCTTGAAATCTGATCATCCGTAAGCTCCACCACGCATGATAGCACATACTGCTAGCATCCACCTACTCTTTTGGATAAACTAAACAAACCTTATTCATTTAAGAGGGAGGTAATTAGGAAAATCTTTAAGAACCTATTAAAGAAGCTTGTTTTTTAGCTACCATGCCTAGAAAGTGAGAGGAAGTGGTAGGAGCAATGATTCTAACTTTTGTCCCTACCACCACAAGCTAGGCCATGTTTTAGAGGATTGCTTTACATTCAAGGACTGGCTTGAGCATAATTACAAGACAGGCGCCATAGTTATCCCAAAAGAATACCTTGTGGAACAACCATCCAATTTCATTAGGGCAATCCTAGGGGATACCTGTAATCCTCTCAAAACCAAAGAAGGTTGGGATATCTCCTTATCCCAAACCTCTAAAAAGATTGTGTCAAAAATCAAGAAACTTTCTTTGCAGGTGCTTGAGGTAGCTCAAACCTCCAACATCAAGGAAGGTTTGCAAGTTGTGAAAGATAACTTGGGGAAAGTAGGAGCTCAATAGCAGCCACAACAGCAGCAACCCACACTAGCCCGAGATAGCCAAGTAGTGCAACCACCAACTGAGCCCAGCCTCTAGACCACAGTTGCAGCTACTACTTCAATGAGCACTTCTACTTCAGCTAGCTCTTCTTCTAGTAGACATCTTGTATCGGTGGATGAGCATCAACCCTCTCACCCAACTTACTTTACTAGATTTCTACTATGTACCTTCTTCAAAATCCAAGAAATCGAGGAATAAAGCTAGTTTGAATTACATCTATGTGACTTTTGCATGGGTTGTCTAATTCTACTCTTATTGAAAACTCTCAAAGTCTAAATAATAATTTTAAAAACTTCGATCTTCCTCTTTCTAATTCAAAGTTGGACTTTCCTTCTCTGAATACTATGGGTTCACTTCTTGAGATAGACTTGGAATTATCTGATTCGACAGTCCTATTGGAGAAGAGCTATGAGCGACATGTAGGTAGAATCTTAACTAAGAGATCAGAAGTCAACCTGAGTGGCAGGTCTACCTCCTAGGGCAGCACCTCAAGATAAGGGGAAACACATCATTGGTTTTAGATGATCGAGAAGCCCCTCCACATGATGCTCCACTCATGGATATGCATGTGGAGGATTAACCCATTGTGGATTACAATGTCCTCTCTCACCTAAGAAAGTTGCAATCTAAGTTAAGCATATATGATGCCCTTATCTTATCTAAAGAGATGAGAATCATTAATTAGGACTCTTCTTGATCTAGAAATATGCTTAGCTATTGGAGAGGAGGCACATTATTCTGAGAAGCCCAAGGAGTCACTTTCACGGAAGACCTTCTGGGGACATGGAGCACCGCCCCTACATTATAGTGGACATGGGCAGATTAAGACATTCCAGGGTTCTTATCGATCTAGGTGCATTGGTGAACATTATGAGTTTTAAAGTGTCTTGCTTATTTAAGGATTGACATCTCCACACTCGAGGAGATCAGATGATGTTGAGAGGATTCATTGAACGAGGCTAGAGGGTTTTAGGTTCCATAGTGTTGCCTTTGGAAATAAGTGATTGGAAGACTGAAGCTAAGTTCTATATCATTGATTTGAATACTTCATTCACTGCTTTGCTCGGTAGGCCTTGGATACATCAGAATAAGATGATTCCATCCTCCCTTCCTTAGTGCATCAAGTTCAGAAGGGATGGAATTGAATACTATGTTAAAGGTGATGAAAAGCTATTTTCAATCAGAGAGGTTGAGATATATGAAGATGAGACCTACTATCTTCCTCAAAACACCTTTTCTCATGATATTGGTCAAAATTCAAATGCAAAAGAAAAAGAACAAAAAAAAAAAAGAAAAAAAAAAGAAAAAAATGAAAATACAATTGAACGAGAAAAGGATATTAAGGAAGAAGTAAAACCGCATGTCACATTCCACCCATAGTTCATTCCATCATATGGACATATGGGTTGGATGACTCAACCTCACAGGCGGTAGGTGAGAAATGAGGCAGAGGTGGAAGACCCCCTGGTTGGCCACCAACCAATAGGGGTTATGTTCCAGTTCATAAGAGTACTCCTACTATTCACATAGACTTGGAATTTAGCTCGGAGGATGAGTCTAATGTGATTAACATACCAACTAACCCCTCTCAGTGGGTTTCATTAGAGGTGACACTCGAACCAGAAACCGACAAAGGTCAGGTCTCCAAGTAAAGAACGAATGTATTCGAATCAAGTTTATGTGAAACTATCAGGCATCAGTTAGGAACCTTAGCTCTAACTTCACTTTCCTCTCAAAAGGTTGAAGGTTTAGTAGTTAAGGAAGCCCCTCAGTCTTCCAAGGATGTCAAGCCAAAGAGATTCCTATTGGGATCATCATCCTCAAGTCCAAAAACTGATGTAGGTCTTGAGGATAATTCATATGAAGAATTAATAGAATTACCTTTTGATAGGTACTCACCTTGTGTTCTTAATCTTGCAAAGAAGGGTTTGATTCCTTGTACATGATCTAATCATAAGTCAGAATACTTCAAGAAGCTATGGAACAACAGAGATAGGGATGCACAATCAAGATCAAGACTAGGATTCGATACAATGGGTCTAGTCGATGACGATGATTACTACTTAGTTATCACCAATCATTTGAAGTCTGATATCTTCAACCACATTAGCTCTTATGAGGATGTATGTTTAGGAACTTCAGATGATCTCCAAATCAAAGATGCACTGCTAGAATTTGAAGAGGAGATCTATTCAATAATTGATAAGCTTAAAGAAATCAATCTCAAGATGGAAGAAAATCCATGCCCGACATACATTAGTTTGTTGCTGAATGAAGAAGAAACTTATGACTTAGTTAGGCTATTGATTGAGTTTAAGGACTGCTTTACATGGAGCTATGAATAGATGCCTAGATTATGTTTTAACATAGTAGTCCACAAACTAGCAATAGACCCTGACGCTAACCCTATCAAGAAAGCTCCTAGATGCATGCGATTAGAAATCAAACAATAGGTCATTTCTGAAGTCAAGAAACTAATCGATGCTGGTTTCATTTGGGAAGAAAAATACCCTACCTGGTTAGCCAGTGTCATCCCAACTAAGAAGAAGAATGACCAAATTTGCATATGCGTCGATTTGAGGGACTTAAACAAGGCATGTCCTAAGGATGAGTTTCCTCTTCCTATACCATAATTAATGGTGGACATCGCCTCAGCTCATACAGTTTTTTCCTTCATGGATGGGACATCTGGCTACAATGAAATCAAGATGGCCCCCGAGGATGACACTTCTTTTCAAACCCAAATCAGAATCGATTGTTATAAGGTCATGCCTTTCGACCTTAAAATGTTGGTGCTATATACCAATGGGCCATGACTCAGATCTTCAATGAACTCATTCATCATCAAGTTGGTGCTATGTTGATGATCTAGTAGTCAAGAGCAAAGAAAAGGAAGACCACCTCCTTGACTTGAGAGTAGTTTTCGAACGGTTAAGACAATATAACCTCAAAATGAATTCCCTGAAGTGTGCATTTGGGTAGCTTAGCTCAGGTGGGTTTGTTATTCAAGAATAGAAATAGATCTAGAAATGATCAAAGCCATCTTAGAAATGCCACCATCCAAAAGTTTAACTCAACTCAGATCTTCCAAGGGTGGTTGGTGTATCTATGATGCTTTATCTCCAACCTATTGGGAAGATGCAAGCTATTTTTGGCACTTGTAAAAAAGGATGCCAAGTTCAAGTGGGATGACAAGTACCAGCATGCCTTTGAAGATATCAAGTAGTATTTGGTGGAGCCTCCGATTCTAGCAGCCCCTATCCCAGGCAGGCCACTCATCCTTTACATTGCTGCATTGGATGACTCCCTCGATGCTTTGTTGGCCCAAGCCAACGACAAAGGGAAGGAGAGTGCTCTCTACTACCTTAGCCATCATCTGATTCCTGCTGAAGAGAACTGCCCAACTATTGAGAAACATTATCTAGCTTTAATCTTTGCATCTCAAAAGCTATGACACTATATGGCTTCTCATAAGGTGAACTTAATTTCCAGAACCAATCCACAGTAGTATCTCATGACACAGCCTACGCTATTTGAATGTTTGGTACATTGGTCTATGATTCTCTCACAGTTTGATATCATATTTGTACCCCTCTGTGTGATGAAAGAACAAGCACTAGCAGATTTCTTAGAAGCACACCTACTTTTAGGTAATTCCCTGCTTAGTGACGATCTCCCTAACGAACAAATCATGAACTTAGGGGAGGTTGACAACTGCCATTGGGAGATGTATTTTGATGGTACGGATTTTTTATAAAGGAGAAGAATCACGATCTACTCTTCCAATAAAGGCAGTAGTAGGAATGGTTCTCTTAACTCCAGACCACAATGTGATGAGATTCTCTTATTATCTCTCCAATCCATGCACCAACAACGAAGCCGAGTATGAGGCTTTGATTGCCAATCTAGAGTTAGGCATTATAGTGCATGTCAAGAGCATCAACATCCATGGGGATTCTCGGTTGGTCATCAACCAGATTGTCTGGTCCTACAAGGTTCTAAAACTTAGGCTTCATCATTACCACGAGTATGCCATGCATTGCAAATCCTAGGTCGGATCTACAAGGTTCCTCGAGGAGAGAATGTAGTAGTAGATGCTTTGGCCAAACTTGCCAAAGAATTGGCATGTTTGAAAGATGAGTCCATTCCAATAAGGGTCCAAAACTAATAAGTTTTATCTCTTATTGATGCTGAACTCATTGAAAGACTTTCTCTTGAAGGGGAGGTTACCGTTGCCAACAAAGAAGAGGAGCTGGATTGGAGGAAACCATTCATAGATTACTTGAACACTGATAAACTACCTCGAGAGAAATTAGAAACCCATAAGATGAAATAGAGAGCTCTCTCCTATCCTCTCATGGATGGCACCTTGTACCGACTGTCTTTCGATCAAATGTCGTTACATTGTTTGGACAAACAAGAAGCCCATAGGATGCGATTGAGGTACATTTAGATCTATGTAGAGCACATCTATGGTCCGAAAATGAAAGCAAAGATCAAGAGATAAGGATATTACTAGCCTTCAATGATTATAGATTGCATGGATGTATCTAGGAGATGCCATCAGTGTCAGGTACACGGTGTGGTCTTACATCAACCACCCAATATTCTATACCCTACATTGGCCTCATTGCCATTTGAGTGTTGGGGTACTGACATAGTGGGTCCTATCCATCCTCCTTCTTCCAAGGGAAATCTGTTCATTCTAGCTGCCATCGACTACTTTTCCAAGTGGGCAGAGGCAATCCTACTGAGAGAGGTCACAGCCCAACATGTGCTCCAATTTTTCATAAACCATATCATGTATAGGTTTGGGGTGCTCGATGAATTATATTCGATAACAATACTGCATTCAAGAGCACCAAGATCAATAACTTTGCTAGAAGACATGGTATAGATTAGAGATACTCCACCATCTACTATCCCAGGGCAAATGGCCTAGTAGAAGCATTCAACAAAACTCTCATCCAAATAATAAAGAAGACACTTGATGACAACAAACGATAGTGGCATGAGCAATTAATTGAAGCTTTGTGGGCATACTACACCACATACAAAAATCCAACTCAATCTACCCCATTCTCATTAGTGTCATGGGTTTGAAGCTATTCTAAGTTGAAGTTCAAGATTAGTAAAGATAGCATTGGCAAGATGAGTGACATGACCTTATTTTAAATCAACTCAAAACCACCATCAAACCTCTAAAACCTTGGGATTCTCTCATTTATTATTTATAACCTCATTTATATTCACATATATAAATGAATTATAAATATAACTCAATTCAATCAAAAGCAAAAATTAAATTCCAAATTAAAAATGCTTAAAATTCCATTAAATCCCTTAATATTTCATTAATGGATTTACGCTAAACCTTGACCAAACCTACTCAAAACCTTGAGATTTTCTCATTTATTATTTATATCCTCATTTATATTCTCATATATAAATGAAATATAACTATAACTCAATTCAATCAAAGCAAAATTAAAAATTAAATTAATTTAAAATCCCTTAAATCCCTTAATTTTTAATTAATGGATTTAACCTAAAATTTGATCGAACTCCTTCAAAATCATGGGATTTTCTAAAATATATTTGTATTCTCATTTATGTTCATATATAAATGAAATATAAATATAAATCAATCAAATACAACTTAAAAGATCATATTTCTAATTAAAAATTTAATTAAATCCTTTAAATTCCCTTTAATGGATTTAACCCTAAATCATAATTAAACTCTTTGAAATTCTTTCTCATTTATATTCACATATATATATGAATTATAAATTCATACAATCAAAACCAACTCAAATGTCAAATCAAATCAAAATCAAATCTAAGCCTTTCCAAAATTAAATCTTGAACTTAGCCAAAAATCATTTCAAATCAAGCCAAGCCCTTGACTTTCTCTCATGATTCAATCAATCCTACAATCATGAGCTCATATATAAATTAAAACTTCAATCCTTCAATGAAAGCCCAAATCAAAAATCAAACCCAAGACCCCTTCATATTCTTCCTCTGCATATGAGATTTTCAAATGGATTAAGATCCATTTGACTTCAAACCACTTGTAAATGGATTTATATTTCAATCATAAGTCCATATAAAAGATCAATCAACTTCAAATCAAGCTTTGACCAAGCCATTTGACCTACTTAGGCTCACTTGACCCAAAGTGACCTAAAGTACCCTTATGAGCCAACTTTTGATCCTAAGCAAATTGGATTGAGCTAACCTCATATTTGCTTCTCATCATGATCAACAATCATCAAGGGATGATCAATCAATCAAATTGGGTCAAACAAAGTCAAACTTAAGGGTTGACCAAGTAAAAACTTAGCCCAAAATGAAACATAATATGACCAAAATCCACTATAGGCCAAATTGATTGAAACCATTGATCTAAGTTCACTCATGATCTATATTTGAACTTGACCAAGTCAACCTTTGAGCCTCACCTAACCCATTTGGCCCACTTGACCCAAGTTGACCCATTTTGACATAAAGGGTCAAAAATGTGTCAAAACTTGATCTAAGATAAATTGATTGAACCTAATGGGTCAAGTCCATCCAAAATCACTTGTGGAAGTTGACCAAAGCCTTAATTGGCCAACTAGACCCAACCTAGCCTAATTGACCTTAGACCCAACATGATCTAAAGTGGTCATGTTGAGCAAAAATGGAACCTAGCTCAAATTGATTGGAAATAAAGATACTAATCCACCTTATATGACTATTCAAACCTAAACCTACCCTTTACCTAACCCAAATAGGTCAAATGGGTCAAGTAGGTCAACTTGACCCATTTGACCTAAATGAATAATATGAGCCAAAAACCTAACCTATAGCAAATTGAACCAAACCAAAGACACCGAAACATTTCAAATGGTCATATGAACTTGACCCAACCCTTGGTTTGAGCCAATTTGACCTATTAGTCAACTTGACCCAAGTTCACCCATTTTGACATAAATGGTCAACATGAGTCAAACCCAGCCAAGGTCCTATTCTTCCTTGCTGCGGATTGATCGAGCTCCACTCTCCTCTCCCGGAATTGACGTATCCTCCTCTCGCTTTGCTCGAAATAAACACCTCTCCTTTCAGTCGAGTATAACACTAGCACCTCTCCTTTTAGTCAAGTATAACACTAAAGAAAAGACCAAGACTTGATAGTCCAGCATGATGTACCCTTTTTTGATAGATTCAAATCAACATGGAGACATAAAGATAGAATCGCTCATTAGTCAGAGGCCCTCTCTTTATTCAATAGGTGGAGTTGTGTCAAGGCATCCCACCATGCTTTCTTGTTTGTTGATGAAAGAGAGAGATGAAGCTTTCGAGGGAAGGCAATCTAGCAAGTTCCATTCAAGATCTATGGGATGGCCGCCTATTTTAAATAGAAGGCTAAACCAGGTGCGGTGAAGTTCGTGGTTCTATATTCTCTGGGAGAATGGATTTTCCCATCCGTCAGATATTTCATGACACGGACCACACCGATATGGAAAAAGTCTTTTTGTTTGACCATTCACCGAGGATAGGATTTTCTTTGCTGCCACCTGGCACCTTTGAGAGCAGGATGAGGGCAAGACAAACATAGTTGTGAAGTCTTTGACCTTCCAAAACATAAGACTTCAAAAGTTTCCTTTGAGAGCTACATCCCCTATTGAATCCTTTTTTTTTAGGTAATCATATCAATCTCCTCCTCCCGTCTTGCCTTCATAGTTGTTCACCTTCGTCTCCGGATGTGAAAGATGTTGTTTGATAGTATCACATGGCGAGGTCTCCCCATTAGAGACAATTGATATATGAACCTACTTTTGGAGACATCCCCATACCCAAATGAACATCTCTAATGAGGGAATAAGAGAGAACTTCTTGCACGGCGGAAGCCGATTCTAAGAATGGTGAACCTCCAAGACCTTTGGATGGGCGATCCTTTAGACTCTATTGGCTCCCGAGAATGAATCTGAGTTCCTCGGGACCAAACAAGAGCCACTTCCGAATGAGGAGTCTTCAAGGTTGATCTCAATGTTCCACCACTACCACATTGAGTGGTGGAAAATGACAAGTAATGTGTCGAGCAACAGGAGGGATGGACGACCCTCTCTAGAGAGAAAGTCGTCACCTTCAAACCAGGCCTGACACACGGAGATTCTCGACACACTTCAAGAAATTCATCAAAGTGAAAATTGAGAGGGGCTCCACAATGGTGACTACCTCTCCATGCACAATTTTTTATTGACACAGCTGACAAACGACATCAATGACGAGTCTCTCTGGAGTCTCCTACAATGACTTGGGTCGAGGCGTTAGTATCAGTGCACAATCAAAGCTCTCTTTCTTGCCTAAGATTCTAGTGGATCCTAGATCGAAGAAAGGGAATCTTTTTGCATCTTTCTTTACTACATAATCTTCTGGTCAAGAACTCAAAAACTAGTTATTCATTTTCATACATGGAAGGACTATTTTTTCTATCGGAGGTTGATTTGTTCAAACGAATGCCTCAAGGATAAATTGACTTATTTGACTCAATTCTTTTGGTTATGCCTTCTATTTTTTACTTTTCTATTTTGATATGCAATGATGGAGATGGAATACTTGGGATCGAATTCTCAAAATACAAAACCCTTTTCGGAGAACAAGATCCGTAGCAATGACTCTAGTTTGGAAGATATCTTGAGAAAATGTTTTAGCAAGTCTCTATAGTCCAGTTTCTTTGAAGTATCCCAATGGTGTTAAACCATGGCTTATTGGAAAAAGGCTATGAATCACTTTGATCTCTTGTTTTAGAGAAATAAGTGGCTCATGAGGAATTGAAAGGAACATTCTATATTTCATCTTGAAGTCCTCATATAACACTTCTTCCAGTCGAATCACTTGTAGGAATGAAATAATGCTCATCCATGTTCCACACGGCCAAGGAAGCATCTTTTTTCAAGGGGAGTAAGAAAAGAAATCGTAAATGAAGAAAAACTCTCAAAGTTTTGTAATGGGTTTTTGCAAGAAATTCTTCGCAAGAGGAAGATATAGCTTCAACTTTCTCAGATTTGCATGAAATTGCCCTTGAATTCCCCAAAGGCGATGTAGAGGCCCTAACCAACCTTCTCAAAGCGTCGAGATACCAATCAAATTTCTCAAAAGGGATGACATGAACATCATCTTCTTAGATATCAATAAGAATCTTTCTAATGCTCTCCACTACTATCGACCAAGACTTCTTTCTAAGCCTCACATAATTGGAATTTTTTTGACATTCCACCTTTTCAAAATGGATCTTCTCAAATATTTCACATTTTCTATGATCATCTCTATTTTAGGTATTTCGTGAATCCTTCTTAATAGACGAAACATTCCTATTATGTCAATGTCTATTGAATCAATGTTATTAACTATCAATTCAAACTTTTTGGACTTTTCCATTTCTTTGGATGATATGATGGGTCAATCATTTGCTTCATTATTTCCAACGATGGCATAAATCGCTATTGGATCAACCATTTTCGACTTTTTTTTGTCCAGAGGACTATTATTGCTATCGATTGCATTCAAGGTTAAATCTAACTAAGGGAGAGTGACCAAAGACTCAGTTCTCTAGCATCGTTCATTCTCTTCTTTCTTTTTTACTTATCCTGTTCTATTGCTAAAAGATAGATATGGATAACCTTTCCCAATGAGATTGAGTTCAATGAAGATGTTGGATAGAAAGATGCTATTTACTGCTATTCCATCTATTTGTGCATCAAGAAGAAGATCTCAATCTATAATGAAGAAATGATAGTAGCTCGTTATTTTATGGGCTTTCTCATATTCGAAAGAGTTTAGGTCAATTTCAAAGTCACTATTGGAGATTCCAGTCTATTCAATTGAATTGCAACAATTCCCCAATCCTAGTAGTAGTTCCCCTCCAATGAACAACAATGATTACTTAGGATCGCTTGTGAATTTGTGGCATCGAGTAGAATCATTACCAATGGCATTGGCACCTAAGTGCTTGAAAAGCGATAGCTTTGTTATGCCGAAACCTAAATGTAAAATCAACAACACTTCTCAATGCCACTTCTTCTCATCACATCCGTCTTTAGGATGATATAGTCACAGGTTTTCACTTTTCAATGAGTGAAAGATTTGTCCCCAGGTGTACATTGAAAGCTTTTATCATAGAACTTCTTCAAGAGGGCTTGGTAGTCTTAAGAAAGGTTCAAGTGGGGGGTTCTATTTGATAAAAAATGAGAGAATCGTCTTCATGTGTTCATGCTATAATCAGAGCGGATCCAATACACATCAGACTTTGTTCTCAGGAAATGCAACAAATCTTTGAGAAATTATGGGATGTCATGCCTCATGAGTGAGTTGCCCAAGTGGTCCAATGGAGGGCAGTCTGCTACAAGATCGAGTTGGAGCCTAGAGCAAAACATGGCTGGGTTGGTTTGGCTGATGGTCCCTAGCCAGTCGGTATCCCTATACTTCTTTTCTTCTATATTTACTTAGCCGATGTCGGATAACCTTCAAGGGATTTTGTTCCAGTGCCCGGATACATTGAGCAATTCTAGAGCCGTTACCGATCCGGTCCTTGAGCCTTTCCAGGAAATTATCTCGATCCGGCCTGACTATTGATGTGGATGATTCACCTGGCTCGACGTATGACAAAGATTTTGGATTTCATTCCGGTGATTGAAAAGGTTGCAGAAACTCGATCCGGGGTTGCAAGCCCTATCCAATATATCTTCAATCCTTATTCAGAGCCCTAGCTTCTATGACCTAAGAGGGATAGGAGGATCGGTTATATGGCATGGCCTCTCATTTCTTCCGTGCATTCTAAAAGCAAGAGCATCCAAGCGAGTATATGTTCCCGTTCTCGTGTATGGTAAGAGAGGAGTTGGTGATTGTATGGATCCTTTGCACTAAGATGGTTAGTGATGATTGGTATGGCCGGATGAGAAAAATTCCCCACATCTCCATCCCCAACCTTCCGTTCTTACGCCTTTGTAAGAGGTATCAATCTAAACTTCCTTCACGGGTACTCGGGTATGGATTGGAGACTTTATGAATGAGAGATGATCGGTTTCAACATAGATTGGATAGAAAACTATAGAAGAGTAGTGTTCCAAGATGCAAGCTTTGCTTATTAAAACTGACTGCATCTATAGATCAATTGGTGTCCCATTTCATCAATAAGATAGGTGGAGATGCTAAGAGATTGTGAGCGACTGTTTTCTTATTCGAGCATTTTCATTCAAAAATAAGGTGCTAGAGCTTCCTACCTCCAGTCTTGCTTTCAAAAACCGAGCCAAAAATCTTTGACTTTGGTGTCTAATTGAGACTCCAAGCGTGATTGACACTTGAGGCTACTAGAAGTGCGTGGGCATATCGAACCACCTACCAGACTCCAACACAGGCCACATCCTATTCACTAGTGTTCTGAGCAGAAGTGGTCCTCCCACTGGAAGTGGAAATTCCATCATTCAGGATGAAGGAAAACACGCCAAAGGCTGGATCAACGTGTTGGATGAAACAAACTCACAGCCCAACAAAACTTGGAGCTAGATTTTATTTCCTATTTTTTTTCTTGAGATGAAGGTGGACTGAAGCTGCTTCCTTGCTCAACCTTAGGATGAGGATGAAGTTGAGCCTGAGCTCAAGAAGTGAGACAAACCATAAATCATCCAACTTTATGGAAACTTTCAGAGGGATAGGACAATTGTAATAAAGAGGGGCGTTGATCGAGAAGTATACGTTCAAGCATACCAAATGACTTATCTTTCAATCATGATCCCATGAGGAAAGGGTGCTTCCCGAAGCCAAAGGAGATGATCTAGCTCTACCCGATTCCCTTCTGGAGATTAGTCTAAAGCCATGATGATCTTTCTATACTCAATATCCAGATTCAAGAAAGTAGCTCGACTGAACACCCATCCAATCTCTCTTTTGTTGATACACAATTTGATACACAATTTTGAATCTAGATTTTTTTTCTCAAAAATGGGCTATGTTGATTGGAAAATGATTGGAAGTGGTTGTTTTAACTCACCTTTCAATTATTCTCTCTTAAAAAACTATGTCAAGTTCAAGAAGTACTTACACCAAGCGGGTACCAGCTTCGCTAGACTATTTCGATCTGTCATCAGGCTAGGATCTATTGGGTGCTGGCTTATCATAAACAAACAACAAACTTGATTCAGTAGGAATGAACGATTATTAGATATGAAATTGCATAGAGAAAGAAACTTCAAACTTCAAGTCAGCAATTTTGTATAGAATAGAAAGAGCTTGATTCAGAATTATCGTATACCTCATTCCACTCAGAATTGTCATATAGAAAGATGTGAATGTGAGATTGAAAGGAGAGTCACGAGTGAGGCTGGGGACGTCAGGAATAATCAAATCTAATGAAGATTGGAACCAACAATCTCAAAATGAGGCAATACTAAAACTAGCAAAAGAAACTATCAAAATGTGATCTAACTCCTGTGAACCCCCATTCCCATGAGTGTGATGTGATGAGTTTGTGCTGTCACTAGCTATTCTCGGTGAATTTACCTAAACAAGATCTTCCTCTCATCAATCTGGCCCGGTCGGTCAGTCTCATTCTCATTCTTTTGGAATCAGAAGTGAGACTAGCGTTTCATTTCTAAAGTATAGAAAGGGAAGTCTTCTTGTTGTAGTGAGTAGCACTTGATCAATCGTCCGAGGGTAATGGGTGGGTCTGACTCTTTCATTGGTACCTAACCTATTACATTAGCTAAGACTTTCCTTCATCTGTACCCAAGTACCTTCCACGATCAGATCACTCTGAAAAAGTCCTTTCTTTTCTAGTCTAGCCAAAAACTACCATGAAGTAGGAGCCATCATCAATTCCAGGTGCTTCAAAGAAACAAGTATGACGTAGTCTCTTCAAAAATGTTTTTGTTTGGGTTTGGATAGATCATTTGCTTCTCAAAGGCATGGAGCATTTCATTTGAGTCTTCTTTACTTCACCAAGAAAGGATGGCTCTTTTTGTGGTACTTATGGCGTCTCGCCTCGGCCTAGCGTTACTACTGTTGTTGTGATCAACCTTGGTATCCTTTCAAGGATCACTTCAAAGGCTGAGGTTTTCCTTTTGTCGTAGGCAACCTATAGAGTGCTCAAAATGCCTTTCCCCGGTTCATGTGAACATAGACGATCAATCAAGGTAGGATTGGCCATAACCTAAAGATATGGAAAGCCCATGAGGTGGGCCTATTCTGAAGAGGTTTGGGAGATCTGCTCAATGGACTCGATTCATTTAGTTAGTGCCAAACCTCTTCTATTTCTTTTCCTTCATGAACCAAGTCACCTGAAGTACTCTTCAAGGTCCTCTCCTATTTATTTCCAAGCCCTACAAGAGCATATAGCTTCTAAGATTTGCTAAAGAAAGCATCTCTCTATCACTTTTTAGAATCATCCTCGCTAGTAGTTCATATTCTTAGCAGACTGCAAGCTAGGAAAGATTTCAAATCGGATGTTGAAATAACTCAGCTCATTGGGGAATCTATGGCAGTCGGTACTACTTTTGGTAGTGGCTAGTGAGCATATAATCATTACACAAGAGTATGACGTTCTTGACTCGGAGGCTTTAGATACATACATCTTGGGTGGATTGGTTGTCCACAACCAACTGCCCTTCCTTAGTTTAGCTAAGTTCTGAACAAAGACCGATATATGTATACTACAGGAGTGTATGACCCACAATTCAAAGAAGCTTCTTTGCTTCCTCCTTTTCAAGATGAATTCTTTGTGAATGGCAGAGCCCATCTTAGACTATTTGTAGCAAAAAAGATTCAAACGGAGGATCTGACTTGTGGCGAAAAGGGTTTTCTTTTTACATATGGTACTTACAAAAATGCTTGTATTCGCTCATAGATGTCTATTATTAGGCTTATAGTTGAGAAGGAGTTCCCACCTCAAACTCAATCGATGATGAATCGACAGATGAGCAATATGAGGTGGGCTTAGGAAAGCACGGGCTAAGATCTCTATTTACGAGAGTGAGGCTCATCAGGCCATTTCTTCGTCGAATTTAGATCAGTCCGTTATTGCATAAAGGGAGAAGAAAATGTGGATTCATCGCCTGTGGGACTCTCAATTCTTTACAGGTTTATAGTGATCTGACTTCTTCCTTCAGCAATTCATCGTAACCAAACCATAGCCCTTAGGTATCTTAGACAAGAGAATTGGGCGATAATGATAGCTCTACCAATCCTCCCTTTTTGAAACACCATCAATAGTTTACTTCCCTTCTCAGTAGGGAGAAAGAACCTAGAACCATAATGAGAGTCATTGTGTGATTTTAGCTTAGCTAAATCCAGTCTCCGGGGCACCTCAGAACGTACCCCTTGCGGTTAAGCAAGGTGCATAGCAAAGAAGATGTGAGATAAGTGCCAATTGCTTTTTTGCATCTTTAGCATGGGCGCTGGTTGACTTGAGACTCTCTAAAAAGTAGATCAAAAGGAAGTGCATTGAGAGACTTCCCAAAGTCAGTATAGGATAAATAGAACGAAGCAAAGGCATGCATCTAAATCCGCACTAGCATAGCGACAGAGCTTCGAATCTCAATTCTCCTTTCTCATAGGTGAAGCAAGTCGACTTTCCTCAATGAGACTCAGTTGGAAAAAGAAATCCCATAGAAAACCTGGTGTGTCAAATGCAAACTACATTCCATAATGAATTTGTCGATAGTGTTGCACGTGCGCTTCATCAACCTTTGTGCCAGCAGTTATCTTCCTCTAGTCACAGTTGCTAATGGGAAAATGCATGTGTACTAGTGCTTGCTCATTAGAGAATGCCCTGATAGTCAGTAGGAGGCTAAGAACTTGTAAGTAGGATCCTATTTGAGAGAATATATGCTATTTTCCCTGAACAAGTTAGAAGATGTTCCCAATGACTAGGAGAAGAGTTTGATGTGAACCCCTCCCATGACCATGAGCAAGGAGGCGGCTCGACCTCATGACTCTAGGCTTAGGCTAATCTATGACTAGTCGAATTCGAAGAGAAGATGTCAGGTCACATAGTGCAAATGCCGGCTAGGAGATCCGTAAGGATGCACGAGACTTAGGATAAGTCTCTGAAAAAAGGAGCTAGAAAAATAAAAAGAAGTTCTCATGAATATGACCCATTATCTCCACATTTTTGTGGGATTCCATTTCGATCCAAACCTGACACATCTTTCTTTTCTATACAAAATGAGCTCGACTTCGATGGACTAAACAATTTTTTTGCCAGTCTTATTGAAGGTTTTCATCTTTGCCACATTCTGTTGGCTAGGTGTCACTTATTTACGTGTTTTATAGATGCCTAGAGGTGTGTCGCACTATGTTAAATCCAGATTTGGTTTATACATTTGGTTGCTGCAGCATTCACAGAGTGGCATTTGGCCTGGTGGTTGAAACTGCCAGAAATGGGAATAGTAGACTGCCATGAAGTTGGATTTTCACGGTCATATATCCTTGAGCATGTGAAGTCTAAAGACTTCATGAAAGTCAAGTGAGTTCAATGAACTTTGCACGTTCTTCCAGAATGATGAGTCTTCTATGTTTGAGCGCTTAACCCATTCCTGGATTAAGTAGCACTTGCATTATCTCTGTTGGCATGCCATGGCATTCTTTTCTACGAACCTTGAGGACCTTTGTTACGTGCCTTTGATTGTATGTTCTACCTACAGGTGCCATGTGAAGGAATGACTCATCCATCGTTACAGTCTGTTGTGTCAAATGTATGATCTATTGCGAACTACCCCAAGAGTCCTTCCGTCGGGGTTGGGAAGGGTTCTTCAGAGGTCTGTGTATTCGAAGTTCATCCCCTTAAGCAAGGTGATAGTTGAACTAGCATAAGTTCAAGGCGAGAGTTTCTTCTTTTAGAAGAAAGGGAAAACTAACCAAATTCTCTCTTTCACCTATGACCCATCTAGTTACCCTCTGACTTAGATAGGGGCAGGCAGAAGCAGGCTAGTAGAGGTGGAGGTATTGGTTTACCCAACTGAGGGAGGGAGCCCTGGGAGTAGGGATGGCATTGGTAGTAGAAGCATACCCACAGGTGGCATCATGCATAGGTAGAGGCATAGGTAGTTAACTGAGAGGCACATAGTTATCCAGCATCACCTACTGACCAAAGACATGAGTCTTTTACTTCTTCAGATTCGATAGAGACACTATCAGTGGAATAATAATCATTGCTGACGCACCTTCATTGCAGATGGCAGAGCTACCACTAACATATGATGTGTTAGCAAAGAAAGGCCAAGCGTAGCGTAACCGACGCGTGAAAAGTGTTACACTACCGCAAGGCGATCTTCTTTAGTTCTGCGGAACCGAGAATGGTACCATGGTCATAACGACAGTGTGTACTCTAAATAGAAAACCTCACAGTTCCTTTGACAGAACCACAGGAAGAAAGTCAGTAGCATCCTTTAGATCGAAAGAGAAAGTCAGTACCATTCCCAAAGTCAGTACCATTTTCAAATCAAATTCTCCTATCTCCCTAATCGTCCTTGATATATACTCAGGCTCTAAAGTCATAGGTTTCCAAAAAGATGCTGGATTGATTGAATGGTCCAATTCTTGCATTCCATGATCTCTCAGGGGAGTCAATGGTTTATCCAAATCTTTCCTTCTCCTGAAACCATAAGTTTGATTGCCTCATATTTTGAATGCAGCTTATGCTTATCTATCAAAAAGAAAAGCGACTAAATGTGTGTAATAGCAAGAGATTTTTTTCCTCAAGGACTTATCTCTCCCGTGCTCTAGCAATTGCATGAGACTCCCTTTCCGTCTTCAGCTTTATAGAAAGTATAAAGAGTGAATACTAGAAAAGAGATGTTGGGAAAGCATTCTCTATCTAAATGCCACGGATGAGAATATGAACAAAGCAAATCACAAAAGCTCTTTGAAAGGGAACTGGTTCACTCAGAATGGAGAACTTTTCCAGCTATATGGAGATCCTTTTTCCTTAATTTTCAGACTGGCCTCAGATAGGTTTGCCAGCTAGATGGAAGCTATATGCCAGCAAAAAATTAGGATACCAGCATGCTCAACTCTACTTTCTTTTTTCTTAAATGCGTATCGTAATTCTAGAATGTATAATGAGAGAGAGCTAGTAGTTCAAACTGAGAATACCAGCGTTCAATAGGACTGTCATATGCAAAAGGCATTTAAGTAGATTGAAAGAGAAGAGATGAAATCTAAGGAAGGCAAGTAAAAGCGAAAACCTTAGTGAGTAGTAGCGAGCATGGCAAAAGGGGATCTCGGCATTCCTTCATGAACTCCAATCTTATCAATGTCGGCTAACGCACACACAAATCTCATAAGAAAAGAAAGAAGTGGAGTGAGGATCTACTTTGAATTGGGTCGGTGAATCCAAGTATGACATAGATAGACAGGCAATGTCTAACCCTATCGCTCAGCCATCCACCTTATGGTCTACTCGACCAATGGAAGAGGACTCCACCTTTCCCATGTGCTTTGTGAACTAGCTCAACCGCTCTAGTTCGGATGAAGAAGACTTTGTATATAGAAAAACCACTTAAAGTTTGAACTAGGAGTCCTAAAATCTGAATGAAAAGGAGCTTGGCATCTATGTGTTCGAGAGGTAGAAAATAACCTCTGTGGCGAGATTGACCAGGTAGGTCTAATTCAATGGGACCCTAGCTTGTCCTGTGGTCCTGAACAAATCCTGAAAAGAGAGCTCAGGAGCCTTCATCTCTGATGGAAAAATTGTTGGAACGACTCATACAAAAAGACCTGAACTAACTACTTCACCTAAACTTGATCGTGTTCCTGCTCCATCGCTTGATTCTGTTGAGGTGGGAACCTCTGCATCCCCCTTTGGTCAAGTAGCCCAAACTCCTTAATGAGCGAATGTCTTTCTAGCCCTCTTTTGCCGTTCTAGAATCTATGTCTTCCCACCCAAACCCTATTAAGTGAAACTACAATCCTAGTTAGCTGAGTAGCTGCATTCCTTGAAAGAAAGCTTTCACCCCAGTCAAATCTTCTTATCCAGATTCAGTTTGTGATCCTAAACCTTCTACTTATTAAAGGGACTAAACTAAGGGAATCAACTGAAATAGAGATTCTTAGCTACCCTCTCTCGTGTGAGTAACTGGTGGCAAGAGCTCAACTCTCAAAGTCAAGCAGCTCTCCTTTCCCCTCTCCTAGCTCCATCAGGTTACTGTTTTGTCCCTAAGCTAACGTTTCACTCCTATGGGATACCTCAAAGAAATCCCTTTCGTCAGCACAGTGGGATCTTTGGTTTTGTCTGATTCTATCTTAGGTGATTCCCCGATTGAGGTAGTCAATTCCTAAACTTCTTAGCGTCTCACAAGATCAAAACCCTTTCTTGCATTGTGGTATACTAACCTTTCAGTCTTAGGAAAGCTGTAAGCCAACTCCATTCCAAGACTTTTGAATTTCTATATAGTAGAGCATCTTATCCCCTATCCCCTCTAAGAGTAGTTAAGCTCGTCCCCCCTTATCCCTTTGATCTAGTTGTTAGTCTCATTCCTCTCCTGGTCGGTCTAGTAGCTTCGAACCTACTTTCCTGCATCCTTGGGGAATACTTGGATTTGTAGCTTCTTCAACTCCTCTCCTATGAAGGGAAGTCAGTCTTTAGCTGCTTTCACTACTTTCTTTCAATCCACTAGGTAGCATAGTATTGTAGCTTCACTCCCCGCCTCTAAATAAGAAGCTTTCCTTGCCCCAAATAGTTCAGTAGTGAAAGAAGGATTGAGGGTAGCACTGAAACCACCAACCGACTCTAGTTGAAGTAGTATCGGAGGATGTTTTGACTTGACCAAAATAATCTGGTCAAAGATTCTTTGGTTGGGATAGGGATCTCTCCTTCTTCATTTCTCAAGGCCGATAAGGAATCAAGAAAAGTGGTTGGGAAGTGCCCAACCATCTACTAAGAGCTACTAGGAGCTAACTAGCTATCTTGGTAATGCTCTAAATTGTAGAATCATAATAGCCCTTCTCTTCTCCTTTCAAAGCAATCAAGAATTCTAGAGATGGATTCCAACCTTCGATCGTCAAAACCTCCCCAAGAAAGAAATCCATATGCATAGAAGTTCAGTGGTCATTATGGAGCAATAAGGCAAGAAAGGGTATAAACGAAAAGAAGCCCAGAAAGGACAGAACCCTTTTTTAGCCCTTCCCTTGTGCGTGCAATGCTAGGGCTTATTCTCATCGGTTGGAGCCAATCCTGTACTGTCCCTAGGCATGTAAAAACTTCTTATTCCCGGTCCCAAAAGCCTGCTCAAAATGTTGAGTGGGTAGCCGCCAAGAAGAATGAATCCCCAAAGTTCCTTTCAAGTTAGAAAGGGACGGACTTCTATTCCTAACTATAGATGCAGGAATCTAAATAAAGGCGAGGCTTTTGAAAGGCATTGACCCCCAGAATTATAACATTCGTAATGATCAAGCTCAGAAACACCGACGCGAGCAATCGGTGAAACCAAATCACTCCCATAGCAGTTGACTATCTGTCTATCAAATTAGGGCTCAAGGTACCCACCCAACTTCTCTTTAGGATGGTTACAAAAATTTCCCCAATTCGGTATATAGAAAGGTAGAAAAGGTATCTCACATGGTAGACCAAAAAAATCAATATAGTGCGATAGAAGGTGCAATATATATGCCTTGGTCCTAAGAAAAGAAGGAGAAAGCATTTCTTTAGCATGCCCATATGTCTAAAACCATCGCATCTTAGGGTTAGTTCAAGGTAGTAGAGTGGTTCATTCGCTCCAAATTCCACCATACTGGTATAGTCAAACTAACCATAGTCCGTTATGAAGATAGTTGGTGATAGGCTTCCTAGTGGGTACAATCTTTATTATTGAACAGATAGTCTAATTGAAAGTTGACTCTAGCCCTCGGAGAGGATAAAGAGTAGTAGAGTTATTTTGCCTTTGACTCATTAGCATGAAAGAGTCTGTTCCCACGTAACTTCAACAAGTTTCATTCTGACTCAAAGACCAAACTGGGAATAGAATAAGAAGCCTATAGCTACCCATATCAATTTTAAACTATACTCTAATAGCTCTAGATTAGCATAGGGAAAGATGCTGAATTACTAGCGGCAACAAGCACCCTTAACATTTAGGCACGAAGCGGAAGCTTGAAAGAGAGATTTTTTCTTCTCCCCTTTGACCTTCACTGATTTTTTTTTTCTTTCTACTAAGCTTCTCATAGGAGGACTCTTTTCTTTAGAGCTACTGGAAATAGGTACTCCAGTACATCCCTATGAAGAAACTGCATTCAGAATTAGTGTGGTACTGGCAGTTTCACTTAGCTGAGACCAAGAGCTTCTTATCTTTCATATGCTACATCTGCCACATCCTTTGAAGAATTCGAAGATGAATCTAGTAACCTTGCATCCAAAGTAGTGATTCCCTTCCTCGCTCAGGAAAGTCAGAAGGAAAGGCATAAAGCAAGTACTGCAAACCCCTTTAAGCACGAGATTAGATAGTTGTGATTGCGCTTTCACCCATGATGGGATTCTTTGGTCTAGGATGCTAAAGAGATGGCTATTAGAGGGTCCGATCCTTTAGTAGCTTGATAGTAGGAAGAGTCTAAAGGCCTAACCATAGCTATTGAATCAACTATTCTTATGGAAGCTTTCTTGACTTATACATGAAAAGCTATAGATTCATAGATCGGTCGTTCCAGATGTGATGTTGCAAGCCGCCGATCAATGCAACCAATATCTGATGCGATACCTTTCTATGATAAAGATTGAGTCGATTAGTCAACTTTGCCTTATTGATAAACTAAAGCATAGCAGTTCGAGAACTCATAAACTGAAGAGCTCATGTCACGAACTAAAGATGCTACGTGATGCTTCCTTCATATGCGGATACAAGTGCCCAGCCCATTTTGACTAGTGAAGGCTCCTTTTTGTTTTCTTTACTACCCCCTTCTTTTATTTTTATAAGTGGTCATATTCATCTAGTTTTCTCACTTTAGGAGTCTAAACAAAACCTAATGGATCCAACTTAAGGAACGAACCCGCATATCGCCTTGGTAGAATCTAGAAAAGTTCTTTCAAATTATATGTTTGAGAGGGACCCTCTTTGAATGATTAGTAGGATCACATCACGACAGGGAACAAGCCCCATGTATAGCTTATACTATCATGTTCGATGAAGAAAGAGTATGCCGAGGGGGCTACTTGCTTTTTTGATTTCACTCATTGAAGAATGTCTTTCCTTTTTGTATCTGGCTGATTTTTAAACTATACAATACAAAGTGATAAGGTAATATTCACCCGAAGACTTAGCATGGTTCTTAGTAGGATTGACCCACCCTAGCAGGGTAACAAAGAACATGAGTATTTGTAGGTCTTTTACATTTAGGGTTGCAATTGGCTAGTAGGGTGTTTAGTATCTAAGTGGCTAGCCAATGTTGGGAATCCACACATCTTGTCAGTAGAGTAAATCATTCTTCTTACTTGACTGAAGGTGTAAGTAATAATAGCAATCCTCCCTCAGTCCCAGGAAGTGATTCAGATCTATAGTCAGTGTTCTTAGTGTTGTACGTGGTACGCACACCTTAGTCTTAGACTCAATCGTTATGCCAGTCAAGTTGTCTTTCTAGTAATAGTTTGAGTTGCAGTTATTCTCCGTGGTGATAAAATGGTTTTCCTTTGAATTGATGGTATGGGTATTGGAAGTGTTAATAGTTTGGTGATTGTATTGCTAGATCTATTCTTCATATACCTAATTCTCTAGTTATTGCGAATGAGCCTTAGTCTCCAATGTTTTAGGAACTGATCAAAGTTCCCAATGTGAGAGGAAGAATTGCTTTCACCCTAAGGCTTCATGAGAGCCTAAAAATTGGGGTTTGGTTCATGACTTCTTTTCTCTTTTCCTTTCGCGGATCGATAAAGCTCAAAAATAAAATATTCAAAAGTAGTCTCCCTCCACAAGCATAGTAGTCTGACTTCAATAGCCAGTCTTGTACTAATAGATTGCATAGTGAGGAATGAATATCCTTCTAGTCTTTAAGCAGAGGAAAAAGCATAGCTTCATTGAATCGTGGGACTACGATGTCCTCCTTCACTAGTATAGTCTGGTACTATCTTGGAATTTGATTCATAGGCTCTATCCCTAGTTCAAGGACTCAGTTATTTACTTATATACCTTTCTACCTTTAGCACATAAGCGAGTGCTACCAACCTTTTTGAAACTCAGTGTAGGCTCTACAACCTTTAAGAATATCGTGATTAGGATAGCTTTTGAAAGTAAGTCTTTGGGTACTACCTGCCTTTATCAACTCAGTTGATATAGGACCACCCTTTCTAAGCCCGCTTCTACAGAGACTAAGATTCTATACCTAGTACAGTAAATAAGATGATTAGAATATGTATGGATGTAGCTTACCCGAGATAGGTAGAGGAAGAGGAGGCAAGAACTTGCTCGGCATGTGACTTCTATGGAAATCCCATGTGTTCAGGCAAGGTAGCGTTAGCTATCCTAAGTTGTGAAGTGAATCTTTTTCTTCGCTGGGTATGGACAAGATGGAAGAACCGATGTAAGATAGACAAACCAGATTCTAGTGTGAAGTCTTTCCCCTATGAGCGAAGGAAAATAATTGCTTTTTTGAAAGCAGGTCAGGGAAGGAAGAGCCTTCACTGCAGGGTAAGGCTAGCAGGACAGTTCACTGCTAACTAATGTGCTCACGAATTGGATTTGAACCAATATCCCCCTATCTGGGGGGACTTTCCTTTTAGTTGATCGTGATGTTAGTTTATTATTCCTTCCTTTCATCATAGGTAAGGCAAAGCACTTTCTTTTCAGAATGCATATGGTTCCATCTTTCTTTAGTTAACCCACCTTTTTTTAAAAGTGCTTGTAGTAATTCTGGGAAAAGTCTTTCTTAATTCTTCTATTAGCATAGCATTAAGTAGTAAACATTTTACACTAGGGGTTTGACCATACCATAATATACATGCAAACATAACAAAGAAAACTAAACAAAGATAAAGAAAGCCAAGCATGAAAACACACTACTTTGCATCGACGAACTCTTCTAGTCTCCTCGATGACTACGGGTGACAACACGTATAATTAGGTCTTCCTGCTCTGCCCGCAGCACTTGCTGCCTCTTCTCCAAACTCTCTATGTGCTCTCTAGTAGCCCAAATGCATGCTTTGTTGTTCTAACACTTCTCAAAAGGATGTTTAGCACTTTACAGTGCTCTTGAATTTCATTTTGCAGTTGCCCCATTTCGGCTGCAATTGCAAAAAGCCTATTTGCAGATCCATAGCCATACGTTAGTACTCAAATTGAATTTGATGAAGTGAAGACACTTAGAGAGCCTCCATTTAGAGAGTGGTATAGTAAGATTGCCATGCACACGAGCACAATTGACTACTATACCACGCCTATATGAAAAAATAAACTTTTTAGAACCGTTTCACCTAATCAATCGTGGTGAAGTCAGCAATGGATTCGGCAGATCATCCACATCACGCTAGGATTTTGGAAGGACATTGACGAGTGTGGTGAGTTTTCAGAGAAAGACGTGGGTGGATTTTGGTGCTATAACTGGCTGTGAGCATGGGAATTGCATTACCGAGCTGAGGGCGGAGAGGAATTTAGTGTTGCAGGATTGATGACCGGAAACGGGTTGATAATGTGTTGGTTTGTTTTAGCAGGTATATTGGTATGAATGAACACATTCTATATATAGAATGTAGAAGAATATCTCTATACGACATGAGCAGTTGAGTACATTACTATCATGCCTTTGTTGTGTGAATAAACTGAAAAACTTGCAAGCACGCACCTGAATCACCTTGCCTATGTGAATTGAACGAACTGACAAGTACAACCAGCTTAAGCTGGTTTTCCACCTCAAACATTTGAAGCGAAGTATAAAGGAGTTACCGATTTGGGGTTCTGATGGAAGATACTATGGAGGTTATACACCAAGTACACATGTGATTCTACCGCGTAAGTGCACGCCCAAATATGGAAAACTCCACGAGATCCAGAGAGAGATGAAGTTTCTAGTCAACCTCTACCTCTAAGTTAGCCTTCTTTTCCAATACTTCTATGTGGAGATGTATGTAATATGAATATGATTGATAGTTTCAATTTTTAAAAGATTCAAATTGGTTCCGGCTCGTAGTGAATTTATGGATTTGTAGACTTCTCATACAAAATTCTCATTTGTCAATTCTGTACCTGGAACAAAGAAGAAGGGTATCCAATGGAAGTACTATTTTTTATTTGCGGTTAGATGTGCTCGGCAGATGTTAAAGCTAGAGCGTGATGGCAAGAGTTGATCAAGCGAAGAATCACAGTTCTCAGCTATCACATTCAGAAAGACTACTGGCTTCACTCAATGAAAGAAACTATACCCTTAAAAAATGAAGTAGTACTCCCACACAGTTGTGAAATTTTCATGTCATTCTTGACTTTATCCCTGATTGGGTGTTTGATTTTAGGCCCTTTTGAGGAGGGTATCTGATTGGTTAATGTCAACCCTGCTCGCATGGACTTTGGTGTTTCTTAGTTGACAATTGCATTACAAATTGAAGTTCTCTAGTCAGTCCTGCACAAGCAACAACAGTTATTGATCTGATTGAGGAGCGTTGGGAGATCGGGGAGATGCCCTTGAAGATCACTTACCCAACTCTGGAAGGACATGAGTTTCTAATTGTCACTTGATCCAAAAAACACACAGCGGAGTTACCTTATTGGTGAGTCTCGACCGAGTTAGTATTTCAGGAAGAAAATATTCTTGTACGTTCTTTTTCAATAGTGCTCTTTTTGAAATGAAAGGAAAAAGATGCTTGTACGCACATTAGATTTGTTGATCCTACTATGTCTAGATCAGGGTTTCAATTTCTAATCAGAAAGCTTTGTTAGCTTTGTCTTGTCTCCCATCTGGCTTAGCGGGGCGCCCACCATCCCCTTGCAAGATGCCATTAAATCCCTGTAATCGATGTATGCCTACAGAGACTCTGTCCTCCCGTAATGTACGCATTGTAGGTGGTCATCATAAACATAATCATCTTGTCAATGTGCTCCTGATTCAATCCATCTAAGGACCATGGATAGATCGTCTGATGAGAGAACGTGATGGAAAGACTGACTTGGCTTCATATGAGAGGTTCATTGGTACAACTCTTGCAAATTTCTCAAGAGCGTTGATGGCTTTATTTCCTCCAGGTGGAAATTTTTTCTAATTCTACAGTAGTTGATGCCAAGCTCTCTTCATCACTTCCTGTAATATCTGAGTACTCTGATTTACTAGAATCTGATGAAAATGAACATGCTTGCTATATCACCACTATCATTCCCAGCGGCTAGTCGCCTGATTCTTCTCTCCTTTTTGGGTGGTAGGAGCGAGAAAGCTTCTCATCCCTTATCTCAATTTCCATGTCACCTTATTGTAGCAGAAGATGATTCTAGCTTCTGGTCAGAGGGCCTCTGGAAAGGCTAGGGATGGATGATGTCTGGAACTTTAAGGTAGCTTTCCTGTTTGACTCGGTCATCCTTAGATTGGATTCTATTCTGTCAGGCTCGTCGAGATCACTATCGATCTCAATTGGTCTATTTATTCTAATGGCATGGGACTTTCACAGCCTTCAGCTAAGAGACATCAACACATGGGTCCGGACCCAAGCGTCTATAGCTCTTAGAGCACTCTTTGCCTAGTTGAGTTGTTGATGTATCAGACTTAGACCCTCTAGCTTCCCTTTGGTCATCATAATGAGCTGAGCTAAATGAGCAGCATCACCTTCCACTTATAAGATATCAAATGGAGGGAATACTGTAGCTTCAATTGTTTCCAAGTGGTTGATTCAAACCCTAGATAGGCTTGTAAGCAGCTGCAATGGACTTGCTATAAACACTCTCATAGACTACGTCTAGGAGTGCTATCTTTCTTCTTGAGAAAGGCTTGAATTCTGCCACCATCTCGATTTTGATCCTTGAGTCCTCCATCCTTTAGCCATATTTCCCTATGTGGGTCACGCAGTACTCTTCATGTTCCCATAGCTACTGCCTCCGAGCAGGAGGAGTTTAGACAATGAGAGTCCTGCCAATACTCTTTTTCCTTTCAGTGTCAGATGAACGGCAAGATCTAGGACTTTTATCCCCGTAATCCATCATGCTATGCTGTAGCATCGAAATGGATTTTCGACCATAGAAGGATGTCATAGATTCTTTTTCCTCAAAGCTCAATAGGACATCATCATCTACTACTTCTTCGTATTCTTCTCTCCTGTAGATTAGTAAGTCAGGTCAATTAGTAGTGGTGGAATTGTCCACACCACAGGAGCAGAATGATAAACTGCTCAGCCATCACAACCCATCACACATGAAAGCAACAAAGGAAGAGCGAGCATGCTATGTATGCGAATAGTAAAGTAAGTAGAGGCAAAGGTGCCACCATACAAAGGCAAAGATCTATTTTCTCTTTCTATTTATATATCTAGTGGAGGGTCAGTCAAACAAAGCTCGATAGGCATCCATGCATAGCTCAGCGCCTAAGAAAAGTTACAGTACTTGATCCAGTTGACTCATCAGTTGTAGTTCTACCAATTTTGTTTTTTTTGATTCAGTTGAAGAACCCCCAATTTTTTTCATCACTTGCAATCTGAGTAGCAGATCCAAATGCTTAACTACCAGTAGCATCTGAGCCAGATCTTCACCAATGGATCCCCTGTATTCCCTATTTCTCAATTCAACATTGAGTCAGCCCAGCCTTTGCTCTTTATGCTGCGGGTGGATCTGGATCTCGATCTAAGATTTCATCTTCAGTGGGTAGAACTACAATGGGATTGGGGTAAACTGATGCTGGGTTTTGAATGGGCGAGGGTGCTTCCTTTGATACTTTCTCCTATATAATAAGCTCCAACTTTAGAACTTTTCAACTTTTCTGGTACATGGTCTGCACTTAGACGAGGCTGTGATTTCAAATAATTTTTAGATAGGAAAAGAAAAGTGCCATGGGATCAGTGCATTTTCTACTGAACCTGGTAGATAAAAGAAGAGAACTTTAGGTTTCTTTCTGGAATACATATATCAGAAAGAGAAATATATCATATAGAAAGAAGAAAGAAGTAGGTCTACTGAAAGGAGAGGATCACTTCTGTGAGACTCGACTGAAAGGAGAGGTGTTTACAGTGCTAGAGCCTGTCTCCTCTCAAACCTAACATGGCATCCATTCTTTAGAAAGCTTTCGATTCACTCTCTCTCCTATTCCAACTAGTATTTCAACTCCATTTCAAAATCATCCAAACCTGCCAATATGATCTTCCTAAAGGCACCATGTTACTCTGACTTTCACTGTGAAAATGAACTATCCAATTTTTTGGCCTTCCTGCTTTCAAGAGTAGACGAGCACATACAATATTGGAAAGCCCTAAAATTAGATAGGAACTAGACCATAGCCCCTACCTGCTCATGGGAAAACCATGATGATAGCGGGAGAGGGTGGGATGGAACTTTCTTTGGATAGAAGGAGGGGTAAGAAAGGAAGGGTATGGTTGAATCAATTTCATTTTTTACTCTACTGACCCCAATCAACCTCGGAGATGTAGCTCGAGCTAAACAAAGATAGGTTTTTTTCTATAAAAGGAAGAACAACTACTCTTTTTCTAAAGTAAGAGCTCAAATCTCATTTCAATTTTGAAAAGTAGAAAGTAGGGTCAACGCAATTAAGAATGGAGTTTCAATTGACGCCTAACCCCATAACCTTAACCCGAAGAAGAGAAGTCTAATCATTCTTTGAATTTCTCAAGGCAAGTAACCTATTCTCCTATAGATGATAGCCGATGAAAGGTTGTTTGGTCCAACAAGTGTGAGTGGAAATTTCTCGGGAACGAGCATTGGGCTGCAACATTTCATCATTCCCATGCAGATTTTCTCCTACCTAAGGTCTCTGATCATTCTTCGATTCTTGTGAGCAGCACTGGGAAAGTCCAACACACTAAGAGGTTCAGGTTTTACAACCACTGGGCCGACGATCTTTACTTTCTTGATGTGGTTTGTGAAGCCTGGAGCATGGGTGCAATTAGGGACCCCATGATTCGTTTCTACAAAAAGCTGAAATCAGTGAAGGCAGCTTTGAAACCATGGAGTAGGCAGAGATTTGATCATCTATCAGTAGAGAAAATTCACGATGCGGAAGCTGCTTGCATCCATCCATCCAGGATCAGAGAATGCATGATCCTCTGAACCCGGAACTCATTCTGCAGGAGAAGGCTCAATGTGGCATCTATAAGAGGTTGATTCATGCTAAGGCATTAGAAACTAAAATCTCAAATCAATTGGTTGCACCTGGGTGATAGTGGTACTAGATTCTTTCACTTAGTTGTTCAGAGCAGAGCTTCTATGAATTTGATTATAGAGATTGAGATGACAAATGGGTGCACCACTTCTGACAAGCACTTATTAGAGAAGATGCTATCAAAGACTTCAGGGATCTCCTGAATAGCAATTTCAAGTCATTTTCCTAGAAATTTATTGAACATGAGTGCATTTTGTTCAGGACTTCAGTTTGCATGAGCTTCAGCAGGTTGTGTTCACTGCCAATCCAAAGGAAGAAGGCTCCAATTGTCGATGGCTTTTATGCAAAGTTTTCTCAAGTGGCTTGACTGCTGAGGCTGGCTTTGAGGAAGATTAGAAAGCTGCTGTCAACTCCGACACCTCTGTCACTGGGGTTGGTTACTCTTCATCTGTGACCTATCTTCCAAATCAATCCATTTCTTTCTTATGTCTATCATGATGTGGCTGTTGGCACATATGTCTTTGTTCTACTTTCACTTTTAGCTAGAAATAGAGGACTTTCTCGGGGCCGTAGCCTAAAAAAGTGACTGCCCTCTTTTCTATGTGTCAGGACTAGTTAGAAGGCTCTAGTGCTACTGTGATTTTTGACCCCAAGACCATAACTTAGCCTTTCCATTCAGCTAGCTCTTCAACCCCAAATAATCGACCACCAACTCGACCATGATGCCAAGCAAGAGTAAGGTCAGCTTACTTACAATACCATGCGACTTGTCTAGCCACTACAGGAGGATTTTTAAGAGGAGAGGGCCTGGGCTTATCCTCATGTTGGTCAGTTCATAAAGAACAGAGGCCTACGGGGAAAGGACACATTCACATTCAAGCAATCCTAAGATTCATATCTCAGCTAGCTTTTTTTTCTTGCGCAATGGAGAGAGACCTAGCAAAAATTATCGCCTTTCTTATATATTTTCTCTTATTTAGTTTCTTTTTATGTTTATGGGGACTTTGATTTGTACTCGCTTTAGCTTTCCATTATGTTGCTAATGGTATAGCCCAGGAAAAGTAACGAACTTCACATTCACTTTTAGTCTTGCCAAGTTACCTTTCCTCTCTCCTAACTGACATTGAGTGACTAGAAAAGAAAAAAAGTAGAATTGATGGGGCTGCTACCGTTGTGGCAAGACTGGCACTTAGAAAGGACTGCAAAGACAAGTTGGCATATAGTAACTCCGTAATGACAACCTTGCAAGGAGAAGTGCACCATGTATTTGAGATAGGGGCCTCTCAACTCAAGGAAGGATTTATGTTTCATTGAAGCTAGTCAGAGGTACTTTTTCATTCTCTATTGAAGGAGGATTGAGTGATATTGGATTGATCGACGTCCGAAGAAAGTCCCAAGGCAAATTGTAAGCCCCAACAAATAAGCATTTTTGGGGACTAGGCCTTTTCCTATTACTCAAGCAATCGATATCACCTCACCAAAGGGAACGATGATGCTCACCCTCACCAACTCAAAATGCTATACCATATGCTTAGCCGCTGCACTCATTAAAAGAACAACTAGAACAATCATCTTCACTAAGAATGCCATTATGCGGGGAGATTTGTACTCTGGAATACCTGGTCAACTACTTTCTATGGGTGCTTCAAATATCTCCTTCATGCTACCCAATCTGAACTCATGAGTGCCTGTAGCAGCATTGAGTGATCCCTGAATCCTCCTCGGATGGAATCTTGGGTTCCCTATGACACATCGCTCTACAACTGGATACTGCATCTTTCTTCGCACTAGTCTAATTTCTGGGACAACTAAGAAAGAATCTACTATCTCTCACTTAACTTTATCAGGAAAGCATTTATTGCTAGATCGGATTGAAAGTGATCCACTAACAAACGTGTTTTGCTTGTGTGTTTGCAACATCCATTGCTTATGACTATATCGATGAAAAAGACTAAAATGAGACTGGGAAGACTGATCTAGTCAGGCAGCCGCACCCAACCTATATGTTTCAGACATAGTCATTTCATCCCTAGCCCATCGTCCTTTTACTTCTTGCTTGCTTTCGCTTTCTCTAGAGTCCCTGCTTTGCTTACTTTTCTAGCTTCTTGGCTTGCCCCAAAATCTACTATCCAAATCTAACTAAATGTCAGAGAAGGGCACTCTCTTTATTCTGCAATTTGCATTGGGGCTTACCAACTCTACCGCCTCTATCTTTCAAGCACAATTGAATGAAAATAATGTCTTTTTGGCATACAAATGGGGAGAATCTATCTATTTACCTTACCTCTTGAAACTTTGCTTGGAGTTTGATCCACCTATTCACACTTTTTTTCTATGACTAGAAATGCCATACCATGCAACAACTTCCTATTCTTTACTTTGGAAGATTCCCCGCAACTTCCACTGTAAACCCATTGCCACCTTCAATCGGAGAAGACAACACATTTTCTTGGCCTAGAGCAATGTCAATGTTTCAATGTCAATGAAAGAATCAGTTTAGGAAGTTCTTTGAAGCAATGAAGTGTGCCAATCCTTTCCTATAAAGAATCTACCGAACAGCTTTTTACGGTTCTTCAGTTCATTAGTGAGGTGGAGTTTACAGAACTCTCCACCAGCCTCGCCCATTAGTTTCCATTTTTCTTCATCCGCTACAAGACATTAAAAATGAACAACTGCAATGAGAACTCTAAGCTATAAAAATGAAACTAGCAGCGAAAATGAAAACAATGACAACTAAAGCACCCGATAAGATCAGAAAGGCGAAATAGAACCCCTATTGCAAGAACGGTCAATTTACTCAGAAAGGTACTAATAGCAGTGGTTCACATAAGTGACTCTATGGAAGTCCTCTCTCACTTGAAAGCTCAATTAGGAGAAGTGCCCCAAATCAATGCATTCCATTCTTAGAGGTTCCTTCCATCTAAGACCTTGAATTGAAGTACTGTCCACCTTCAAGAGTGAAAGAAATGATCATTCAAAGTAGACCCAAGGAAGACCGGAAAGTGATGATATACTCTAAGTCTGGGAAGGGAGTGACTGAGGGGATATAGCAAAAAGCTGTAGGCTCAGATCTTTGAAAGGTAAAGCTTGTTGAACGCATCAAAATGAAAGGTAGAGTTGATATTATGAGACTTCGATCTTTCATTTTTCCCCTAAGTAGAATTAACTTGACACGTTGATGGCATAGAAGCTGCTCTTGCCAAAGCTCTTTTTCCTCAAGGACAGGAAAGATAGATTACACTCCTATCAGTGCAACGACCACTTTCTACTTGTTTCCTTCCCCCTTCTTTGCCAAGAGTGACAAATTCAGTCTAGGCTGAGCTCAGTCTTCCCTGCAAGAAAAGTAATGGTCGTGCGCTATTGTCTTTTCTTTGGCTCATCATTGATATGTTGGAAAAGAAACACAAGAAGAAGAGAAAGAATTAGAGGGTAGTTGGCAGTTCATTGGAGGAGCATGGGTCAACAGAGTGATGAAAGTCCCGTAAGAGAGGCATAACCACGAGTACCTTCCTTCACTGTGGGACTGGGCTCTAAAAACCTACTTGTCAGACCAAATTTTTTGAGTACGATGGCTAGCCTTCTTGACCTGTCCCTTCTACCGATACCTTTCCCGTCCAGATTGCTTGCTCAAAAGGGATAGAAAACCCCAAAATTGGACCACGCTTCCTTGGAAGAAATGTTGATAGGGTGTGGTTCTTCAGAGGAAGAGTTCGTAAACCTAAGAAAAGAATTCAAAAGAGAGGAGGTATATACAGGCTCGACTGAAAGGAGAGACGAAAGGATAGAATAGACTTTCCTTTCAGTCAAGTATACAGGCTATACGGAACATTATAGCTACTTCTTTGCATTCTCTAATCATATTCGGTACTGAAAGAAATCATATACTCTATTTCCCAGTCCATAAAGAAAGACAAGAAGATATCCGGTAAAAAAACCTAACCCTGTCCGAATTGAAGTAAAGAAATGCTTTTTCTACAATTTCCTATGAGGGAATAGAAAAGTCTATCTTTTATCTATGAAATAGAAAAGTCTATCTTTTATCTACAAAAAGGGAAATATAGTTTTGAAAGAAAGAAGTAGCTATACTTATCGGATAGTCAAGAAATCAAGAATGAAGTACTTGTCACTACTCCCTGACTTCCTGGATATGAGTAGATAAGTGTTTATTTCTTTCTATATCACTTCTTGAAAGATTATCCTTAGGAGGCCTGAGTCTCACTTTTTAAAACTTGAAAAGGAAGAAGAAAGCACTCTTTCCGATCGAAGAGTGGGGATTTGGTCAACCAGATCCAGCTAGCTAGTCGAATGGTCAGGTCGGATCAGGAAGGTCAAGAAGGAAGGTTCGCTAAGCAGTGTATCTAGCCCACCCACAAAAGTGGTTCATGGGACACTATGTGCCTTATCTATCAATTTTGTAGCTCTTACTAATAAGTGAGATGACTGCCTGCCTTGGTTGTAGAGTGAGCCATCCTTGTTTCATTTGTTGGTTTATTCGCTTTTTTCAACCTTCTCTCAAAACTGGTGACAACCTCACTTTCCCACCCAATTAAGACTATTTCTTTTGCTCTGCACCTCAGGGGTGGGGGGAGTGTTCTACTTTCTATAGGCAGTTCATACTAGAGTATGATGTTTCATATTTTGGATCAATATTTGAAATTACCTTTTACAAAGTGAGAATTTCACCGGGTCAAGTGGGTGGGGAGCTGATTCACAAAGACGAAAATTCAAAGAAGGAGAGTGTAAGGTCAGATTGATGAAGCAATTTCACCATTTATTCTTAAGAATATGATCCTTTTTACGGATGAAGAATTCCTATTCTGAGTATTAGCCTGGTGAGCGTGATCGATAGCCCGATGCTTGTGGTAGAGATTCAGAGCCTACCCTACCTATGGGTTGAATAGTTTCTTCATTAGTGTCAATCATATTTCTTATGTTTCTTATGCAATCAGTGAAAAAGTTTCACCAGCACCAGTGAAGGAAAAAGGAAACCTAACAGTACATCCTGGACAAAGCACCGATTGTCCAGTTTTCAAGCATCCAACCGTAGGAAGAGCCACTCTAATTCAATTGCTTTGCACCTGTCGCAGTAAGGGAATTAGGTCCTAAAAAAGGAACTGAAAGAATTCTGGTCATTTTTCATCTCAAAGCGCCTACAACATGATGGTGGAAGAGAAGAAGAGAATTGTAGGATAACGAACTTGTAAGGCAGAGTCTAGCTTTCAAGCGAGTGGCATTAGAGCTCCTTTTAGGTGGGCATTCATAAGATGTATTTATTCATATATTGGGTACACGTATCACATCCATGGTCCTTAGACCTCTACTCTTCCACTCTAGAATAGTGAACTCTAAGGTTTGTCAATATTTTCTTTTTCTCTATGTAATCGTACAATGTACAATGAAAGAATCAGAACTGGAATTGAAAGCGCATCAAGGGAAAATCAGTGACAGAATTTCCAAGTCCAAACTCTTTCATGCAAACATATTGTCTTGTCTCTCCAGGCAACCTTGGAACATAGAGTAGAAGAGAAGCTTGTATGGCTTAAAATAAAGCCTATCGAAAAAGACACAGACTTTCCACTCAATTCATTTTGACTAGAATTCGATTACCAAACACCTTACAACTAGAAAAAAACAAGTGCTGAAAGGCGCATTTTTTGCACATATAGACAGAAAGAAAGAATACATTGAAGGGCATACTACTCATCCAGAAGAAATTGGGATTATGCAGAGGAGCAGGCTTTGGATACATAAGGTGCGTAGCAGTAAAGAAATGATCAGAAATTCTCCTGCAGGTAGGAGAAAACGAAAACTAAACACACTGATGGCAATGCTAAAATCCGGGGATCAGCAGGGGAGGTTTTGAGCAAGAAAGATGGGTTTTTGGGGCGAAGGTTGACTCTCAAATCAAATGCTCTTTTTCACTTTGCGCCTTTAGTGAATAGTGCCATTAGGGGAAGAGGCCCTAGTGGGAGTTGGAGTAATGGAATTCTCCGTAGTGCTTTCACTAGTGCTTACAGTCTAGCTAGGAGTAGTTTATAGCCAATCGCTAGGTTCCTTCAGACTGTAGCCGTCCAACCAAGTTTGCTTATTTTCTTCTATGGAGTTGGATTCCTTGGAGTGATGCTAATGTTTTTTCTCATTTCTGATCATTTCATGATTAGGAACACTCTGAATAAGATGCTAGAGCTATTTCAAAGTCTTTTCCATTACTTAAGTTATGTCAGCTAGTATTCAATTGAAGATTTCCCTTGTCTACAAGTTGCAGCTAAAGAAAGTCATGTGTGAGTAATTAGAAGCATGATGGGTGGATTCATGCCAAAGACATCGCTTGAATGAGGTCAACTTCTCCCTAGTTAGATTAAAAGTATCTTCCTTTGAACAGAGAACACTCTAAGAAGATGCTAGCAAAGATCTCATTGAAGACTTTTCTAATTGCATCCATCAAAAGAATGTCATTATGTGATTGAGTAAAGGGATGCTATGGGTGATGTATTATTAATCAATGGAAGGTATTCTACAAGCCCTCTCTTATCTTACATGGGGCATGAAACTCATGATCTAACATTCATGAAGACTTTTACTACTGCTTATGGTGCTCCAGCCTTATCCATCTAACCATCTCTTCATCAGCATCTCCCTCCATACCCCTATTCTACTTCCCATCCCTACATTGCTTTTCTCAAGCTACGGGCTTTGCAAGTGGAACTCAATTGGCTAAACCAAAAGATCCTCCTAGGTTCTTAAGCTCTTTGCCTTTTTTGCTAGAGGAAAGCTCTCCCTCGTCCGGTTCTACTCTGACACTGAATTCTTCCTATCACGATCTCGAAAGTCTTCCATTTCCAACTAGGAAGAGAGGGTAAGGAATCTTCGTCTTATGGGTAGGTATCGGAGAAGGGGGTAAAAGAGACTCTGACTCTTGAATCTATTCCCCAGCGAAAATAACGTGCCTCAGGATTGACTTGGGCATCCTTCTTTCTATGGGGATGGGGCGCCCCTCACAGTGGGCTTTACTGGCAGATTTTCTTTTGAGTTGGAGCTAGCGCATCGTGGAAGGAGAATAAGCAAAAGATGTTGCATAAGAAAAGTAAGACATCTCGCTAATCACTATCATCATCACGAGCAGTAGCTTCAACAGCTAGTAGATTTACCTGATCCACTTTTTCATATCCGGGAGTGCTTTTTCAAAAACAAAAAGAATAGGCAAGAGTTTGATTTTGAAAGAAGAAAAGGGAATCCGATTTTGGTCAGATTGATCTGAATCGTAGTTCATATTCAAGTCATGTTATGTTCATAAGATAGAACTAACAATAAGCTGCATTCTCCTACAATTTAGAAACAAGAATGCCCGGATTTTGAGAGTCTTCTTCATTTGCTTTGTAATCCTTCCACTGTCTTATTTTTATTTACTACTGGGATTTGATCCTTCCATGATTATGGGAAAGGTGCTCTCTTTGATTCTCTTGAGAATCAGATGGGAGGAACGTCTTATCACATCACTCTTTTCTTTCTTTTTTGTCTAATTTGGCCATAAGTTGCTATGTGAATAGCAGCGAGGGGTAAAATTGGGTGGAAAGGTCATCCGAGCTCCAAAATCTTGATGAAGCTCTCTCTGAGCTTTTCTCGGATGAAGTTGAAATGCCCAATCCTGCCCCAGTAGTTCCTCCAGTAGCCGTGGCTGAAGAGATAGAGGATCCGGCCGGTCCCTTGGGAGCCAGCATCACAACCTCGGTGGGGGTGAGATTGCTGAAGAAGTTGCCCAACCCGCTTTCGATCCGGAGGGGGCTACGGCAGAACTCAAGACTCTAATACGGGAGCAATTACATCATTTTTGTGACCGAGGGAAACCAAAATACCAGCTCTCGGATCCCAACGACCCAGAAACTAAAGCGATCCTTGATGAGTGCGAGGACATAATCATCAAGGATCTAGAGATTGAAAATACGGAAGCAGAACCACGAGCACACATTGATTGTCTAAAAGTAAAGCCCCAACTCTTAGAACCTTTTTCTAAGTATTTTTAGGGAGGGAAATAATAATCAATGGGTGTCGGAGTAGCTACAATTTCTTCAGCGGGAGCTGCTGTCGGTATTGGAAACATTTTCAGTTCCTCGATTCATTCCGTGGCGCGAAATCCATCATTGGCTATGTAAAAGAAAAGAGTGGAAACAGGAATGCTATAAGATGGTGTTTTCTATCTCTTTAGTTTCTTTTCTGAACAAGAACCTAATGGATCGAACTCATCCGCTACGAAAGATATCGGCTTTGCCTTGGGGAAGGAACGTTCTGTTCTAAGTTGAAGGTCTTCAAGAAAGGTTTGGAACCCGTTTGTTTTCGAAGCTGGCTGCAAAGCCCTTACTAGAACTAGATAGGGTAGTGCATATCATAAAAATCCATAACCTATAGCATCATTCATAGAGCTAGCCGCAGATTCTTTAGCACTCGTACCCAGGGCATTACAGCTTCGATTCGATCCTCATTTAGCGTAGTTGAGATTGACTCTCCTCGTTGGTACAACTAGAGATGAGATGAAGCTTTCACCAGTCAAATGTCAATGGTGCTAACGTACTTCATTGACCTTAGTGCCTGTAGTTTGCCTATTTTGCTTAGTAGTGAAATGATGAAAGGGAAATCCAAGCCCCCGAAGCGTAACTAAGCCCCCTTGTATATCTTTGCTACGCACCACCTTGCTTTGATAGGGATAACCTATCTATCTCTTGTGCATACACTCGCTGATCCGTCTGACCATCCCTCTATTTCTCTTATTCTGCGCAGAGGCGGACTTCGGGGAAAGGTCGGTAGGGAAAATTGTGACTTAGTCGGAGACGGTTGTGAACAAACTCGGAATCTCCGATCCAAAAGTGCTGTCTTCTATAGGGGTCCTCCACTTTGACTTATTCACTCAAGCACTCCTAGTTCAGCTGTTCATTCCCCATTAAGTAAAGAAGGAGGTGGTACGTGCAAGGCCATGAAGCAAACTCGTTTTGTGGATTTAGGGCTTCCACGGAGATGAAGGCTTGGCTAGGAAGTCCTGACATGGAAAGAAGAGCCATTATGGAATCTTCATAGAGAAGGGAAGAGACGATTGAAAGAAAAAAGGTCCACTTCTTCTTCCCCGGATCAATGGGTTAGCCTTTCAATTACTATCATCTAAACAGGAACCAACAAAGCTGCATTGAACAAGAACTGCTACGGACGAGGACACGCGAAGCGAAGACATTCTGAAAAGAAACAAACAATACGCTTACCCCTTTCCCTTGTTCTACAAGTTCAACTCCGCGCCTTCGTTCGAAAAGCGAGAATCAAACGAGCAGCCCTTCACTCACTCATTCTCATTGGCGAAGTCTGTCAATTGATAAAGCCTTCAGGTATCATAAAATGTGAAAGAAAGAACAAAAGTGACTGTAATGAAGCAGCACAAGTAGCCTAAAAGAAAAAGGACGAGAGGATTACTCCTTCAACACTAAAGGGCGCCATACTCAATGCTTCATCAAAGGATAGTACACATGAAGGAGTGGGGCCGCCTATTCTTCATCTGAGGACGTGACCCCAATCTCTCCTTGGCTTGTAAAAAGGAGTGGGTCGCACTTCAGACTTGGATTAGAAATGCCTTAAGCGCATTACGGATTGGAGTTCTTGACTAGTTCACTTGCCGTTGGTCGTTCACGTCTTTCTTTTATGTTTGCTGAGGACTTGTCGTTGGGCCTACGGTTTCTCAAATTCCAAATTGACTGGTTCTACTACAGGAGAGGGGAACTCTTTCCGTCCCCATCCTCTCATTACAGACTGCGCTACGTCTTCAAATCTCTTTCCTTGTAGCATTTCCCACTACAAAACAAAACATGAAGTGAAGCGTGAACACAGCTCGCTCTGCCTCCGTGCTCGCAGTTCCTATCTGCGCCTTCTAGCGTTCAATCTCCACTTTCATTTGACTAGTCCCGGCGAAATATGAGAAAAGTGATGAAAGACCCTCTTTTTGTTCATGTTGTGATCGCAGCTTCTTTGTCTTGCGATCGCATTAACATGGCGCTGTTCTGTTTGATCCTCTTGATTCACGCCCAAAAGATCTAATTTAGGATTGGACTGCTTCATCTTGATTTTGAACATGGAATTTTCTCTTCTGAGGTAGCAGAAAGGCGAGAAAGATTAATCGTCGAATTCAGCTTGAAAATTGAAAACTAGTCCGTCTTTGCTTTTCTAAGAAGTTACTATCCCCTCAGGCAAGCATAAGATAAGATTTGTATGAAAGAGATATCATTTCACCATTTGACTCTGTTGACTTTGAAGCTTGATTTTACACATCCGTTTTTGAAGGAAATTTCATTCACTAACCCTTTCTTACTCCCACTACTTCATCACCTGTGACAGCAGGGATACTGAGGTACTTACTTGATTGGCTCAAAACTCACCGTGCCCCTTCCTTAGAAGGTCAGGGAGGTATGGTTGGGAGGGCCAGAGATCAGAAACCAAAGGAAAGGGAATAGACTCACAAACTGGATTGGATAAAGCATAAGCTCTGGAAGCGGATATGCCGATGGTTGGAAGGGAAGGCTAGCACACATCATTTCTCTAAGAAGAAGTGAGTTTCACGATGAGTCCAGCTCGTAGTGACCCTAACACTGTGTTAGGGAGAACTGGGAAAGCTTTCAAAGTATATAGTCTTAGAAACTAGTAAAGCCGCATTCCCTCTTCAGTTATCGTGAAAATTCTCTAACCTCTTCTCTATGAATAGGAAGAAGACCTCCTCTCTCTTCATCCGTTCGATGGAGAAAGAACTTCTTTTCGGGTGTTGGTCTGGCTTGCTTAGGTCAAGTAAGCAACTGAAGAAATTTTGTACACAGGATTTTAGTCTTATATTTAGTATTAGAAAGGTATGGGTGATCGTAGTATATTCGGACCTGTAGTTAGCTCCGCTTGGGCAGCACCCCCATTGTGAGGTACCATTAGAATGCCAAGCGTGGAAGAAAGCTAAGAAAAAGCATTTCTTTGACCGAGATTACAGTACCTTCACCAAAATCTTTCATTCCTTTACTTGAGTCCCGAGTTCCTTTACTTTGAGCATTCAGACCCGTAGAGGGCTTTACAGCGCCTGATCTTCATGAATGATCCTTAGGTGAGGTGCCGAGTGAAAGGGCGACTGCTCAACGGGGATGCCAAGAGCAACCATCAACGAGTGAGTTACTAGGATGAAAAGAATTTCTCTGAACTCCCTTCACCCATAAAAGTTCGATACAGGAACCTCTGTCTCTGACGGAGAAACCATGGGGAACCAGACCTCATAGGTCAATTATGGAAAAACAGTTGGGACGAGGTATAGCCCTGACGACCCACCCATTTACCCTTTCTCTTTCGCTTCTTTGGGAAGAAAGTGAAAGCCAAGGTCCTCTTCTTCTCCCTGCCGATCGGATCGATCCGAGCTCTGCTCTCCTTTCAGTCGAGCCGGTATATACCTCTCTTGCTTTGCTCGAGTATCACCTCTCCTTTCAGTCATAAACACCTCTCAGTATAGCAGTATAACACTAGCGCCTCTCCTTTTACTTGAGTATAACACTGAAGAAAAGACCAAGACTTGATAGTCAAGCCCGATGTACCCTTTTTCGATAGATTCAAATCAACATGGAGATGTAAAGTCAGAGGCCCTCTCTCTATTCAATAGGTGGAGTCATGTCAATGCATCCCACCGTGCTTTCTTGTTCGCCGATGAAAGAGAGAGATGAAGCTTTCAGGGAGGAAGCGATCTCCATCAAGGTTCGCATTAGATCCCCTACGAGCTTCTGGATGTGAACAAGTGGCACGTCCTTCCACCAGAAGGCGCTAGTGAATGAATAGGTTGAAAGGCTTGTACGCCCAATCTGTGGTTGGTAGGTGCTCGATCTAACAATAAGGACGGCTACCTGCCTAGAAGTTGTTCGGTGCCTAAAACCGGAAGTCCAAACCCCAGGCCAGTGAAGTTCAGTGGTTCTATATTCCTGATTTTCTGTCCAGATATTTCATGACCTGGACCACACACAGATATGGAAAAACTAGTCTTTTATGTTTGACTACTCCTGCCAGCCAAGAAAGGATTTTCTCTACTACCACGCTACCTTTGAGAGCAGGATGATGGCTAGACAACCATAGTTGTAAAGTCTTCAACCTTCCGTAACATAAACTTCAAAAGTTGCCTTTGAGAGCTGCATCCCCTATCGAATCCTTTTTTTTAGGTAATCGTATCAATCTCCTCCTACCATCTTGCCATCATAGTTGTTTGACCTTGAAGCAAGCATTGGTCTCTTTCTCGGATGTGAAGATGTTGTTTGATAGTATCTGTAGTGAGAGGTCTCCCCTTGAGACAATTGATATATGAACCCTACTTTTGGAGACATCCCCATACCTAAATGGAACATCTCCCAGGAGGGAACAAGAGAGAAGCTTGCGCTTGGAAGCTTCTGATTCTAAAATCATGAACCTCAAGACCTTTGGATGGGAGATCCTTTAGATCTGTTGGCTCCATAGAATGAATCTCACAGTTCCTCAGGACCAAAACAAGAGCCACTTCACTGAATGAGGAGTCTTTTGAAGGTTGATCTCAATGTTCCACCATTACCACACTGAGTAGTGGAAAATGACAAGAAACTACCAGAGGGCTCAGCAGAACACAACTTGGGTAGGGATGGATGACCTCTCCTCTAACTCAAAGAGAAGAAAGTCACCTTCAAACCCGGGGCGATTCTGACACACTTGAGAAATTTTTAAGTGAAATTGAGAGGGCTCCACAATGATGACTACCGCCATTATTTTATGTAGAGGCCCCAACCTTCTCAATGAAGAGATACCAATCAAATTTCTCAAAATGGGGATGATGACATGAACATCATCTTCTTAGATATCTAAATAAGAATCTTTCTAATGCTCTCCCTAGACTATCTAGTGGACTTCTTTCTAAGCCTCACATAATTGGAATTTCTCATTACACATTTTAAAATGGATCTTCTCAAATATTTCACATTTTCTATGATCATTTTATTTTTCCTGTTAATAGATGAAATATTCCTATTATGTCAATGTCAATTGAATCAATGTTATTAGCTATCAATTCAAACTTTTTGGTATATTCTGTTTCTTTGGATGATATGATGGGTCAATTACTGTTGGAATTCTTGGGATCGACCATTTTCTACTTTTCTTGTCGGACTATTGCCTCATCAAGTGCATTCAAGGTTAAATCTAACTAAGGGAGAGTGACCAAAGACTTAGTTCTCTGGCACCATTCGTTCTCTTCATTCTTTTTCACTTATCTCGTTCCATTGCTAAAAGATAAATACGAATAACCTTTCCCAATGAGATTGACTTCAACGAAGATGCTATTTGTTGCTATTCCATCTATTTGTGCATCAAGTTTGAAGAAGATCTCAATCTATAATGAAGAAATGATAGTAGCTCATTATTTTATAGGCTTTCTCATATTGATGGAAGAGTTTAGGTCGACTTTCAAAGTCACTCTCGATGGGAGAATCATCTATTCGGGAAGAATCGTAGATTCCCTAATCTAATGGTTAGTTCCATGAACAATGATTAGTTAGGATCATTTTTTGTTTGTGCGTAGTAGAATCATTACCCGCATGCGATGTGTACAAAGACAATGCTTGTTATGCGAAAACCTAAATGTAAAGTCAACAACACTTCTCAATGCCACTTCTTCCCATCGATCCATCTTGGATGATATAGTCATAGGTTTCAACCTTTGAGTGAAAGATTTGTCTCTATGTTGAAAGCTTTAGAACTTCTTGAGACTTGGTAGTCTTAAGAAAGGTTCGGTGGGTTCTATTTGATAAGGTGAGAGAATCATCTTCATGTGTTCATCTTTAATGAGTGGATCCAATACACATTTTCTCAAGAAAGAGAAATCTTTGAGAAATTGGATGTCATGCCCCATGAGTGAGTTGCCTAAGCTCGAGGGTAGTCTACCACAAGGTTGGTTTGGTTGATGGCCCCAAGCAGATCCAATCATTTCTCTTTTTACTTACTTGTCAGATAACCTTCAAGAGATTGTTTGGATACATTGACAGTTAGAGCCATTATCGATCATCCTTGAACCTTTCCGGAGAGTATCCGTGGCTACTGTGGATGATTCACGGCTTTTCGACAATTCATTGATGGCGAAAGATGGTAGAAACTGATCCGGGTTGCAAATATCCAATTAACCGATCTCTAGCTTCTTTAGGAGGGATGAGAGGATTATGCGTGCATGGCTGCTTCTCCCACATGCATTCTAAAGCAAGATCATGCGGTATATGATCTTCTATTCTGAGAGAGGGTGATTGTATGGATCCTTTACATTAAGGCATTTAGTGATGATTGGTATGGGATAAGAAAAAATTCCCTTCTCCATCCCAACCTTCCATTCTACTGCGAGGTATCAATCTTGAACTTCCTTCATAGCACTTTGGTATGGATGGAGGACTTTATGAATGAGAGATGATCGTTTCCACAGATTGGATAGAAAATCATGAGAAGAGTAATGTTCCAAGATGCAAGCTTTATTTAACGAAACTTCTAGATTATAGATCAATTGGTGACCCATTTCATCAATGGGTCAAATGCTAAAAGAGAGAGTTTTCTTATTCGAGCATTTTCATTCAAAACAAAGGTGCTAGAGCTTCCTACCTCTAGTCTTGCCTTCAAAACCGGCGAAATCTTGACTCGGTGTGAGACTCAAGCTTGAGGCTACCCATAGAATCTGGGCGGCCACCACCCTGGGACTCCAACAGCCACTATTCACTAGTGTTGAGCGGTGGTCCTCAACTAGAAGTGGACATTCCATCATTTAGGACGACCAGCTTCACAGATGAGGAAAATATGCCAAAGGTTGGATCGACGTGTTGGATGAAATGAGAGTCATAGCCCATCAAAACTTGGAGCTAGATTTCATTTCCTTTTTTTTTTCTTGAGATGAATGTGGAATGAAGCCACTTCCTTGCTTGACCTTTAGATGAGGATGACGTTGAGCTTGAGCTCGAGAAGTGAGACCAAACCATAAATCATCCAACTTTGTGGAAACTTTGGAGGGGATAAGGCATTGATGAAGTATACATTCAAGCATACAAAATGACTTATCTTTCAGTCATGATCCCATGAGGAAAGGAGGCTTCCCCAAGCCAAAGGAGATGATCTAGCTCTACCTGATTCCCTTATGAAGATTAGTCTAAAGCCATGATGATCATTCTATACTCAATATCCAGATTCAAGAAAGTAGCTCGACTGAACACCCACCCAATCTCTCTTTTGTTGATACACAATTTGATACGCAATTTCTGAACCTAGATTTTTTTCTCAAAAATGGGCTATGTTGATTGGAAAATGATTGGAAGTGGTTGTTTTAACTCACCTTTCAATTATTCACTCCTGAAAAATTGTGTCAAGTTTGAGAAGTACTTATGCAAACCCATTAGGCCATTTTCCTTATGGGGATAGCTCTATTGGTGCTTGCTTTTCAAAACAAACAACAAACTTATTGAGGTGAACAATTGTTAGATGAAAATAGAGAAACTTCAAACTTCAAGTCAGCAATTTCTTATAGAATAGAAGGAGCTCGACTCAGAATTATCATATAGAAAGATGTGAATGTGAGAGGAGGTGATAGCAGAAAGGAGAGGGAGATAACTGAAAAGAGAGCAATCTCGAAAGGAGGGTGATAGCTCGAAGGAGAGGAAAGAGGTGAGTGAAGTTATTTGTTATGATAAAGAGAAGTAGTGAACGAGGATGGTGAGCTAGGTTTTGAGAAGGTAGAATAAGGTAAGGTCAACTAGATGATGATTGACCGATTCAATCATATGAACAAAACTTTCACTTGAGAAGGACTCCTTTCTACATGAAAGCTTATCAGGATGTCTTGAGTTCTTTCTTCCAATCCTAAACCTCAAATCAAAAGAAGACTAGTTTAGAAGATTGAGATTCAAGGTGAAGTTCTCTTTCTGTTCTGTAAAGAAAGACAAGCGATATTCATTTGGGTACGATTGTATAGGCAAGACATCTACATTTTTCATTAAAAATTTCAGATAAAAAAAGTGCTATGAAGCTCTTCTAAACTTGACTTGCTCATATACATGCTTTGGGATTGGTTCTTGAAAAGGAAAAGCTCCCCTTAATGTCGCTTTCTTTAGTCATTCACCCACTTAGAGCTCAGACTCACTCTCACATCGTAAAGTCTATCGATGTTGTATGACAGAGCAGATTTTCTTGAGCTCTGGCAATAAGCACTTTCGGTCAAGTGCTCTATCTTTCTTTCTCTTTGATTAAGCAAGACTACGTTCCTTATTCAACTAGGTGACAGGACCATAGCATTGATTAGAAAAGTTTGAGGAAAACCGTTTTTCATCATCCGATCAAGTCGAAGCAACTTTCTTTTTTCTCCATGAAGGTAAGCTCATAAGAAAAAAATCGAGTCAGGTGCATAATCAATCATCCCTCAACCACTGAATATGTTTGTTTGTCTTTCTGACCTTTTTGAATTTCTAAGGTCCCTACTTGGTGGTGACGCTCACTCAATTTCTATGTTCATCCCTTGCCTGGTTCAAACCATGGTCATTCTTCAAAAAGGTATAGGATGGGTTGGAGATTCTTGAAGAAGATCATTTTTACTACGAAACACAAGATTGAGAGTTTCTTATCAAAACCCTTCTTTGTGGTAGAAGTCTTTCTTGGTTCTCAGAAATATGTTGGTCTTATAGAAATAATTGGGGTTTCAATTCATCCTTTCAAGAATTAGGCGGTCTTCCGAGCGGGGCCTTTTCTTTGGTGGGTAACATCGGAGCGAAAGCTATGAACTTAGAAGAGGAGAGCAAATGGAAGAAATGACATGAAATCTTGTGGACTCTAATCAAATGATTTGGGATTCAGTGAAAGAGATTCTTTTCTCTACTAAGAGTGGACAAATTGGGGTACCAACCATGTCCCATTGATAGATATAGGTCTTTTGACTAAACGATTGATGTGCTTCTAGAATAAGTAATAATGAGATCACCATTTTAGGAAATGGTGTGGAAATGTTACATTGATCCATAAGCTCAACAAACTCTTGAAATAGTTGAAGCTAACTTTAGTAGAGTGAGGGTAAAGAGCAATTGAGGCAAATCTAGCTCGGGCTAGGACCGAGTAGAAGCTATCAAAGTGATTTCTATTAGTAATCAATACATTCAATCAAAATCAAAAGAGTTCTTTATTATACACTACACTACATCTTGATTCCACAAATTGAACACAATGAAGTCTAATTTGATGAATCGATGATAGAAAAGAGGATGGGTAGAAAACTTCTTAGATACCATGGAATTTCTTTCTATTGGATTTGAACCAATGACTCCCTATGAAAGTAATACTAACCAGGTTAAGTAGGTCATTTATCACCATAAAAGGGTCTCCATGACTTGATGGATTATAAGTCAAATATATTTTTAAGCAATCAATCTTTTACCGGTAAAATATAAATGGATCAGAGTTCTCATGGGATTATGGGATACCCTTCTTGACAAGAAATTATCTTTATGTTCAAATGGTTATGATAAGGGCTATAGCTAAGTTAGGTAGAGCACCTTGTTTACATGCACTAATGTTTTCCAATGCAATGACCATAATTGATCTTTTTTGAGAAGTTGATGTCTTACTCGGTAGATTCAAGTGAATAAGAGAAAAGAGCCTTTGGTTTGATCAGTTCAAGTGAATTTGATGCAAATCAAATAGAACACATTGTAAGGTAAATGCCCATTCCATTCAATGTGGCATAATGAGTATAAGGATCTCAAAAGAACCTCTTTTCATCCTATAAACTTTGAGGGTATATGAAGTCTCATATTTGACTCTTTGCATTGATTGAGCAATAGAAATTTGCATTGATACAGATGAGATGAAAGCATGGAGCCACTCAAATAAAAATATGGTGGACTAACTTCTCTTTACATCATTTGATGAAAGATCCCAACAAAATATGTTGGGTCTTTGAAAGCAGTTAATCATTTGATCAGTTTTCTTTTTTCGAAGGTCTACGGTTCAAGTCTGTATAGCCCTAATACATTCCATTTTTGTTTTGTAAAGAAATTGTAGTAGTAGGAGGAATAAGAAAAGAAACAAAATAATTCATTCCAACAAACCTAATTGGTATTTATCAAATCTCGGATCAAAGACCCATCTCTCTTCATCCACTTTCATGAATTACATATGATATTTTTCTTCTTTTCATTATTTTTCATTGAATTTCCATTCTGAATTGAAAATGGAATTTATCATTTCTTTCTTGAATTCTGAATTCTTGAATTTCTTCTTGACTAGAAGATCAAGGATTCTTCACTTTCACTTTCTATTTAGAAGATAGAAGATCAATATAAAATAGAAAAAAGATACATAAGATAAGAAGTCTAAACTAAGTATAAGAAGACTTAGTATAATAAGAAGTAGAATAGAAAAGAAAATGAACTAAGTCTAAGAGCATGCTATATCTACACATCATATATAGAAATAGAAAGAGAATTGAAAGGAGAAAAAAAAGAAAAAAGAGAAGTGGGATGACATTAGATGAATCTTGAAACAAGGTATGTCCTACATCAAACAAACTCACAACTATTCAGCTTTCTTTGATCAAAATTCTTTTTTTGTTTCATCTAAGAAGTTCTAGATGATCTGAAGATTCCAATTCAAATGGAAGAATTCAGCCTATTCCACATTCATATCCACATTCATAGAGTACTTTGATGTTTTTGCTTCCACAAATGTGAGATTTTCTGGGCATTCCTAAGAATATCAAGCATTATTCCTATCTTGGCATTTGTCATTTCTAAGATTTTAACCCTGATTAGGGAAGGTCTAAAAGCTTTCTAGTTATGAATCAGGTATAGAACCCATGGGGTATGCTTGGGTACAATTCAATTCCTATTACATGTTTGCTCTAGTTTATGTTGATGTTGAAATAGTCTTTCTTTATCCATGGGGAAATGAGCTTTGATGTATAGGTTGTATCTCTTTATAGAAGCTTTCATTTTATGCTTATCAAGTTCGTTTATGCATGGTGAAAAGGAGCGTTGGAATAGTCTTAGAATATTTAGATAATCAAAAGGCAATGGTTTTCTTTGTCAAAAGAAAAGGCAAAGTTTGATTCTTTTCAGAATCAAAGGATGACATTGAAATAGTTATGAATTTGGTTGAGTTTCCATTACTTAACCAAAATTCAATTCTTTCAACTACATCGAATGATCTCTCAAATTGCTCAAGACTTTCCGGTTTATGGGCTTCTCTATGGTACCGGTTGTTGTTTCATTAAATTTTCTTCATTAATAAGCTCATTGACTTTGATCATTATGGGTTGGTGCCAAGATCGAGCAAGCACCTCATTTTCATAGAAAATAGTCACAATGAAAATGGTTCCCTCTTTAGTAAGATTCTATGAGAAAATGCTTGAACCAAAATATGTCATTGCTATGGGAGCCTGTCTTATTAGAGGATGTTCAATATTTGATCTTGTTATGGAGTCGATAAGCTAATTCCTATGGATGTCTATTTGCAGTCACTAAGCGAGGCAATTATAGATGCTATATGAAACTTCATAAGAAAATATCACGAAAAATCTTTGAAGATAGAATGGTGTATCAACGGAGAATCGATGTTTTACTACTAATCACAAGTTTGACCTTGACATCATGGAAATTACGATCAAGGATTACTCTATCAATCACCATCTACTTGAGATACCTTTTGGATTGAAATCTTTTTCTTCTAGAATTAGTGAATGCATAGTTCCTTTGTGTAGAATAAGAAGAACAAGTCAATCATGAAAATGAAAAATTTCATTGTCAATGTGAACAAAAGAAAATGTGGGAGAGATGAAGAAGATCTGAGGTTCATTTATTTGATTGGCTAATCAAGCATGAGCTAATTCATAGATCTTTAGGCTTTGATTGCCGAGGAATAGAGACTTTACAAAGAAAAATAGAGGATTGGGATTCCATTGCTGTCATTTCAAATGTATATGGTTACAATTATTTACGCATTGAGTGTGCCTATGATGTACCACCAACCAGATTTTGAGCTAGTGTGTATCCCCAAAATCAAAATACGATATGGTATAGAGAAACCAGAAGAGGTAAGCATAAAAGTCTTTGCTCGTAGGAGTAATCCTCAAATCCTGTCAATTTTTTGGAATTGGAGAAGTGTTGCATGAACAGGAATCTTATGATATGTTGAAAATTTCTTATGAGAATCATCTAAGTAAAAAAGGGTTTTTTTTATCATTCAATGAGCATCTTGGCATTTCCCTTCTAGATGAAATAGAGTAAATGGACTTTCATTCGTATTATGGAGGGGATCAAATAAAAAAAAAAGAGGCTCTCATTGCTATTCTCCAATTGGAAAGAAATCATCTAATATACATTTCGTATGAGCAGAAACAATAGGATGACTCAAAAGAATTATGTACCATGAACTTTGTACCGTGCACATCACTTAGTGGGGACCCCAAAAAATCACTTGAGCAAGAGTGAAAAGAGGAAATTGGAAAGAAAAGGAAGAGATGAAATGAAGAAATGCAAAATGAGCGAATCGAGTTTCTTGTGTGTTTGAAATACATCCTTTCTATTCCTATCCTTCCACTCTTTGATTGAATCCTTTTAGCTCATTTTTTTAGCTATAAATTTGGAGATATATATGAAAATAGAACATACTTTTGGAATAAGAAAAATATGAATAGAGAGAAAAAAATACAAATGAAAAAAAAGTCAAGAATATCTATTCTGATCCTTCTCAATGAATTCATTTCATTTATATGAGGTATGAATATCTATCCGATACATTCTTCATGTGTCAGGAACCAGATTTGAACTGGTGACATGAGGATTTTCAGTCCTCTGCTCTACCAACTGAGCTATCCCGACCATTTCTCGTGCATCATCCAAGCATAGTACTTATATCTATGCCAATGAAAAGAACAAAAAAAGAAAATCTTCACAAATTTCTTAGATCTTCAAAAAGAAGACTTTCTTTGTCAATGTAAGTAAAAAGATATGGACTATGAATGATTCCATAATGGAGATTCCTTTCACATATATGTTCATATCGTATTATACAAAACAAATGAGATTGGATTGGAAGAAGATAAGGATTTCTATTGTATCCATTTGTGAAAGAAAGAATAGAGTGAATGAAATGAGAAAGATATTTCATCTTGTTTCCTGAGCCGATGAAAAAAAAAGAGGATGAGGATAAAGAAAAAGTGAGGAAGTAAAATGGGCTTTTTATTGGGGATAGAGGGACTTGAACCCTCACGATTGAAAAATTCGATGGATTTTCCTCTGACTAGAAATTTCATTCTTGTCAGTATTGACATGTCAAATGGGACTCTCTCTTTATTCTCATCTGATTCATCTTCAAAAGATCTATCAAACTCCGGAATGAATCATTTGATCCTGAATATTCAAATTGATTCTTTTTCAACTTCAATTGGAATTGATTCACAATAACTCTTCCATTATTCATATATTTTTTCTCTCAAAACAAAGATTTGGCTCGGATTGCCCATTTTGAGTTCAGGGTTTCTCACGAATTTGGAAGTTACCACTTAGCAGGTTTCCATACCAAGGCTCAATCCAATCAACTATGTAGCATCTACCAATTTTTCCATATCCCCCCTTTCCTTTGAGATAAGGATCAGTTGTAATTCCATCCAACTCTTTCATTTCTCTTGGCACTTTTTCATTCATTAGGTAATGATTCTATATCAAAAAAAGTGTATGTCTATTTTCTTTTTTTGCCCACCCTTTATTCCATATTCTATCATTTCATCTCTATTGGATGAACCTTCTTTGTTTCAATACAAAATGATTCTATCAATGATGTATCCACAATTCAATATGGATAGATATATCCCACATAAATATATATGCCTTTCCTCCTCCTTCATTTTGACAGTGCAGTTTGGAATAGTGGAATGGTCGATATTCATTCTTTTTTTTTCATTTCAATTTCATTGATATATTGAGATTTTAGATTCATATATATGAATATGGAATAGAATTTCTATTTCTATTTAGATAGAGAATTTCTCTAGATCTAAAGAGTTTTCTTTTCTATTTTCTAAAGAGAATCTCAAATCTAGAACTAAGAAATAGAAGAAATTGAAAGAATCAATAAATGAAAGAAAAAGAAGAAGAATCACTAGGGAATAGCTAAGATCGATAGTTTCTGTATTCCTATACACTATTGCTATGATATCCGCCCTTAGCTCGAGGTTAGAGCATCACATTTTGTGTCGATGGTCATCGGTTCAATTCCGATAGCCGGCTCTTTTTCTTTATCGATTTTATTCTTTCCATGATTGAAAATCTCTACTCTCGCTTTCTCTAAATGTCAGGTCACTGATCTATTATGTCATGGTAACTTTAAATTTATAGCTATGAATAAAAGTTACTAGAATAATGAGATCTCTGGAGAAATTGGAAAACGTAACCTTCACTTGAATTTCCTATATATACAAAAAATATGAATATTGAGAAAATTTTTTTCTTCTATTTTGTAGGACTTTAGTCAATTGAGATTTTTTTTGCTGATCCTTTAGTTCAGTCTGAATTTCTATTTTTTTGTCAAATGAAAGTGAATCAAAAAGGAGCCTTTATATGTCTCGTTACTGAGGACCTCATTTCAAAAAAATACGCTGGGGCTTTAGGGACTAACTAGTAAAAGACCCGGTCAGTGATCTTCAAACCAATTGCGCTCTGGAAAAAGATCACAATATCACGTCTTCATTTAGAGAAACAAAATTATGTTTCCATTATGGTGATGAGCGACAATTACTTCAATATGTGCATATTACTGGAAAAGCCAAAGGGTCAACAGGCCAGGTTTTACTACAACTACTTGAGATGTGTTTGGATAACATCCATTTTTGATTAGGTATGGCTTCGACCATTCTTGGAGCTAGACAATTAGTTCACCATAGACACATTTGAGTGAATGGTCGTATAGTGGATATACCAAGTTCTTGTTGCAAACCCCGAGATATTCTTATTATGAAGGATAAAGAAAGATCGAAAGCTCTGATTCCAAATTCTTTTGTTTGATCCCCCACGGGGAGTTGCCAAACCATTTGACTATTGACTCCTTACAATAGAAAGGATTTAGAAAGAAAATACAAAGAATAGATAGTAAATGGATCGGTCTGAAAAGAAATGAGTTGTTGGTCGTAGAAGATTCTTCCTGTCAGACTTGATTCTAACGAAAATACAAAAGCAAGGTTCATACAATTTTGACTCCTTTCACTATGGTCAATAGAGTACCTCGTGCCCTATCTCATTCATGTATCAAAAAAGGATTGGCTATAGGATTTTTTTTTCTTCTTTTAATATCAATACAATCTTTCTATTTGTATTTGACCTATCACAGGGATGAATTAGGGATAGATAATGTCTATGAAATAATGGTTTGACCATTAGAATAATTATATCAATTCTTATTTGATTTGATACATTGTAGTCGGTAACGTTGATGAATGAAAAGAAACAGAGAGAGAGGGATTTGAACCCTCAGTAAACAAAAGTCTACATAGTAGTTCCAATGCTATGCCTTGAACCACTCGGCCATCTCTCCTACAAAATATTCTTCTTGACCAAAACCTGAATGAATAGCGAGTCTTTCATCTTCATTGTAGTACATGTATGACCGCCCAATGGTTCCATAAGAAGAAATTTCTTTTCCAATTTCCTATTTATCAACAACAACTTCTTTCATTAGCTAACCCATGGAATTCTTGAATCGTTTAATGAATCTTTCTATTTCAATTGTATGGTGTGGCACATACATGTTATGCAAACAAAAATTATGGTTTTTTTATTGGAATTTGATTTTCTCATGGAATGATTCTTCCATTCTTTTCCTTTTTATTTTTGGATCATAACTAAATCAAAGATTCTCGAGTTATCAAAATCCATAGGAAACTTGGTTATTCAACTTAGATGAAATAGTAATAGTCATTGGTAGCATACGAAATTGGAATGAAATAGAATCTGATTCCACTATGGAATTTCATCTTTGTCCAAAAAGGGGACACCACATTTTTTCCAATGAGTCTGTTTTTATGTTCTTTTGTACTGTACAATTCCATTTTTATGGGATTGTTTTCCCCAAAGGGTGAGAAGAATTATAGAATGAATTGCTAATTATGCCTAGATCTCGAATCAATGGAAATTTTCTTGATAAGACCTCTTCAATTGTAGCCAATATTTTCTTACGAAGAATTTTGACAACTTCAGGAGAAAAAAAGGCATTTACCTATTACAGAGATGGTGCGATTTTCTTTTTTTTGTTTTTGACCCCTCAATTTTATGAGAAAAAGAACGTAGTTAAGAATAGAAAAAAAATTAGTGAAAGAAACCTACACTTGGTGAAGGTGAAGTTTAGAGATAGAGCAATTCCTTATCATGTATCCTCTCAATTGATCGCCTTAGATGCTTCAATTATCGATTTGAGTATGAAGCGAAAGGTTACATCTACAGGTTTTATATTGGAGGTAAATACTACTTCATTTAGTACCAATAGGTGGCATCGGGGAAAAAGCACTACACCTAGGAATCAACAACACAAAAACTTTATTCTAAATCACCCTTTTCCTTATCGGTATCGAGACTCAAAAGAATGGTTAGGAAAATAAAGATCCATCTCATTCATACTTTTGATACCCGTATAACCATCAAAGACTGCCAGGACTAATTCCAAATCATAAGCGTTGAGTACAAATAAATCTTTGGAGTGACTATTTCTATCTAGCATATCATTGGTGTTAAGAAAAAACCTCTTGTGGGAATGTTGGCTAGAAATTTCTTGTCAAAATACCGCTCTGTCGTTCATAATGATAATGAGAATAGTGAAATTTTGATTACATGAATTCTTCCTCTTAGTACTATGCACGAAGGGAGGAGCCGTATGAGATGAAAATCTGTGAACAGATTCTTTGACTAGAATGAATGACCGTAATGGATGTAAGCTCAATCCGAAGGATAGATTTATAGAATTCTTAGGAAGCTATGCGACCAGGAATTGATCCCTATGATCTAAGTTATATACTCTATGACATAGGTCTTATACACACAAGCAACGGAGAACATACAAAAGCTTTGGAATATTCTTTCGGAGCACTAGAACGAAATCCATTTTGACCACAAGCTTTTCAGAATATGGCCGTGATCTATCATTGACTATCTTCACTATAGAAAGAAAAAGATGGAATTGTCTAGTAAATACTAGAAAAAAGATAGGCTTTCTACATAGGAATCATCCAAAGTAACGATTTTGATCAACTGGCAAGGAAAATACTTTCACGAGAACCAAAAAAAATTGGAAGAAAGAGGTATGGCCTATATACTAGACTCTATGGATAAAGAGAAAGAGTCAATTGATAGAAAAAAGTAAAGATCCATTAGTAAGCTATTCTTTGTAAATATAGTTGAAGCTTACTTATGTCATGATATGGGATAAAAAAAGTAAATCCACTTATGTAATAGAGTCGATCTACTAAAGTATTGGAGCGGGTAGCATCAGATCCCAAAGATAGTAAGTTCTTTTTTCTTAACGGAGGAAAGTATTTTTCAAAGATTCTATATAAATAGAAATATCATATATCATATATGAAATATGAAACCGAGATAGTGACCTTTCATAAATTCTAATGATATCAGGGGATATCTATGCTTCATTCTTCTAAAGGTGGGAGAAGAGAGAAAACTCATCATTGATCCAAATTAGAATTGGAAACTTATGCAATAAACATCTTCTAGTTAACCCAAGAGAAAATAGAATAGATTGATAAGAAATTTCATTCAGTTAGCATAAGATAGATTCAGAGAAGATGGGATGCAAAAAGAATCAATTGCTGAGCCGTATGAGGTAGGAAACTCTCAAGTATGGTTCTAAGGGAGGGAATTTACTAACCTATTCTGATCGAGGAGAACAAGCCATTCTAAAAGGTGATTTGGAAATTGTGGAGGCTTGGTTCTATCAAGCTGATGAGTATTGGAAACAAGCTATAGCGCTTACTCCAGGGAATTCTATTGAAGCACATAATTGGTGAAAAAGAATGAGGCATTTTGAATAAGACCATTCTATTTTTTTTTGGATCTAGCAATCAAATGAAAGAAATCATTCCTATGAGAAGATCCAATCAAGAATTTGATTCTATTCTTTCTCAATTTCTCAAATCATTAGATTTTTTCATTTTTGATGAAAGCCAATCTATATGGGCACTTCGCCATTCAGATTCTAAATAGAAAGAAGCTAAGTTGCAAAAAAATCATTTTTTTGTTATCCTGGGAAATGCTTTGGTAATAGAATAGGACACTGTTCTTTATGTCATAAGAAATTCGAACACTTGCCCCGGAGTGACTTCAATATTCTAATTTCTCTAGTGAATAACAAGAAAATAGATGGATGGAAGATAGGAAAGAAAGGGACTAATCATAAAGAAAATATCTATCTTTCATTCACTAAAACTTGATTGTTGGCAGGTCTCTTTGTATGTGTTGTCCAGAAAGAGGAGGACTTCATGATTATTCGTTCACCGAAACCCGACGTGAAAATTGTTGTCGACAGGAATACTATAAAAATGTCTTTCGAGGAATGGGCCATACCCGGCTATTTCTCTAGAACAATAGCTAAGGGTCCTGATATTACCACTTGGATTTGGAACCTACATGCTGATGCTCATGATTTCGATAGTCATACCAGTGATTTGGAGGAGATCTCTCGAAAAGTCTTTAGTGCTCATTTCGGCCAACTCTCTATTCTCTTTCTTTGACTGAGTGGCATGTACTTCCATGGTGCCCATTTTTCCAATTATGAAGCATGGCTAAGTGATCCTACTCATTTTGAACCCAATACCCAAGTAGTTTGGCCAATAGTAGGTTAAGAAATATTGAATGGGGATGTCGGCGGTGGTTTTTGAGGAATACAAAGAACCTCCAATTTTTTCAGATTTGGCAAGCATCTGGAATCACTAATGAATTACAACTCTATTGTACCGCAATTGGTGCATTGTTCTTTGCATCATGCTTTTGCTGGTTGGTTCCATTATCACAAAGCGCTCCCAAATTGGCTTGGTTCCAAGATGTAGAATCTATGTTGAATCACCACTTTGCGGGGTTACTAGGACTTGGGTCTCTTTCTTGGGCGGGACACCAAATCCATGTATCTTTAGCGATTCACCAATTTCTTGACTGGAGTTGATCCTAAAGACCTAATGAATTTATTTGTTATCTTGAATTGAGATCTTTTGGCACAACTTTATCCAAGTAGAGGAGCAATGCCCTTTTTCACCTTGAATTAGGAAAAATATGCAATTTTTTGAGTTTTCGTGGAGGATTAGATCCAATAAGGGTCTTTGGTGAGTGATATTGCACACCATCATTTTATTGATTTTTCTGATTGCATGTCATATGTATAGGACTAATTGGGCCATTGGTCATGGCCTGAAAGACATTTGAGAGGCTCACAAAGGTTCGTTTATGGGCCAGGGCCAAAAAGGTTTCTATGAAATCCTAACAACGTCATGGCATGCTTAATTATATTTGAATTGGCTATGTTAGGTTCTTTCACCATTATTGTAGCTCACCATATGTATTCCATGCCCCTATCCATACCTAGCTATTAACTATGGTACACAACTTTTGTTATTCACACATCACATGTGGATCGGGGGATTTCTTTTAGTTGGCACTGCTGCACATGAATCCATCTTTGTTCTTTATGATATGAGACTATGATCCAACTCGATCTGATCGATCTATTAGATCGTGTCCTGATGATCATATCATCACATCTGACTGGGCATGGATCTTTCTAGGTTTTCATAGTTTTGGCTTGTCTATTCATAATGAGACTATGAGCACTTTAGAGCATCCTCAAGATAGATTTTAGATACCGCTATACAATTACAACCCATATTTGCTCAATGGGTACAAAGCACCCATGCTTTAGCACCTAGCATAACAGCTCCTGGTGCAACAACAAGTACCAGCTTAACTTGGGGAGGTGGTGAGTTAGTAGCAGTGGGCGCAAAGTTGCTTTGTTACCTATCCCAATTTTTACTGCAGATTTTTTGGTTCATCACATTCATGTATTTACAATTTATATGACTGTATTGATCTAACTAAAGGGTGTTCCATTTGCTCACAGTTCCCATTTGATACTTGAGAAAGCAAATCTTGGTTTTCATTTCCCTTGTGATGGACCTGGTAGGGGGGGGGGACATGTCAAGTATCCACACGGGATCATGTATTCTAGGTCTATTCGGATGTACAATGCAAGATAGTCATTTTTATTTCGTTGGAAAATGCTGGGATGTTTGGGGTACTATAAGTGATCAAGGAGTAGTCACTCATATCACAGGAGGGAACTTTGTATAGAGTTCCATTACTCTGAATGGATGGCTACGGGATTTCTTATGGGCACAGGCATCACAAGTAATTCAGTCTTATGATTCTTCATTATCTGCATATGGTCTTTTTTCTTAGGTGCTCATTTTGTCTAGGCTTTTAGTTTCATGTTTCTATTTAGTGGTCGTGGTTATTGGCAAGAACTCATTGAATCCATCATGTGGGCTCATAACAAATGAAAAGTTGCTCCTGGTACCCAGCCTAGAGCCTTTAGTATTGTACAAGGACGTGCTGTAGAAGTAACCCATTACCTTCTAGGAGGAATTGCCACAACATGGGCATTCTTCTTAGCAAGAATTCTTGCAATAGGATAATGGCTAGGAGGATTTGAAAGGCATTATTACATTAAGATTCCTAAGGTTGAGCCAAGGCTTAGCTCAGGATCCCACTACTCATCGTATTTGGTTTGGTATTGCTACGCATGACTTGAGTCATGATGATATTAGAACGTCTTTCTCGATATTTTTGCTTAGCACTTTGGACTTAGCAAGAATCTTTTGTGGACATCCGAAATCTGTTTCATGTAGCTTGGCAAGGAAATTTTGAGTCATGGATACAGACCCTTTACATGTAAGACCTATTGCTCATGCAATTTGGGATCCTCATTTGGTCAATCCTGTAGAAGCCTTTACTAGAGGAGGCTCGGTCCAGTGAATATTGCTTATTAGTGTTTATCGAGTGGTATACAATCAGATTATGCACTAATGGGGATCTTTATACTGGAGCTCTTTTTCTATTACTTCTTTCTACTATATCTTTAATAGTGAGTTGGTTACACCTACAACCAAAATGGAAACTAGGTTCAAAAATGCCAAATCTCATCTCAATCATCATTTGTCAGGGCTTTTTGGAGTAAGTTCCTTTGCTTGGATAGGACATTGAGTTCATGTCGCTATTCTGGATCGTGGGCATGAAGGCTATAACATAGAGTTGGAGGCCTCATTTTCGAGACCGTTCTACAGACAAGAATAGACCCCTTCTCGGGGACTTCACTCACTTTAGAGACAGTGAAAGACAAACAAGAGAAATAGAAACAAAGCAAGAAGTGTTGCATCATACCAGATTAAGGACTTATGCTTAGCTTACTAGCACCTTGCTTTTATGAAATAGTATGATTTTCGGCCAGGGGAGAGAGATTTTCTTATCTGAATCTTATCGCTATGTTCTCAGTCTATCTGTTTATTCTTCTTGCACATCGTCTCTCTCTTCCTCATCAACTTTTTTTAGTTTTTAGTCAATTTTTAGAACAAGTGATTTGGAATAGATAGAAAAAAGTGGTCCATTCAAAAGAAAAAGAGATCACACACTAATTAGGAGAGCTCTAGCTCTCTAAGCCATTAAGCAGGAGATCAGAAGAGAAACTTGACTAGCCCATATGCAAACACAACAAAGAAAACCAAACAAAGACAAAGAAAGACACGCATGAAAACACACTACTTTGCATCGACGGACTCTTCTAGTCTCCCCGGTGATCGCGGGTGATAGGCCAAACAAGGAGTTCTTGCAGTTTTTGAGGAGCGCCCTCTTCCTATTTTAAGAGAGCATATTTCAGTCTGAAGAAAAAGCATATGATCCCATATAATCATGTGATTGATGGGAGACATATGCTCCCAAAAGTCATGTAGGGTTTGCTCCCGTTGGAGCATCTCATTTTCTACATTTTGAATGGAAAGATGAATTATCTCAAGTCTGGAAGAGATATGCATGGCTAAAGTTGGTTTGGCCCCGTCTCCCTTTGCTTGCTATTTATAGGCGTTGGAGGCCCTATACCCAGCTGTGTCTTAGTTTTGATCATTTCAAACCTGAACCAATCCACTAGATTGAAGTGCGTTGAAGCCATACTATGTAAAGCCCCTCCAAAAAAAGTGAATTGAAGCGCAGCCATGAATAGGAGGCAATAATAGAGCACCCAAGCGAAGCGTCAATTCTATTAGAGAGTACTCCACCATGAAGTTTTTCCTTAGCCAATCGTCACTCAATAGCTCCATCCTAGTTGAGGAAAAAGATGTTTGGCTGAAGCCCTATCTCTGATCAGATGCTTGCTTTTTCCTGCTAGCATGCTAGTTAGAGTTTATGATTGCTGTTGTTGTTTTGGTCTGGTTTTGGTTCGATTTCTGCTCAAAATACTAACAAGAGAAGAAAGAAGAAGAGAAGGGCTAGCTGACAAGGGACTAGTGACCTAGCGGACTAGAGGACCTGGGACTTCTTTGGTTTTGAGACTACACACTTGGTACAATTATGCTCTAAGTATGGGCTCTTGCCCCATTCATAAAGATGAAAATTGACATGACACAATCCACGAAGAGTATGATGGACCTTGCTTCTCTTGATTCCCCACCCACCTCCCGTAGATGGGGATCAATAGAAAGATCTATATCAAAGATTGCTTTTAGCTCTATCTTTTTAGAGACAGGCAGCGTTAGAATTATAATGAGATACATCTCAAGTTTTTTAGAACCATTTGACATGTAGTGCCTCTATTGAAATAGTTCTCAAAAACTCGCACAAATTTTCATTGGGTATCAAATGATATTTTTATGTATTCTTCATGTAGTTTCTTTTCTTCAATTAAATATTCATTGGAATGAACCATAACTATGGAACCCGATTCCTAATAGATTGATCCCAAAATAACATATCCAAATTAGGAGAAATCCTATAAAAAATGTTGAATTCGTACCTTAGTCTTGCAATTTTGGATTTATTCTAGTATGTAAAGAAATTGCAAATATGGTCCAAGTCAGAAATGCCCAAGTTTCCTTAGGGTCCCAATTCCAATAAGAACCCATGCTTCATTAGCCCATACTGCTCCAGAAAGAATTCCTATGGTGAAAAATGTAAACCCTAAACTAATTCCACGATAACTCCAATAATCCAAACGTTGAATTCATTGATATTTGTCAAAATTTTAAAATGAGAGAAAAGAAGTTCATACACTTCCTTTTTCGTTCTCCATATAACCAAAGAAAATGACTTCCTTCAACTTCAAAAATTCTTATTTTGAAAAAAAAGAATTCGATTCTTTTTTGAAATGTAATCACTATAAGAGCAAGCGATAATAATGATCCACATAAAGAGACATAGCTCAAGAGCATCATATTGGCATGCATTATTAACCATTGAGATTGTAGAGCAGGTACTAATATTATGGGTTTATGCATTTCATTTGAAAGACCTAACGTGGGAAAACCTTGGGTCAAAATAACACTAGGTGCGATTATTGCGAAATCATTTTTCTGATTCCCAAGATACGGAATCATATGAATAATGGATAAACTCCATGAAAGGAAGATGAACGATTCGTATAAATTATTGAAAGGAAAATGTCTCGAAGAAATCCAACGAATAACTAAAAACCCTGTTATAGAGAAAAAAGTAGCTATCATCCCTTTTTCTGATGAATTACGTAATCCTTTGATTTTGTAGACTAATAAGTTCATCAAATGAATTAGAATCATAATTGAGATGATTGAAAAAGAAATATGAGTGAATATATGTTCTAAAGTCACAAATATCATAAAGAAGATTCCCTTTCCAATAATGGAACTCAGGGAGGGGATGAAATTGAATCTAAAAGAGAAGATTTTCAAGATTTGAGATTCTATTAGATCTATTGTGTCTATATTCTTGATATGAATTCTTATTTGCCTTATATGCCTTTGCCACTCGGTTCGAAGGCGAGATGCTTTAACCTTTGCTTCCTTCTACTAATTTCACGGCGGCAAAATAAAATAATAAGGAAATTCATGTTGAATTGTTGATATTCAATAGGGTTTAAGAAACAATGAAGAAAGATGCATTTCCATTCATACTGAGATGTTCAATCTCCATAATATGGAATTAGTATCTTCATATTCGTAGATTTAGTTTTCAGAATCCATTTTTTCATATCACTTATTCTAAGGATCTGACGGAGCCTATTCATGCATGACATGATTCGGGTATGATCATAGAAAATATTCTCCTCAAGTGAAAACTGGCCTATCCTATGCTACATAAAGGGACCGACATGATGGTTGGATGTGGAGACACGTTGGGTTGTGAATTCCAACTTGGCGGATCAAATCATATATCTGCATGGACCAATCAATTGTTCAAGTCACACACTCCCATAATCCATCCTCTTTTAGGAAAATAGACTTCAACTATTCGATTCATATCAAAGAAACAAGACTTCAAAATGGAATAGAAGTATTTAAATAACATGCCTGATTTTTCAAGAATCCATATTTGTAGCAATAAAAGATTCTTGTTCCTCCCCGATATGAGAAATTATAAATATCTATGATCTGCTTTCTCTATAAAGGACCCAAAATACCTTGCTTACGTATCATTGGAAAGTGCATGAACATAAATATGGCAATAAGAAGAGGCAATACAAAAGTATGTAAACTAAAAAAATGAGTCAAAGTGGACTAGCCCACACTAGCACTTCCATGTAATAATTCTACAAAAAGCGATCCTATTCTAGGAATAGCTTCAGGTACGCCTGTGACAATTTTGACTACCTTGGTCTTGAGGTCAGGAAGAACCAATTACACCAAAAGATGCAGTCAATATAGCTAGAACCACCCCTATCACAGGTTGTTGAAAACCACCCGTAAGATACACACGAAAAACATGCAAGATCCTCATTAGAACCATCATACTTGCTGACCATCGATGAACTGATCAAATCCACCTCAGTCATTATGTATTGAATAGAGAAAAAAGCCTCTGTAATAGTTGGATGATAGTAAAAGGTCATAGCAAACCGTAGCTACTTGTACTAAAAACAAGTAAGCGTAATCCCCATAAACAAGAAAATATATGAGGAGGAACATATTGACTAGTTATATCATGCAATCACTTGAATCTTGAGACGTTCCTCGAACCAATCATATACTTTCTTGAGATAGGTAAATCAAGAAAGACTCCCCCTCTTAGAGATGTATATGAAAATTTCATCTCATACGACTCAAGTCGAAACACACAAATACTGGTTTCAATGGATATGGAATAGAGAGTTTCAAACTTCTTGTGTCTTAGCCACTTAACTCAATTTGACCCAAAGATATGAAGTAAGAAAAATCTAGAATCTCTTCTTTATGCTGAGAATGCCAAGAAATACAATATCAAGTTGGCTCATCTATCTTTCTTTATGTTCATCATGACAGGCCTCTTTCATCTTCTCCCTCTTTTTTTTTTTTTGATTTGATAGGACTTCTCTTGTTGAGAACCTATGAATCAATTGAAACCTTAGATTCATACTAGAACCAAGATGATTTTAGAAAACCAAAGCTAAACTCAAAGGATTTTTGAGTCAAAATCATTTGATCATCACTTCTTCAATGAATGTAATAACTCAACAAAATCTAGAGAAAGAGGTTTCTTACGGAAGTATGAAAGAAAAAATAATTTGATTTAGAAAAGACATATTTCCATTTTTTTTCATCCAATAAGGTATGAATCATAGTTCAAATATTTCTTTTCTTGATCTATTCTATATAGTCCATGCTCCAGAGACTAGAATAAATATATGATGAGGTATAATCATCTTGATAGAGATGATAGGTCCATTCTCTGTATTATCAATTTGATCAATTAGAACAAGTCACACGCTCATATTCTGGAAATGAAATATCAAAACAAATCAATTTCACAATCAAACTACCAGAATGGTCTATAAATCCAAGTCTTAGGTAATCTGAAGTTGAAGTATGAAGTATCATAAGCATTAAGTAAGTATAAGTAAAAGAATCTTTTTTGATTGAAAATCTAGGACTTACTAGTTTTTATGAACTAATTCATTGAAATTCCATCCAGTAAAATAGATGAATTAGAAAATTCTAAAAGAATAAATAGAAATATTGCAAATAGAGCCATTGCAACTCCCATAAGTAGTGTAGTCCCCCACCCTGGAGCTACTTTTCTATATACCGAATTCAATGGTTTCAATAAACTCCCTATGCCAGTTGATCTTGGCCCAGATCTAGAACTACTCTTAATGGTTTTGGTAGCCATAAATCCTCTTTCATCATGGGTTTCAATCTATTGACTTTGTATACCATTCCGTTGTAGTTGTAATGACATTCTCGTGATCCTTTGTGATCTTGAAATTATCAAAAAAATGGAAACATCAACCCTAGTCGCCATCTCCATATCTGGTTTACTTGTAAGCTTTACTGGGTATGCCTTATATACCGCTTTTGGGCAACCCTCTCAAAAATGAAGAGATCCCTTCGAAGAACATGGGGACTAGTTGAAGTAATGAAAAATCATTTCCTTTTTTTAGTTGGAACTTTAGGTTCTCAAAAAAGATAGCAAAAAAAATGATCCCTAAAGTCAAAACTCAGAGGAATATATAAACCAATGCTTCCATAGATTCGATCGTGGTTTATATTTCTAGCTTCCACACCTATTCATTTTGGATTATTTACTAAAGAAATTCAAATTTGAGATTGACAATTTACTATTACTAACTCTTACTATCTATATAGTATTATATATAGATATAGTCATTCATATCTTATTACTATTCGATTATATTCTATTTTGAATTTTTCTATATTCTTCTAATAGTTTCATAGAATAGATTCTTCTATTTCTATAGATTTAGACATCAAAATATAGAAAAAAAGAAAGAGATCTTTATCTATTAGTAGATTAGATTAAGAATGAGATGAATATTTCATAATTAGATGAATATATTCATATTCATATGAAATAGATAATAGAATAAATTCATATAGAAAATAGAAATTCTAGCTTCATTATAGAAATGAACAAATTAGAAAGACTAAATAGTGAAAGACTATACTATATATAAATCTAATCTCAATCTCAATTTAGATACTCTAAATACTTGAAAGACTAGTAGAAAAGAAAAAAAAAGAGAGGGAAGCAAAGGAATTTTGTATCAGACTACTTGTCTCCTTGTAGTTGGTTTTTGGAATGCTCCAAATTCCACTCGAGCATCCAAATCTAGATCAATATCGGCAAAAACATCTCTGAACAAGGTTCTAGTGCCATGCCAAATGGAAAAAGAAAAGCAAAGCAAATGTAGCATGCCCAAAGGTGAACCAACCCCTTGGACTACTATGAAAAACACCATCGATTTCAAAGTAGCCCGGTCTAATTCAAAATCTCACCTAATTGGGCACGCCTAGCATATTTTTTCACGTAGCAGATCACTATAAATGACTCCATTGAGTTCGCCACCATAGAATTCAATAGTTACCCTACTTGTTCAACACTATACTTGGATTATGCCTTTCTAAAAGGAACATCGGCCCTCACAATTTCATCTCCATCTACCAAAACTACCGAAATGTTTCAAAAAAGGTAGGCATAATGCAAAAGAGTTCAGCCTTCTTTCTCTCTCTAAATATGGTGCCCCAACCACCCAACAACTATTCCATCCCCATTATCCATTGAGCCTGCTCTGAAGAATCCCCCTTTCGCCAGATTATTACCAATGTAATCGTAAAAAAGTGAATTTTTTGGGAATTTTAGACCAAGCTTTTGATAAGCTCAGATTTTCGGCTAGTTCGGCCCCAACTCTTTGATATCTTTCTTGCTGGAAGTACCCCTGATCCCACTGATAACGGGTTTGATAATTTGATTGGGGTAGTTGTTGAACCATACCACATAGTTCCAACAACAACGAAAGCTGCAAAAAAAATAACAATAAGACTACTGGAAAGCACAGTGGAAATATTACCCATCTAGCGCCTTTGTATAAATGTTGAGGCAGATGGACACTAAGATGGAATAGACCCGCTAATATGCCTAATGTACCTGCTATAATATGATGAGAAGCTATTCCCCCTGGAACAAAACCTTCCCTGATTTATAGATTGTACTTTTCCCGTTAGTCCATCGACACCCATATTCCAGACCATATAAGCGTTACATGAAATGTGCCAAAGCAAGCCACTCCTAAGAGAAAGAAATGAATTTCAAAGATCTTGGGAAAATCCAAAGATGGTTTTCCCGTACGTTCATCATAGAATCTTTCTAGGTCCCAATACACCCAATGCTAGATAACTGACAAGAAGCACAAGCTAGAAAACACAATATGTGCCCTGCCACGCCTTCCTAACTCCAAATGCCTGGATTCTTTCTAGTCCCTCCCAAGATATTCCAACCCCCCCCCCCCTGAATTGGTTCTTCTTAAACGAGTCATGAAGGGTATAATGAACATGCCTTGTTGGATTAAGAATAGGGTTAGAGGGATTAAAACCTAATTCATATAGAGCCATCGAGCCCAACTAGAAAGCTGTATGCATTATATGGACAGAAAGTAATTGACCGGGATCATTCAAGACGATAGTATGAACATGATACCAAGGCAAACCCATGGAAATACCCCTTTCTAAAAAAGAAAGAGACATTATGTAACTTTCTCGCATTAGAAAAGACTAGACTGTGTACTTCACCTGTTCGGTAGATTTTGTATAGGAAAGGATGAAGATTTCTTTGTATTCCATTCTTTTCTTTTTATTTTGAATGAAATAGAATAGAAACAGATATTATTCTATACCCGATAAGTACCAATACATAATGGGAGGATTTTGAGGGAAAAAATGCATAGATACTTTTTTAGAATTTGAAATCATTCGAACAATCGGCTGATCCCATCGATCCTGTTTGTTACAATCTTTCTTTATTCATTCTGTCTTCCTCTATGAACCTTCCAGTTCTATATCTATATAGAAAGTATATATATATACTCTAATTCTATCTAGATAATAAGATGAAGTTTGATTTTCTATAATATCTATAAGATTCTAATAAGATTCTAAATAGAAATATAGAATCTTCTAAATAAAAAGAAGATGAAAAGATATCAAAATAGAAAAGAAAGAGAAAAAATGATTAAGACAAGATAACCATTGTTACATTTCCATATGAAAGTAAAGTATAGTACTTCATTTTTTCTTTATCTTAATGCCCATTGGTGTTCCAAAAGTACCTTTTTGGAGTCTTGGAGAGGAAGACAGCTTGGGTTGACGTATAGTGTGACTTGTCAGACATATTGGTCATATGGTATTTCCTAGTTATCTCCCCCTATTGAGTCTTCTTTGTTTCGTCCAATCCAATAAATAGATATTCTATATTGTCTTTATTGAACCATCAATAATTAGGAAGCACAATAATTCCTATTGGGGATCAAGATTCTCAATTCAAATAATTGATGGTTTACTTGGACGATAAAAAAGAAAGTATCCAGGCTCGTTCAAAGAATAATTGGAAATGGTCAGAGTCAAAGTAATAGAAAGGGAGTGTAAATGTAGTAAGAGAAATAGAAAGAAGAAATAGGAAAGAAAGAATTGGAAAAAAAAAGAAAATAGAAGAATAAAATAGAAAAAGAGAAAGCATTTTCATCCACCCATGGTCAAAAGTAAGAAACATGATTTCCCTTAGTGAAGTCACATTTCCATTTGAAACTTTTCATCCACCCATGGTCAAAAGTAAGAAACATGATTTCACTTAGTGAAGTCACATTTCCATCTGAAACTTTTCATCCACCCATGGTGTTTTTGTAGAAAATGCATTTCTATACTTCATTTACAGTAGTTTAGAATTATCGAATCTCTAGACTCAAAGGAGAGGTGTGTAGCAAAGAGATGAGTGTCATATTCACAGTGAACGAAGAGCTCCCCTTCCAAATATATGCCTACAATTATCACCTTGCCTCACAATTTCCATGTTGAAGTCCTCGCACTGGGATTAGGTAGGGCCGACAGACGTGGGTGGGAAAGGTATCGGCAGAAAAACTTGACTGAACGTGACGTTAGTTTTGGTTCGATCCACTATCATTTTGTAAGCGGATTGTTTACTGTGCTCATTCTCAAAAAAATTAGAAAAGCCAACTTATCATGATGTTTCTACTCCATTATTCATTATGAAGATGTATCACGTCAGGATCCGTTGCTTAAACGGAATCACACCAACGTTATGGAAGTTCCTGGATCATGTGAAATTAGATTAGTACCAAATTTCAGAATCCTCTTTGGAAAATTGGCTATGGAGATGACGTGCGGTTAGAGATTCTTTCAGATAAAAAGGGGGCCTTCTTTCCAAGCAGGAAAGTCATTTTGATCCAATCCATCCGAAAAAGACACTAGATATGTCAGTGACTTTGCACAAAAAAGCGCTCTCCGAGGGCATGGAATGTATCATTTTTTGGTCAGAATCTTGATAGTAATGTCTATTTTCTATTCTCCGGTCAAAATAAGGGAAGACCCCATTCTTTTTTTGATAGAAACAGAGTTTTGAGAATTCTCCCCAGAATTGGAAGATCATTTCGAGATCTTTGAGCATCTTCGAGGGTTCAATGTGACTATTGTCACTTCAGCCAACACAAAAGATGAGACTTTACCACCATGGAGTGACTTTTTGCTAAAAGATGAAGATGTTGGATAAGCGAAATCTAAGAGATCACAAACGTAGATTGCTCGTGGCTAAATATGAATTGAGATGAAAGCTTTCTAAAGCCTTTTTCAAGATCCTTATCTTTCGTATGATATGCGGGACAAACATCGTTCTAAGTTGTCCAAGTTGCCAAAAAATAGTTCCTTTGCACGAGTAAGAAATTGATGTATTTCCACGGGTCTCCCTCGTGGAGTACTTAAGTTCTTTCGCATTTCTTGTATAGTTTTTTGTGGATTAGCATCTCGAGGTCCTTTGATGGGCATAAATAAATCATCTTGGTAGCAACCCCCAAACCAATAGAACAAAGGTGAGCTCTGCTGGTCCACAAGCAAGGGTTTCTGGTCCATTATCATTTGGCTCTGGACCGAAATAGACAGAGTCATCCCAACTCTTGGATCAGAGATGCTAATGGGATGGGAATCGAAGTGGGGGACCTCTCTACCTCACCTGTCTCCCCAGAAATAGACTACGTATAGGGTAGTACTCTTGGAAAGATAAAAGATCACTACATGAACAACATCTAAAGTCACGAATGTCACTCCCGAGGGATTAAATACTATACTCTTAGAAAGACATTTGATTTTGGTGTTCATGTTCACACTGGAGTGCTAAGGTTGTTCCCACCATTGAAGTCAGAGTTTGGGTGTGGGTCCGCTTACTAATAGGGTTTCAAATGAGAAAGACCAAAAAGTTCTTCTTGGTAGAACCAACGCCAATATCATATTGACTCTCTCTTATCCAATAAGAAGGAGTTTCTGAGAGTGACTTTACTTTCTAAAAATTCTCTCCTTTCCAAAGCTCCACAAAGTAGGTTGCGTAGCAAAGAAAGAGTAATAGGACAACTTTTTTCTTTCTTTGTTGAGATTGAAATCAACGTTATTTCGAGAATCAACCAACTGAAAAATCTGTAGCCTAGGTGATTCACTACCTCCCTCTCCCAAGATAAATCTTCTCATGCAACTTTTTGATTATGAAGGGCGCAAAGCCAATTTCCATCCATAGAAAGTCAAAGGCGGAGCAAAGAAAGAAAGAAGGGGGAAGAAGAGTTGTCATGATAGAAAAGAGAAATGACTATAAGGAACCAACGATTCTCTCTTCTGAAACAACCTATATCCTCCATACTGAACCAGTGTTTGATAGATTATCCAACCCCTGCGAGTTATTGGTGGGGGTTCCCATAGTCTTTGTTTAGCCAGATAGTGACTGGCATTTTTTTTATATCACACACCTCATGTGGATCTAGCTTTCAACAGTGTAGAACACATTATGAGAGATGTTGAAGGGGACTGGTTCCGCTATATGCTTGCTAATGGAACATGTATGTTTCTCATTGTGGTTCACCTTCATCTTTTTTGTGGTCTATATTATGCGAGCTATAGAAGTCTTAGGGAATTTTGTTCGGTGTCTCGGAGTTTTCATGTTCCTCTTAATGATTGTGACATCTTTTATAGGATAAGTACCACCTTGGGGTCAGATGAGCTTAGGGAGCTACAATAATTACAAGCTTAGCTAGCACCATACCTATAGTAGGAGAAACCATAGTGACTTGGCTTTGGGGTGGTTTCTTCATGGACAATTCCACTTTAAATCATTTTTTTAGTCTTCATTATTTACTAACCTTTCTTTTAGTAGGCTAGTCTTCTTCATCTGGCCGCATTGCATCAATATGGATCAAATAATCCATTGGGTGTACATTCAGAGATGGATAAAATTGCTTCTTACCCTTATTTTTATGTAAAGGATCTAGTAGGTCAGGTAGCTTTTGCTATCTTTTTTTTTCCATTTGGATTTTTTATGCTCCTAATGTTTTGGGGCATCCCGACAATTATATACCTGCTAATCCGATGCCCACCCCACCTCATATTGTGCCGGAATGGTATTTCCTACTGATCCATTCCATTCTTCGTAGTATACCTGACAAATCGGGAGGTGTAGCCACAATAGAACCAATTTCTATATCTTTGTTGGTTTTACCTTTTTTGAAAAGTATGTATGTGCGTAGTTCAAGTTTTTGACCTATTCACCAAGGAATCTTTTGGTTGCTTTTGGATCGCTTATTACTAGGTTGGATTGGATGTCAACCTATGGAGGCACCATTTGACACTATTGGACAAATTTCATCTTTCTTTTTCTTCTTGTTCTTTGCCATAACGCCCATTTTGGGATGGGTTGGAAGAGGAATTCCAAATTCTTACACGGATGAGACTGATCACTCCTGGTCAATGAAAAATTCTGACACCAATCATTTTTTCATTGATGAGTGAGGCTTACACCATTCATTTACAAGCAGATGAGTGATCAACCTTGTTGATATAGCTAAGATAGGGAAAAAGACTATACTTATACAATAGGATAGGGTGGTAGGGCTGAACTTTCCAATCTGGAGAGCCAACCATGGAAGCCTACTCTGGAGTTTGAATCTTCCTCTGCCAACTAACTAGGACACGGGGCATCAGGTCATCCATCCATTTAGATTCACAACCTCAGACTAGTACAATGGCCAACATGTGCCTCCGTACATCAGTTGACATCAAAAGAACTGCCTCCACGTAGCCCCTCAAGGCAACATAACTCCTATTATGCCTACCAAGCCTCCAAATAGACTCAAGCATCAAGTAACCAAAGAACCCTTCACAATGAAAGAGTGCATCACTTGTGTCTTTTTTCTGCATTGACAAGATTCTCTACTAGACTTCTCACTCTACTGAAAAAGTGCCTAGAATGTAAAGGAGGACGTCCAATCCTAGAGTAGTTAAAATGAGTTGCCCTAAAAATTGCCCAAGAATGGAAAGAAGAGGTGTTAGATCTCTTCTTTCAGAAGAGAAGGCGTGAACCCTTTCACCTAACCCTCAGAATGTAGCTCCTTCTAATGCCCTCAGTTCATTCTACTTCCTATTCATATAACAAAATTGGATTCTTTCATCTGACCATACTCTATCAAATTAGAGGGTACACCTTATCGAAAAAACCGGCTTGCTTAGTGGTTTTGGCTTTTTTCTTCTGAATGGAATTGGTTCTTTCCTGTAATCCCCTTTTGAACATTGACTAATTCCCCTGGAAGGAAGGCCATAGAAGTTTTGAGAGAACCCGCACTGTATGCTGATAAGCCTAGCTTGGTGGATCAACTAGGGGCTGCTGGAATAAGTCAGAGTGTCTTTATCAAAGCCGGAATGTGCTTAGTATATAAGTTGGACATTGAAAGCATGAAAAAGGCAATTGGGGCAAAAGAGAATAATCCACTTGCACAAACCCTCCGCTTTAGTCGGTATGCTAGCCCATGATCTAGTGTTTTTGTGCGCCCTTATTAGACCCCAAAGAAGTGATAGAAATGTTTCTCGATCAATGAGTGAATACCTTTTGGATAGCCATCCTCACAAAGGGTGTAGCATCGGGATAGATAGAACATGTTTTTTAAAACTTAGAATTTTCATATAGAAAGAAAGAAGTACTCGACTCACCCTTAGCCTTAACCCTCGGATAACATACTAGTGCCTCTAGAGCAGCAGATTCTCTAAGACATTTGGCATGAGAGAGATGCTTCTTAGTTAATTAGTCTGAGCCTTCCTTCTTCTTCGATAGCATCAATGAAATGGCACTCTTTGAAAAGATGGTCAAAGAATTGGATTCTTGCACAACCTAGTCTGTCACAACCCAAGAGGGCATTAGATGCATCAATTCTATTCGTACCAATTTTTGCTAACATCAAATTTGTCGCATCACCTACTCTTCCCTGCATCAACTGAGTCGCTCTATGAGTCCCTCCGTGAAACTCGATTCAATAGCATAGAATATAGCAAAGTAAAAGGAGAAAATAGTCGAGCTCCTTCTATGGCAACAAAATTGTGGTTGACTATTGATTCCAAAAATAACTTTATTTCTTTCACACTCGTAGTTACAAATCTTGGCTGAAGGTACCTAATCTATGTCCGAACTATTGATCTTGTCACGATGTTAGAAAGTGAATAGGGTTGGCACTAACTATGTCATATGTCATTTGCTTTCGTGTATGAATCTCATCTCAACAAAAGAGAAAGATCCGTGAAATACACACTTGCTAGCGTAGAGGTTTCCTATTTAAGTTAGGGGAGAGTTTGAGACATGGTTATCAAATAGATGTCCATGTCATTCAAAATTCTCAAGTCAGATGAATGATGGAGTCAGATTCTTTCACAACTGATTCTCAAGCACCAGATTTCTAGCACAACCTATTCGCAAAGAAGCCCTTCTCCAATAGCCGTGAAGAGGCTTAAGGGAAGAGACTTGCATGTAAAAGAATGCTTCAGATGACCATTTCATTAGCTTCCTTCCAATCTAGCACAGGAGGCGTACAAACAGGGGTAGACTTTTGGTTACGCTTCACGCCTTTTCCATTTCTTGACTTTCTAAAGCTTATCACACTTGCTCAAAAGGTACCTACGATTTATAACTCGGCTCTCACTCAAAACATACTTTTTTTGGACATATTCCATTTTCATTGAAGGAAAAATGGAGTACGGCTTATGGCCTTAGGGCTTAAAGGGACTCATCTAACTTGATCAAGAAAGTAAAGAAGTAGTTTGAGGGCCAAATTCCCAACTCATTCATACTTTTGAGAACCAATTTCATACTTTCTTTCAGAAACTTTCTTTGGGGACTACGCAACTGGATGGCATGAGAACTCTCCTTACTTAACCATCTCGTTCAATAGTGAGTGTATGACCAAAAATTGGGCACACTTCGGGCTTGGATGCTTTCTGACATTCTATTCTAAAAGAGCCCTTCAATGCCGCTTGAACCTTTCACTTACAAAGAAATACTTGATTTCATCTGACCATACTTAGAAATTCTCATATCTGAAGAGGTTCCAAAGAGTATATGTGCTTTTTCTAAGCTAAATAAAGTTCAAGGTGCGAAGCGTTTCACTTAGACAAGTTCAAGGCGATAGGTTCAGTTCCATCCAGTGATCTAGTCTAGCGCCTAGTTCCGAGTCATGCATTTCTAAGCAATCAAGCCAGCCATCTTGAGTGCCTTTGTCAACTCATCAAATTGCATTTCTGGGCCTTAAACAAGCTCATTTCAATTCCTACTTGCATATATTAGGAGAAAGTTTCATCGAGTGGGATTGATCTTCCATCCCATGAGAGTTTCCTGCCAGCTAGTGAAGTTCTATTCATAAAGTCAGTGATCTTACTCCGCAAGTAAGCAAGTGAAAGCAAGGGTTTGGGATTTGATCCACTCGATATAGGGAACGAGCAGATGCTTCATCTTGCTGCCTGACTTGGATTCTCCAGGATATGGTTGCATAGAAGGGCTTGTGCACATGAAGAAGAAAAGGTGCTAGTGCTTCTTGCTTGCATACTCACTAGCTTATTGGATTAGCACCGGCTGGATGGAAACAAACTAGAAAATTCCCATAGAACAAGTAGGAAAAAGAGTGCTAGCAAAGCCAGAAGGGGGCAACTGACAATGAAACTTAATGGAATGGAACTTGAACTGTACTCGCTAATGGAAAAGCTAGGTATTAGATTTGTCTTATTCGCTTGCTAACGAAAGTCATTTGAATCCCCAAAAAAATTGCTCGACTTGCAACAAAAAGCTTGACTTTCAAGTAGTACTTCCCGGAGCACAAAAAGAAGCTTTTTTTGAGTGCCGAAGATGTACACATCTCCTGACACTTCACTAAAGGTTTTGAAGCTAAGTCACTTTACTTGACTAAAAGACTGCCTTCCTTCAGATGAAGTATCTAAGTAGCACTTCCCCTCTGCAAAAGTACTAGAGTAGTACAGACCTGAAATAGAGTATAGATAGGGGGAAATGCCTTTCGGTCAGCAAGGCCCACTAAGGCTAAGTGATAGAGTAAGGTGCTAGACTCATATCGTAGTAAGTTCAACGAGTGGTTAGCGAGACTCAGTTCTAGGCACGGTTGACTGCTATGGGTGACTTGGATAAAATCTCTCTTTCAGGCAATTATCTAAACCTTTTGTTAAGTTCAGGTAAGTTCATGAATTCAATACTTGATTCATTGCCCATGTACAAATTAGATTTGAACCAATATCAACGCTACTTTCCTTTAGTAGATCGTGAGTGGATCAACTGTTTCTTTTTCATTGCTTCACACCTAAGAATTTTGTCAAAAATTTCTAACCGGATCACGGTATGTAGAAAAGAACTGAATACATTTCCAATACCAACATCAACTCTCACTGAAGCCATTTTTTAGTTCCCGCACACTCCCCAATCCGAATTCGTGCATTCTTGTAGTAGCATTTAGGGACCCCCTGAAACTCCCTACATCGATACCAGATGTATGACTTCTTTTCTGATTAAGAAGGTCTTGAATTTGTATTTGATTAACCTCAGGAAGGGAAACCAAAATATGCCACAACCGATACAAGGTCAGAGTCATTTCATAATATAATACAAAGGTAGACCGCTATGACTAGACGACGATGCAAAACTAGGCCAAAATCCGACACTGAACCCCTCTTCTCTAGCTTCTTTTGGTGATCGAAGACTAGCACCTTGACTTTCCTGAAACAATCCCATAAGAAGGGTTCTTGGTCTCCATCAAACTTGATGATTTCATTTTCATGGGTTTGACCCGGTTAGCGGGTTCCTCATTCATTGCCCCTCTAGGTGGTACAAACAAATTCGTAATGAGCATGCCAAGAACGACAGAAACCTGACCGAAAGAAAAAAAAAGTTTCTATATGTTTTCAACAAGGTTGGGCTCAGGTTCAAAAGGCATTATTGAAATGACAAAGCGAACTCAACCAACAAAGGATGACAGTATTGGAACCTAACATTCATGAAAAATCTGGTAACATCACCCCTAGCAAAGGTGCGTAGCAATCGATCTGCATTTGCATTTAGCATTGCCTTTCAACAAATGCATGGACTCTCTACTGCCTTATCTCGCCATTAGATAAGCGCCGCAATCCTTGGTCTCTAGAGCAAGCTCTTCTAAAACTAAAAGAAGAGAGGGTTTTCCCTATAGCTAGCATTAGATGAAGCCGATTTTTCCATTTCGTATAAAAAAAGTAGTGCTTTGGCTCATAGTCGTGTTGGAGCCGAGAAGGATTGCAGCTATCTTTCTAAACAAGGGCTAGGGGGGCGGAGAGAGAATTAGGAAAGCTTGAAGAGTCACTTGCACGATACTTGAGGAAGTCTTGCTTTCTTGTTTGTTCTTTCAAACCGAACAACCAATACTTATTTTTTGAACATTGACTCTTTTTCCTATGACCCTTTGATAACCAACAAACAAGTTCTTTCTTAGACTTTTTTGAGTCTGTTATCCAGTTAGCAATATTTACCTTAGTGTGGATCTTGTTACGGCCATAGGCCAAAAAGCTGTGTATTGCCTCTATCTCTATCAAGAAGTGTAGGAGATACACCTACTAGCACCTTGGATTGTCAATGTAGTTTCATCGGTTAGAGCACCTAAAGACGGAAGTTGTGGGTTTGAGCCCCGTCACTCCCGACCTAGGGATGAATTGATCAATTCATCTTTCCATTTTCTATTTAGAGGGGAGACAAAGAGTAGGATTTAATTCCCAGCAGGAGGTCCTTCTTTCATTTTGCATTTCTCATCAGATAAATCAAGGTGTGGCGCAGCAATGATAAGAACTAGTACCGATTGAAGGGGAGAGACATATGTGGGTTGATCGGAGGTTTCACGATTCAAAGAGAAACCGTACTAGTCTGATCCATCGAATAGAGTAGCAATGTCTTTCGCGGGAGCACATCAATTCCATTTTGTTACGATTCAATATAAACTTCACATAGTGACCCTGACGACAGAGTACTTTTCAGATTCCCCTTTCTTCTAGCTCCAATTCTGTGTAACTTATATGATGAAGCTAGAATCTATCTATCTCATCAATACACTGGATTCTTGATGTATGCATCCTAATCTAAGGAAAGGTGTGGAGCAAGAAAGATTCTGATAGGCAAGGGGTGATTAGTTGTTTCAATGTCTATTTCTTTCAAGTTCCTCTCTAAACTAAAGCTAACAAAAGAAACTCTTTCTTCAGGTAGGGTAGGCGGTTCAGGTCATGGACTCGTGGTAGGCTAGTATTTTGAGTGGAGAAATTCTTTGCTACGCACTTTGCTTCTTGGGAAGGTTACTTTGAGAAGAGTCATATTCTATTAGCTCGCACTTTGAAATTACTAAAGCAAGTCCAGCAGCTTTGGAGATACATTGTCTTTTGTTCAATCGGTTACTCTGTAGATCATATAGTTTTTCTTTTTGGTCACCGAAGAGAATATCCAACCTTCCAGTTCAAGTAAAGGTATCGCAGAGAGAAAGTGAAGTCACTTAAAACATGCCAAGTGGTCATGGTGAAGGAAGGAGTGTAGCATCGGGAAAGGAATGGATAGAAAGAGCTCATTCAGAAACCTGACTTCCCAATGTCAGAAGAGACATTTCATCCCTATCCTTGCCTCTATTATGAATCATAGAAAGATGATGTCAGATTTCTATTGCTACTTGAGTTGGCTGGCTATACACCATTGCAGTTGTAGACCGATCTTTTCTTGTGATCAACCTTCAATGGAAGTCTATGACCTACTAACAACCACTTAATCTATGACCTACTGCTATACACTGAATCAGGATTGTTTGTCATCAGAATCATAATGATAAGCTAACAACCACTTAATCTTTCTTTCTATATATAGGATATAGGATCCTATACGCTAGTCACTCTATGACCTACTGCTTTTCTTTTACCACCGGGAAAGTTAGGAAACTTGACTTCTCTTCAAAGGCGCTAGTTGGCCAGTCCGATAGCTGGTTCAAATGAAAACTTCCTCTGATGTCAAGTGAAGTGAGTGACCAAATTCACTACCCAAGCTGGCTACTTGGGCTATTCCAGGATATCTATTCCGATGGCATTGGGTATCATAATGATTACTAGCAGTCGGGTATCATAATGATGATGAGCTCACTATCGGGTTCCACGCAGAAGTCGTCCCACTTCTTCCCCGGCTCGTCAACTGATGATCATCGGAAACTAGCTATCTAGCCACCTGTGTTCTTCTTAACATCCTCCTATTCCTCATAGTTCATTCTATTTCTTATTCATTTGTTATTGCTTCACATACTTCTTTCTTAAAGCTTGGCTGTCCTGTTGTTTTCTTTTCTTGTCCTTTCTGAGCAGCTTCAGTTAGAACTCAAGTGGAATGCTTGTTGGTGCTCTATTTCATATCTAGTGCCTGTTGGTGACTTACCTCTTCACCCAATGCCTTTCTATTTAGGAAGTGAAAGTCATTTTCGGTGTTACAGTATGAGTTGATGGTGCTGTGGCCTGACCTATGTGACGTCCTACCGGATATCTCATAAATAGATATGATCTAACTCCCCCGATGGAACTTCACTAGCTACAATGTTCACAACTCTACCTTTCTCAATTCAATCTTATGAGAACACTTTCTAGCTTGTTCTATTACTTCTTGTTCTAGTAAGGCTAAAGTGACTCTATCACGAGTCAAAAGGGAGTGAATTCGTAGCATATTCGATTTTTTAAAAAGGGAAAGCATTGGAATGGAAGGCATGGAGTGATGAATAGATCTTGAATTTTGGTATACCAATAAGAAAGAATATGCACATTTGCCCAGGAGGCTCTGGCTTAGAGTAAGCAATCACTCTTCTGGACTAAAGGCAACAATCACTCTACCAAAGATGGTCATGACTGGGGGTGGGTCGATTCTCCAAGATAGCGAGCTTCAATTTGTGATCACGAATGATGCAATGGAGGGTGGATGCAAACGCCCTGTAATGTTTCATAGCGAGAATAAGGCGGTGAATAATTTTGGTGACAATTTTGAAAGCGGCTTCTTACGGGCTGAAGGCGGCATATCTTTGTGGGGTTAGTCATCTTCTTGTTAGCTTGATGGCTATGATGAAAGAGCTTACAACATTTCCTTTGATTCATCAAACCACAACAGTTGATTTTGTCTGCTTGCACCATTCAACTACGTTCACTCACTTCTTCAGGTAGGATTCTTTTCTAAACATTGAGGAGGTGAGCCCTATCAACCACACATTTTAGCATACTAGTGAAAACTAGAATAGAATCCTTGCTTAATCAACTACAAAGAAGGAAGGAAAGGATTACATCCTCTTTGAATGCATTCCTTATTTCTCTATCCATAGAGATAAGACAAAGAGATAATTCAAGGTCTTATGCTTAGAGTGATTCAATAAGAAGATAGTTAGAGGAACCTCAAAGGCCTATCCGAAAGGCAAGTCTTTGTTTCTTATCTCTCTTGTGTGGTCCTTATCTTTCTACAATAGACTAGGATATTTGACTCTTGGTTTGTCTTAATAGATTTGGGGCTTGGTGAGATTGGGTATATTTGGGTTTGGGGAAGAGTGGTTTCTTGTGACCCATTGATTTGTACACTTGTGTGGCTTCTTGGTTGTGGATCGGTTCCTCTCTCCTGTGGATGTAGGCTATGGCCGAACCACATCAATCTTGGTGTCTTCTTCTGTGCTTGATCTCTTTGCTATTGACTTTGTATGTTCATCAATTCCATCGGTAGGCGCGCATAAACAAGTGGTTTGTTCTAACAACTGGTATTAGAACAACTTCTTTTCTTATTTTCACAAAGATCGAGCTCTAAGCTGAGTTTTTGATGTCTTCTGGGAAGTGTAGCCCTTTCAATTATCATACTTTTCTTTTTATCCTTTCAACTTTTGATCTCTTAGACTTTGATGTCTTTGCAATAGCAAGTTCAGTAACAACAATGGCCACAAGAAGAAGAAAAGAGTTGGGTATTCCACGCTGCTACACCGATCACTGACTCCCATACCTTGTGTAGCAAGGCAAGGATGATAGCACTAAAGTAGGGCGACCGTTTGATAGTGACTTCAGAGGGCTGGACAGCATAGTGGTAGGTAGGTGTGAAGTGCTGGAAGTAGAGGAAGGATTAGTCCATCCAAGGCGGGTCTCCCTAATGAGAAAGATGATAAAGAATTTTTTTCTGATAAGTTCCAAAGGGTGTATTTGACGGGCCTACAGATGGCTTTGTGAACCTTGTACCAGTGATCGCATGCTGAGGACCTAGCTTTCATAGAGTAATGAATGCCTAATGATCCAGATTACCAATCGCCTTCATGGGATCTTTCTTAATGGCCTAACTTCACCGATGAGAAGCTTAGCACCCTTTCCTAGTCTGGTCCAGGGGTTGGCCTCTATGCCATTTTGCTTCTTGAGTCTTTTCCTTTTCCCATAGGAAGACAAGAGGGGATCATCTAGCCCACTATGGAATTGATTGTCCACTAGGGGATTCTATGGAGGGATTGACCGATAGCTCACCGATCATCCACTAATGATAACACAATAGATTGATTTTGCAATGGATAAGGGAATGGTTTCTCTTAGGGCTTCGTGTACCATGCCCATCCAACCTGATCAGTGATGGCAACAAGACCCCCAGGAGCGATCGTAATGGTCAATGGTTCCATAAATCCCACTCGATTCTTCCCAATTTTGACCTACCCAGCCTCGGGAAAGCCCTTCTTAGGGCTTATTCAATGCTTGAATGGGCAAGTCCGAAACTCAAGGCGGGGCAGATAACCTTTGGAATGAGGCCAGGAGGTTTGATTAGATTTCGAGCTAGCTCCCAATGATGCATTTTTCCCAGATAAAGATTCATTTTGTTTTGGTCTAGAAGAAGAAATAAGCAAAAAGAGATTCTCCCTTATCAGCCCTCTCGGTATCTCTTCAAAAATGTATCCTTCAGGATGAAGATGGGTATTGCCATCGAGTCAATATCTGCTAATTCTATTGAGAGTGGAACTACTGAACCAAGAAGTAGCTAATCTTCCTCTTTTTCTCTAGTGCTTGGGATTAGGATCTAACCCTCTAACCACTAAGCTCTATTCGACTTCCCAGATTCTTCCTGCTTCATTTCGTATTGAATTTTCTTAGGCACAGGAACTCTTGAAGAACTGCGGTCTCTCGCCCTGCAAGGTGAGCCTTCTTTCGATTGATTACTTTCTTGCAAGATGGCTTCTTTCTAATCTTCCTTGTTCACTATTCATCATTAGACGGTTCATGTTTTGTTAAGAACTCACTAGGAAGATTCTGTAGTTGATGAAGGGGCCCATATTGGGTTAGCATTTCTAGCGACAAAGCACCAATCATCTAGCCTTTGTAAGAAAGTCGAGAGGGGAGGTCGGTGGGGGTGAAATGAACTCTCACTATACTACCTCTTCAAAGCATGTTGGCTAATGAAGAACCGAATCTGCTCTCAAATAAGAAGCAATGGAAAATGTATTATGCAAAACAGAGAAAAGACCTGGACTGACAGACTAGAAAATTAGCCTCAGATCCCGTCCTAGCAAAGTTGCTTCACACCTTAAGATAGAAAAGAGGACATCTAGGTATAGGAATGTGCCACTACACTGGGGTATGAAGCGCAGTCAATATGGAGCTACTGATGCTTATTAGGTGCAAAAGGTAGAGTAATTCCACCTCAAACTAGTGACTCCATATCAACATGTGCAGGTTTCCATCCTAATGTGAATCTGCATATGAAGTCGATGGGAAAGTCCATTGGTTCTCAGTCTCCAGTGAAAATAAAAAAGATTGATCCATTGAGAATCTGGGTTAATGGATCATCCAATTGGAAATGAGAACAAAATACATAGCTCATCAGAAGAAGCTCTAGGATACATATACATATATTATACCACCTATACACCTTCTTTCTTGAAAAAAAGACAATTGAAGAACCCATGAATATGGGCAAAACAAGAAGTCTTGTTAACCAAGGAAAATAACTCATGAGAAAGACAAGATCAAATTAGACCAGAAAAGCTCATGCTCAGGAGAAGAAGAATATATTTTTCTCGAGGACTTTTTCGGTAAAGAGGAATCAAATGATTCAAGTGGAGTTTTTTGTCACATATCAATAAGAAAGACCCATGCTGTGAGTTGTTTCATTCCATAAAGAAACACAAACCCTCAAAAATTCTATTGGACAAGTGGATTCACATCTTTTACAACCTACACAATCTTCGGTTCTTGGCGCAGAAGCAATTTGCTTAGCTTTACATCCGTCCCAAGGTCTCACTTCCAATACATCCATGGGACAAGCTCGAACACATTGGGTACATCCTATACATGTATCATAAATCTTTACTGAATGTGACATTGGGTCTCTAAATTCTAGTTTTGAACACAAAAGATTTTTGATCTGGTAAAATAAGAAAATGAAATCAATCATCTATTTTCTATTGTAGACACCAGATGAATCAATGATTTCTCAAAATCTTTAGAATCAATAGATTTTTGAATCTGTTTATGAGAAAGGGCCAAGATACTTTGATTTTCATTTCAATAATCATGAAATATGAGTTTATGAATTCAATTCATGTTCATTTGACTAGATTTCTATATGTATATGAATTTATATATATAGAAATAGAAATATAGAAAGATTCTAGTATATATAAATAGAATGAATGATATGATGATATATTCTATATCTGATGAATACATTTGTTATTAGGTTAGTAACTCTAAATAAAAAATCTATATGAAAAAAGAGAAGAAAGAAAAGAAATCAAAAGAAGAAGAAGAGAATATTCTATTTCATTCTCATTCTATTAGATTCTATTTAGAAGATTTTCAAAGTCTTATGTTTTGATTTCTATGTGAAAATGGAAGAATTCTGACTACAAATTTGATTGATTGATATGAGTGGATTTTTTGTTGCGATGGATCGATGAAATAATAGCTAGCCCAATAGATGCTTCAACGCAATTATAACAAAGATTGAGAAAATTTCTCCTTTTCATTATCGACTATCAAATAGATCGAAAATGTGACGAGATTGAGATTCAATGAATTGATAAGCTCAAGACACATAAATAGTTCTCTAACCATGCTTCAGCCTTGTGATCCATAGATCGATAGAAAAGAAAAAAAACTTAGAAAAGTACATGCTCTAACATCATTGAGAAATTCCTCATCTATCTCGATTTATTTCAATATGAACAAAGCGTTGACTAGAATAGAAGAATTATAGAATAAAAGAAGATATTCACGAGATTGAAGTCAAATAGATTCAATCCATTTTCATTCTATAATTTGAAAGAAAGAAGTTCTTATTCTATTGGATTATTGATGAGCCATAGTAATTGCACCTATCAAAGAAACTCAAAGAATTCTAGAAATGAGTTCAAAGGAAGAGAAAAATCTATGGATAAATGAATCCCAATTTGTTGAATTATTCAGTCTATTTTATAATTTGATTTGATCTTGTAGTCCAAAAAATTTTGGACCTGGGAAAATAGTCATTAATGAAAAAAAGACTTGTACAAACCGGAAGTGATCCTATCTCTCCAATGGTCCATAAAATAGGAATCATTGGAATATTCGAACCGTTCATGAACATCACAACAAATATGATTCGAAATTTATGGCTCCCACATCAATAAGGAACTGTACAAAATAGGAATTCCTTGAAATATAGAAGAAGGCTATAAATAAGAACCAAAAGGCAAAAATTGGTAATCGACTACTCCTAGATCTCCTAATAGAATAATTGATCCCAGAATCTCTCATTTCATGATCGGTCCAGAAAGGAACTCTTTTTTTTTCTCCTTCCTAATTGAACTCAAAAAAGGAATATCATTAGATAGATAAAAGAAATTTCTTTGGCTAATCCTACTTTCTTCCAAACCAAATTGGTAATCGTTCTTGAACCAATTTTTTCTTTTTTTCATTTTCCATAACTGTTTGAATTGTGTAATTGGTAAGTGACCTAAATCAATTTGATTCTAATTCCATTCGTGATGATCATAAGTAGAAAGCTCATATTCTTCAGTCATCAATAAATAGTTTGTTGGACAATACTCAACACAGTGACCACAAACTATACAGACACCAAAATCAAGACTCTAATGAAGCAATTATTTTTTCTTAATATCTTTTTCAAATTGACATCAATAATGGGAAGGTCTATTGGACATATGTGAACACATACTTCACAAGCAATACATTTCTCAAATTCAAAGTGGATTCAACCACGAAAATGCTCTTATGTTCTTTCTTTTTCATAAGGATATTAAATAGTGACAAGTAAATGATTTGTATAGGATAAGGTAATTCTGAAACTTTGTCCAATGTACCTTGTGGCTCGTATTGTGTGTTTGCCATAATTCATTAACCCAGTAACCATAGGTAACATATTTGAGATATCCATGAAGAAAATGGATGTTTTGGTTGAGATAAGTTCTAAATATAGAATATTCATTATTGTTTTCTCTAAATTTATTCTTTTTTTTTCTAGTTTCTAGTGAAACAAGTTGAAAAGAAGTTGTTAATAATAGATTACCTAGAGACATAGGTCAAAGAAATTTCCATCCAAGATTTTATAATTGATCCATTCTCATCCTAGGTAAAGTCCATCTTATTGTGATAGGAATGAACAGAAACAAAGAAGCTTTAGCTAATGTAATAAAGATACTAATTGCTATTACAAAGACTCTAAATATTTTCTTTCTTCCAAAAAGTAAAGTAAGAGATATGTACAGAATAAAAAAATTCCACCCTAATGAAGAAATAGATTGAGGTGAGAAGTAAGATAAAAGAACCCATATTTTATACCTGAATATTTAGTTTGATAACCTGCTACTAATTCCTCCTCTGCTTCTGGTAAATCAAAAGGTAATCTTTCACATTCTATAGAGAAGACATTAGAAAAACTAGAAACCCTATGGGTCGACGCCAGATTCCATCCCCAAAACCATATTTGACGTGCCTCAATTATATGTGCTTTCCTAGATAATTCTAGTCAATGATAACATCACTGATCCCATCGCTATTCCAAAACTGTACATGAAACCTAAGCTTCATACGGCTCCTCTATGGCTACAAAGAAATGTAAGGTAAGGACTAGTTTAGTCTTCTTGTTCTCCTTGGACCCTAAGTAAATACAATGTAAAGAGAAACTGGAGGTTGGAGAGTCCTTAATTAGACCGAGAAAATTCTATCTACTAGAATAAGAAAAAGCACTTCCGAATTGATCTCATCCCTTAGAATGATATTCTAATGAAAGCAATAAAAATTTCTCTTTGTTCAGCAAGAAATTCATCCTACAATCAAATATTGGTTCTATTCAAAAATAGAAAGAATTGGGCATTAGTGAATGAATCATGATAAGAATTTCCATATGCATATGTATGAAGAAAGAAAGATTTTCTGTATTCTTACCATTTTCTTCTTTTTTCTTAGATTCTGCATTCTATTTGTCTTGTTCTCGTTCTTCTTCGAAAACTAAAAAAAAGGAAAGGATTCATTCGTTCTTGATTTATTTCAAGTAGTAGCATACTCTAGATCGGAATCATAACTTGATCATTTCTACCAACTCCAAGCCCTTATTATGATTCATTTTATGCAAAGTTTTATGCAAAATTCCTTTTGATACCTTACATTACTCATCCTTTGCGTACTTTGGTGTTCCTAACTGCCCACTTCTTTTTGATTGATCCCCAGTCTAGTAAGAAATACAGTTGATCTTTTGCATCCACTTCAAGATATGACGACTAAGAAAAGAATTTGGACAACTTATGTTTACTTCCATTTTCTTCTTGTACCTATGGAATGAGATTTTTCTTGTTTTACTGTAATTTGAGGAGCAGTTTTTTTTCACTCATCTAACTATCTAGTTTCACTCATCGAACTGAAATGTTTCATAAAAAGATGAAGATCTTTCTTCAAGACATTCAATTTCTTTATCTTCACTTACTTTAGAAAGTCTAAAGTTTCTAAATGAAAGAAAGAAATGAAAAAAAATCTTTTTTTCTTTCCTTATTCATATTTACATATTTAATTAGATTTCTATTTTCTTGTATTGAAATTCATTGATTTTCTCTTTTCTAGAAAAGAAAAGTTCATGTTCCAACAAATCAGATATTGCTAACACACATAGAGTGAAAGGTATTTCATAACTAATCGATTGAGTTGCAGCTCGTAGACCTCCTGGAAAGGAAGACTTCTTATTTGATCCATATCCTGACATAAGAAGACCAAAGGGGACAATACTTGAAAAGGCAATCCATAAAAAAAAACACCTATACTGAGATCAGCTAAAACAAGGTGATATCCAAAAGGAATTACTAAAGAACTAAGTACAATTGATATAAACCCTATAGAAGGTATGACCCTAAAGAAATGAATATTACTCTAGATGGGAGAAGATTCTCCTTCAAAAGTAGTTTGGTCCTAGCTTGAAGAATCAAAAAATGGGCCAGCATGTTCAGGTCCAATACGTTCTTGTATTACTGCAGATATTTTTCTTTCTAATCACATAATGACTAAGACCCCCATTGTGATTCCTAAGACAAGGGTGAAAATGGGGGACAAAAATCCATATGAGTCCATAGACTTCTTTTAAGGATTCTAATCTAGAAAAAAAATTCATAGTTTGTACTTTTGTCATATCAATTCTCATTTCAACGATCAACTTCTCCCATAATGATATCAATACTACTTAGTATCATCATGATATTAACCAATTTCATTGTTTGAACTAGCTTGGGAAGAATTTGCAAATTGATGAAACCAGGTGGATGAATTTTCCATCTCGAGGGGAAAACACTACTATCTCTTATGAAAGAAATTCCTAATTTGGGGCCTCTACCCTTACATAAAGTTCTTGTTTGAACAAGGTGAAAGTTTTTTAGTAAGAAATCTATATTCCAAATTCTTCCATTCAGAATTCTTTGTCCTATGAAAATGCCAGTTTTCTAAATTCTCATAAGGTCATCCAGGAATTCCTTCTAGAGCCTGTTGAATGATTTTTATGGATTCTTGTATTTCACCGATTCTGACTAAGCTAATATATCACTTTTTTTTGCCATTTGACTTCCCAATCAAATTTCTTGTCACACTCATAGTGATCAACTTTATGAAGATCCCATTGGATTCTAGAAGCTTGTTACTTAGAAACCCCAATTTCTTGTCTCCTCCCCACCAAGAATGCCTACTCCTTCAACTCGTTCAAAAAAGTGGGATTTTGCATAATGCATTTTTGATACTCTACAACTTCTATGAAAAAAGAATCACAGAAATCAATTTCTCTATCCAGCCATAAGGTTAATCCATAGCTACTCCTTCGATGCAGAAAAAAAATTATGCATCATCCGCATACCTGTGGTGGCTTCAAATAGATCATATATGAATTCCCATTCTCTAAAAATCTAGAAAAAGGAAGTCTGTGCACCAATATTAGCCATAAATGGGCCAAGCCATAACAACTATACAGCTCAGCTCCATCATAAGAACTCTGATAGAACTTGCCCTTTTAGGCACTTGAACACTTTCCAATCATTCTGGTACATTTACTGTTATTGCTTCTATGAACATAGTAGCTAAATAATCCCAACATGTTACATAAGGCAAATATTGTCTAATTGTTCGGTTCCGCTTTTTTTCCATCCCTCTGTAAATAGCCCAAAATAGGTTCTGTCAATAACATCTTCACCATCAGTAATCACCGAAGAACACCATGCATTGATGGGTGGTGAGGCCCCATATTGACTATTCTCAAATTTTTTTTTGTAGCCGGTACAGTCATCTTTTTTTTTCCTTCATTCATTATTTCATGAATTTCTTCAAATGAAAAATCTAAAAAAAAGAAACTAATAATAACTAAGCTAATAAAAAAAGAATAAAAAAAAGAAAAAAGAACAAGGATAATAATAAGAAACTCAAAGAAGAAATTCCAATGGAATTCACGAGTTTTTGGTTCCTGAATATCTAACTCATCTATGAATTTCTTATAATGCACTTTCTTTTTCATTGACAAAGAAGTCAATAATCATTGACGTTTTCCCAAAATTCTTCATAGACCCCTTTGCGATAAAAAATCTCTTTTGTGCAATTGTAAATGTGAAGTAAGTCTCTGTATCTTATTAGTGAAATGGAATACTTGAAATTCAATAGACCCACTATTTTCTTCTTTTTCTTCTTGTGTAATAACTGAGATCAATGAATTTTGACCATAAATTCAAGTTTCTATTTTTCTTTTGTGAATTTTACCGATCGGGAAAAAATAAGAAGATTTATTAGGTTATTTTTATCTACTATACATAAAAATTGGATTTTCTTCATATACTACTTTGTTTTTTATTTATGTGGTTTATGTTTTGTATATTTGGATAAAATATACAAAACATATATGTATTCTACAAATAGAACAATTTCTTTTTGCTTAAAAGGATTCCACTCTTCCTAGTGAAATTTGATACACTATGAAATTAGCATCATGTATTAGAATATTACACAGTGTATGTGTTTCGTCTTTCATCTACTGAATACATTAATCCGCTATCAATTTGTTTCTTTTTTCAATGGAATTGAATTCATTCCGAATTGTGAATACATATGTATTCTTGACATACTAAAATGACTGCCATTATTGGTATCAAACCAATAGCGATTCATACAAGCTACATCTTCTAATCAATAATTGTGCCAAAGAAACAATTGGAATTTCATGATTTATGAGCCTATTTGCACCAGAGGAAAACCAGCTATCAAATAGAGCAATAATCAAACCGAGGTATAGCTGGTTTATGTACCTACTTTCCAATCAATGAAGACTTACAAATGTATACAGAAGACTTACAACAGTCTGAGCAATGATGGAGATGGGATTTACTTCTTATTAGGGTGATTGATTTGCCTTAAAGTGCTTAATCTAGTAAGATAGGATGACCAAGAGAATCTAGGGAGCTCCTAGTCTTCTCTTAGGTCACATGAAAATTTCCCTCTTCCAGCTATCCCTCTTTTATTCTTTTTGACCAGGAAGCCGGGTGTGGCGATTCGATCTCATTTGATTTCTCTCAACTTTACCAGCTCATGAACGGCATTCGTTAGACTCGAGCAGTAGGTTTCAACTCTGTCAGCTATCTTGATGAAGATAGACTTCAGCCAAAGAGAATGAATTGACTTCAGGTTCACACCCTATGTGCTTAATCCAATAAAAAATCCTGAAATAACATAGATAAGAATCGAAATCGTTCAGTACGTTAATCTTGACCATTTCCATTTTCAATTGAGAAAGCGGCGGGGCGGGCCCATCAATGTTTTCTCCCAGCAAATTTGCCTCAATCTAATAGATGTCGAACCAACATCTCCCATTTATCCTGAATCATAAACGGAATCGACTTAAGCAACTGGACTAGTTCTAGCTTTGGATTCCGATGTTTTGGCTTCGCTTCGGTCTCGGCCCGGGCTCATTTCAGCGCTCTTTAGCTCGCTAGGGTTTCCTCCTTTTCTCGTTCTCGCTTCGCCCCTTTGCTTGGCTTTGGCTATAAGCCAGCTCTTAGGTAAGCGAAGGAACCATAAGGCTTAGGTCGTGACTTGAGGGTTCGGGTCAAGAGCGGTAAAGAAAAGAAGTAAGAAAGAAGCTCGACTAGCTTTCACGTGGCGAATTGATATTGCTCTTCACATTCCGCCTAGAAGAAAGAGACCTAAGCTAAGTACAGAAAGAAGTGTAACTCCACTCCAGCCTTTCTTTACTGTTCCTTTCATGAAATGAGCGAGTAGTCCTTCCCCGGCCCCAGACTTCTCTATTCTCCCGCAAGATCTTCCAAGGGTTGGGTTTCACCTTGCGTTTGCCCGATGAGAGTTTGATCAATCCCTCTCGTCATGGATGATCAGAGCCAAAGCCAAGTGTCCAAATCAATCCAATTCCCAAGTCATGAGGAGCAGAGTGAACCTAATCTCTTCGTTCAGTAGGAGGTCTAGTGGAAATCCTTAAGAATCTAAGAAGAAAAGTCAGGTGGTACACTTCTCTATGGTACGACTATTTCATGCTTGCGTCAGAATTCCTTCTTATCATTACGACGATCTAAAAGATTCTTTTAGAAATAGCTTAGTTAGCGCTTTTACTCTAGTTTGGATCCTCCTCCATTTTCTTTCAGTTGAGTATAACACTAGCGCTTGAACTGTACTTATACACTTCACTATCGCCTTGAACTTGTCTAAGTGAAACTTTCACCTTTAACTTGTCTAAGTGAAATGCTTCGCGCCTTTCTTTGGAGGGGAGTCCTGAACTATGACTTTCTTTCCCTTGTCAGCAATAGAGAAAATTTTGGACTTTGGCTTCTTGCGAAGCTTGTTCATGGCCTTGCAGAGCTTATCATCAGTCCTTTGGGATTTTCCTTAGAAACAACATCATGTAGCTTCCTTGCTCAAAAGCATCTAAAAGGTGGCAATTTCAAACCCTCTGAGATACGGTGCAATTGGGCCCTGAATGTTCTTCAGTAGTATATCAACTGCGTGCTCTTCTCTGGGGTTCACATTTCATACTCAGATTCCTCCACCTGAGAATGTACTCAGACAAGGACTCTGAGTCTCTCTTCTTTTCAATCACCAGGTCCTACTGTAGTTTTCTACTGCGCCCCAGCAAACCTTTTGATGAAGAGTTCCTCAAGTTCTGAGAAAGTCTTTACTGAATCATTAGGTAACTCGGCGTACCAATCAAAAGCTATGCCCTAAGACTACTGACAAATTGTCGAAGTAGTAATGCATCATTGCCACCTGCATTGCAGTGAGCACGGAACTAGGCTAAATGTTGCTTCGGGTTTCCAGTGTCATAAAATATCTTATATTGAGGCGACACGAAACCCTTGGGGTACTGAACCATTTTGTACTCTCTTGGGTACGACCGACCTCTTTGGACGTTGTCCGTGTGAGAAGAAGCCATGGCTTCCCTGATCTTTTGATCCAAGAGTAGGTGTAATTGCCTCTCAAAAGTAGCGATGACTCATGCCACTATCATTGGCGACTGGATGGATGGTGGATGTTGAATTTTGTGCACTCACACCAAGGAGGTTCTCCTGTGACACCATTGCTCTACTCGACTCGAGTTATAAGGGCAAAGGGTCAGACTCAACTTGAGTTTCCTGATGGGTTGGGGTGATAGATGTCAACTTGGAAATCATTTTCCTCATGTCTTCCATTTGACTATGTAGATCTTGGATGCATTGATCCTTTTCTTTGATCTGACTCAGTCAATCCTCTTGGAAAAGTAGGGCATTCTAAACATCATAACCCTGTTCTGATGTTGGGTTGCAGCTTGGGCCTTTTTTGCTTGAGCTACATGACACTTGTCTGACAGGAGATTTTCTTCCTTTCTCCCTTGAAATTTCTTGCTGCAGTTTCTGCATGAGTTCTAGCATGATCTTGTTATAACTTTGTTGTTCTACTTCCATCATTTCTCCTGTGGGACTAATGGATCTTTTCCTTTCTTTCCCTTCTATTTTACCTTATGGATGAGGGGAAGAAGCATCAGACGAAGTGGGAGGAGCCAGGATGGCAACTCAAATGCTCCGCACCTCATCTATTCTATATATCCTTACCATAGAAATCCTACATAGGTAACATGGAAGACTTCATAAGGTTTAGCATCAGCAACTACAACAGAGACTCACTTTTTTCACCTTTGATAGAACTAGATTGACTTCTCCTCCTGGCTAACTAAAGGACTGGGCTTGTTGCAACTGGGTAGTCTTACCTTCACACCGCAACTTCCATTGCAACTACAGGGGTTTCTCTTTTGTGTGTCATTTGATTGATAGGCTTATGCAATAGGATTTGAAATGGCTTCTAGAAAGAAAATAGCCCTCTCAAAGAAAGAATTCTTGCTACGCACCTGGTATTATCATTAAGGCTAGACCCAGGATTACTGAAATTGGAAATTGTCTTTGCCGGATATGATAGATTGCCTTTGAAAACTAAAAGGTAGACTACTAGAAAGTCAATTCAAATTCACTTAATCGCTTTTGACCTTACTTTCACTTTTTTGAAGGAAGACTATCGCCTTTATTGACGCCTACTATGGAATCTTATCTAAAGCCCTCTATGAAATCATGCTAAAAAAGATATGGGGCTATCTACACCAACAGGTTGAAGCTTTATACCACTCCATGAAAGATCACTTGCTTGTCAGCAAAGAAATAAGAAACCTTCTCTTGCTTTTATTGCCTCTGTTATCTAATTCCTTACTACTGTTAGATTCCTTGCTAGCATAGTAGGCATTGACAAGACTATCCACCCGTGATGCTTCAATAGCAATAGAGTGAGTAGGCTTTATTTGACTCATAGGCTTTCCCTTCCCCTGGCACTACACATTGAGTTTCAACCATTGACTGGCGCACTACTGTTTGATGCCCCGAGCACGCAGGCTGAGATGTGCTATCATTTTATCTTATCTTCTTTATGAAACTATTTTCAGCTATCTCGGGCTTTTCTTTTTAGCGGTATCTATCAATTCCAATGAAAAAAACTACTGTTTATTATCAATAGCATTATATGGTGAAGATGTGGGCACTACTCAAAGACGCAGTACTAATTGAGTTGCCATCTCCCAGTGCGATAGAGAATGCAAGCAAAGAGAGTCTCCACTGCCTCTTCTGAGAAAGATTGAGATGAAAAGTACTGTTCAACTATGGAAGGATATTGCTTCTTCTTTCCAGGGGACATCCTACATTCTACAGAGGAAATATGCTTGGAAGAAAGGATCATTGTTTAGGTAGCCGACCAAAAGGAAAGGTGCGAAGCAAAGTTTGAAAATATTGATAGAGACAAGAAATGTTTGAAAAAGGCCATCTTTCTAGGTTGACCATATTGAGGAGGTGGAGTTTTGGTTAGATTGTTGGTAGCAGTTGATGAAGCTTTAAAGTAACAGGGACAAATAGCAAGCTTTCGATCCAAGTCGTAAGTCAGTTCGGGGGCCCAATGCTTCTCAATATTCTCAACAACATGGGATTTCCGCCATCAATGAAGCAGTTGATGCAGTTGGTGAAACAATTAGCAATTCAGAAGTTCCCGTGAAAGGATCGTAGCATCATTTTATGTCCTACATCTACAATCACAGTCATCTTGTCTCCAGTCAAAGCTAGCTCTACTTATTCCTCTGCTTTCATCACATGATTTCGATGATTGTGGTCAAGCTTCATCCACCACTCCCCTTCGGGTTGGAATTGGCACAATAGAGCTAGTCCTCTAGTGGAGTTAGGAGTTCCTAATCTATGAGCGATAGACCTCGTTACCCTGGGACTTGGACCCTAAGAAGCCAACATTCCATCCCACCCGGGAGAGATACTCCCAGCAACAAATAGGTCAAACGGAAGTTTCTGTGACCACTAGTGATCACTGTATGTCATTTCATAGGTATAAGACTGAAGAGGTATGGTACTTTAATAGAAGTTAAAAGAGAGCTGTAAACCAGATAATTTCCTGACAAGCATCATTGGAGAATAGTCTGATATTGAAAGATGAATCCTCCTCGCCAGGTGACACTTTCTTCTTTCTTCATCCACTATTGGCTTTCAAGTTAAGTGCAAGAGTGGAAGCGGGTGGCATTCCACTCTTGTTCTGAAAAAGAACAATAGGCACTAGTGTTATCAAATGCTTCACACCTTCCATTCTTCTGTCTATGGAATAAGTAAAGAAAAAGTACTGCATCTTGATCTATATGAAATGGCACTAGTTTTTCTTTCGGTTTCTTTGATAGTAGAAGAGTGAGTATATGAAATACACTCTCTTTGGGCTCATGTAGTTTTTTCATACTACACTCGCTTGTTCATAAACTTGACTCTCCATGTAGTATTCCATTGATATATAAAAAGATACAGTTGGCAATTATTGCCATTTTGTTGTGGACTTAGTAGTCCACTGAAAGAATCCAACAAACAGTCCTTTATAGGTCCGATGAGCGAGGTGCGATTGACAGGAGCATTTTGCTCATAACTAAGCCACCTCCTTGGAATATGAAGTTCTTTGCTCCGCACCTCTGTTATTGAATCTCTTTTATTCTGAAGCATTGTAGTAAATTCTTTTAAAGCAAGAAAGTGTATATAGAGTCTAACAACATGAAGTACTTGATCCAGTAGGAACTAAAAGATTCTCAATTCTAAAAGTCTCACATTTCTTGGAAAACTGATTCTTGGTCAAGCCGAGCTCTTTTCTTTTCGACCAAGAATCCCACAGCATTCGTTTTGTTGAGTTGGAGCTCCCAGCATCAACTCTATAACTTTGGGTGATTTACCAATTCTTTTCTTAGAATTTGAGAAGCCTATTAGGAATGAACTCTAGTTCTTATAGTAAGAAAAAAAACTACAAACTCAAAGTAAATTATGGTCGGGCACCCTTTCATTCACAAACTTCTAGCTTTAAAGTGTCCGAAATGGAAATTCCATTTTTTGGAGATTGTTTTGAGTGTAGAAACAATCTATGTTGAGATCATCGATGATACAATTGAAAAAAAATTGGAATTTAAAAAAGATGACTCTCTTCTCTACGATATTCTTTGCTTTATATGACACTCACTTCTACTTCTTTTTCTTTTGAGTTAGGTTTTTCCCGTGCTAACTCTTTCACTACATTCTCAATCAAAATGAAGTGAAGCCTTTCTAAGAGGAAAGAATATCATAACTAGATTACCTAAAAAATTGATACCTCATATATTCACACATGAAAGACTACACCCGATCCTCCACTCTCCTGTAATATATACCATACCTACTCAGTAATGCTAACTAGCGAAGAACCTAATGTCATCTCCTTTTCTTAGTTCGAATTCATCGACTTGAACTAAGACTGGGAGGAGCTCCTTTCTTTCTCTTTCTATATCAATTTTGTTGATGTCATTTCACTAGAAAGGTTGACACCACGAGAGAGGATTCTCAATCTTCATCCGATAATGTAATAGGGGCAGCTGCTTCTTACTTAGATCTTTTTGGAAAATATTTGTAGGTCTACCCAAAAAAAGATCAATATTCGAAGCAGGGCAGTTGATAAATTCCTGCTTGATTTGATCGATCATCGATTCTGGCCTTTCTCAGTTTTTGCAGCGTTAGATGGATTTCAGTCCATTTCCCCTTCAATCTATTTTCTAAGAAAGGAATGCTTGATCTTGACCAAAATTATTTACTTTCTTTAAGAAGTACTTAGCCAATTTGATCCATAGGCTTTTCTCCATTCTCACTAACAAAATCTATCCATTTCTAATCTTATGTAGTCTTGATGCTCCACGCCATGCCTTGGATGAAATCTCAATGAATGGGATGTCTCTATAGATTCTACCTTAGATCTTGGTTGGGCCTTCAATGAGTAAGCACGTATGCATGTTGCAGGTTTCCAACAGGTTCAAAAAAAGACAAGACAAAAGAATGAATCAAATTGATAGTTCTGAAAACAAAACTCCCATTACTTTGAGCTTTCATGAATGTGGAGGTAATCAAGCCAAGCTTCCATGTCATGTCAACGAAAAGAACAAGCGAGATCTGCGGCTTTTCTTCTATGAGAGAAGAACCGGCTAGCCTCGTTAAGCATGAAAATAAAAGTTCTTTCGCATCATTGTGACCCTGAGACAGGGCAGTGAGTTATAGAGTGCTCGGAAGTATAAAATAAAAGGCAATAGTTTGTTCTTCAACAGAAGAAAAGGCAAGAGTTTTGTTCTTTTTCAGAACAAAAGGGAAAAGGACAACAATTGGCTCGAAGGTGGAAAAAGTTGATGCCCCTCTTTCGCTTATGAGATCGAACTTCCCCCTTCATGAGATAGTCTGACTACTGACAAGACTCAATATCACTTGCTTCAAGAGAAAGAGATCTTTCTTTCTTTTCGATCGCTATCGATTCATCTAACTCTCTTGCTTCCTTTCCCTTTTTCAAGTGAGCTTTCACTTCCTAACCTCTCGCCCTGCTCACCACTCCGATTCTTCTCTTTGATTCTTTCCCTGCTTCTCAAGGCTCTCCGGGTAGAAGTCAGCAAACTACTCCTTCCCTCCGCCCGGTCAGAGAGAATTTCCTCATAAGTTGTATTGCCTTGCGCTTTCTTTTTTTTTTGGGTACGAGGAGGATCAAGGACCCATTTCTTTTGTACCAAATGATGTGCAGGCTCAACTACTTTCATTGTTACGCACCTTCTCTCATCTCCCATCGTAAAGAAAAAACCTAATTGAAAGTAGATAAGGGCATGAGGTTCCCCATCCGGGAGGTAATTTGGCCATGACATTGGTCACGCGGATCCTTAGTTTGTATGCAACCAGTGGTGTCCTCCCTTATGCTCTATTCCTTAGCCTAAGCTCCTGAGGCGGAGAAGAAGGAAGCAAGAGCAAGGTGCAACTTCATGGAGCATTAGAAGAATTAAAGCTCAGGGAGGAACCACTTTCCTTCTTGTTGATACTTACCGAGCGAAAGGCGTAGAGGCACTGTTCACATGTCTTGGTGAAGAAGCTATGATTGGTGCAGTTTTTACTTCTTTCCATTCTTTCTTATCCCCCAGTAGGTCAGTTACTGAGAGATTCTATGTTGAAGAAATAATCGATGCTATTTTCGCTCTTGGGGAATCACTACAGTTGGTGCTTGAGTAGGGGCATTCAATTTTTATTTCAACTCTGAGTGAACAAGGGGCTAGCCTATGTTTTCTCAAGCTTGATTCTCAATAGCTATCAGTTCAAGTAGGAGAGTCCTTCTTTCTTTGTGAAATGGCTGAATTAGCCACACCCATAGAAGGGCGAAAGCACACATTTGGCTCAAGAGAAGCAATAGAGTCGACATTCTCCCCGTTGTTGGAGGAAGAAGCTCTTCTATTGAATCTCTTAGAGGAAGGACTACTAGTGGGTAATGGTGAGGTAGCTCTATTAGTTTGAGTCGGTGCTGGTAGCTGTAAACTCTTCTTTCTCGATGGAATCATAGACCTATCATAGTTCAGTCCATTGACTTGTCTTTCTTGCTGGAAGAAACTTCCTAAACCACTTCCTACTCATTGACTATTGGAAGAACTTTCAAATGGGGGGCAGGTGATTAGGGAAAATCATCTATCTGAGAAAAGAAAAATGTATCAAATACAGATAAGGAAAGCAATCGACTCATGCCCAGGCACAATAAAAGAAAAGGTGCGTAGCAATGGGTTTGGTAAGAAGAAAAAGTGATTCTACCATTGCATAAGACCAATACTAGCGCCTAGTCTTTTTTGCCTTTGGCTTTGTATTTGGATTTGTATCAAGCTTCATTCATGTCCCGCTCCTCAGCATAACAAGCCCTTGCATTTTTTTTCTAACTATGAACTGAATGGAAGGAAGAAATGATTGATTGCCACTTTCTCATTCTGGTTCTTTTACTAATTATTTCAAAGTTTTGGTCTATTTCTTTTTGTTGTCAAGGAGAGTCTAAGTAAAAATAAGTCAAAATAGGTCACAAAGATTCAATCAGAGAGAAGATGGAAAAGAATCATTCAGTGTGTAGTGAACTTCAATATACAGGTCAGCTCTAGAATGGAAGCCATGAAACCCCAATTTGATTCTCATTCATAGAAACACAAAAGGAAGGACCGAGGGTCGAAGAGCTTCATAGAAAGAAAAATAGGAAAAAGAAAAGGCGATAGTTTTCTTTGTCAAAAGAAAAGGCATGTAGCATTACTCTATTCATTTTTCTCACGTCAATAATTATGTTAGTCTAGTATTTGATTTGCTTTCTAGGTCTTTTCTGAGCTATCGTGATCAACTTTCTTTTCTAGCCATCCGAGCTTTCACCTTTGAGTCGTTAGGCTCCGCTAAACAAAAGTTGAGTGCTTTCATTTTTTTTTTTCTAAGTGTGTGGCCAAAAGCCTATCTAAAAAAAGGAGATGGAAGAGGACACACATCCCATAAAAGGTCCTCAATCTATGATTCTCCTAGGTGCTTTTTCTTCTTGGTAGCACTCTACTATAAGAAAAAGAAAAGAATTTGAAGAACCACGACTAAGAGCCATAACTTCTTTAGAAGGCTCACATCATAAGTGAGATTTGGTTGATGGTTGATAAGAATTCATGTATAGGCATGAAAATTGTAATAGCTTGATAACGTACTACTTATCAATCTACTTTCCTAAGAGACTAAAGAAATCAAAAGGGATATGCCGTTCACTGCCCCAGCCATAGATTAGCACGATTGGCCTTACCTACTTCAAACATTCTTGCTGTAAAGGTTATCAAACTAACTCGGAGAAAAAGAATCCTTTACTACTCTATGTCTATTATAGAGTAGCCATCCTTCATGGGCGGTACTTACTTTACTGTGCTCTAAAGCACACTAAAAATGCTTTGAAACAAGTTGAAAAGTCAAGCTAAACTGAAAAGAAAAGAAGCTAGCCACCTTCCCCTCCCTACGATGACCTTCTTTTGCCATCTAGACCGACTCACCGCCCTTTGTGTCATTAGACTTTCCATCTTTTTTAGAATAGCGCTATTGCTATAGCTTAGGGCTTCTATCGCGTTGTTATAGCGGCTCTTCCTTCCCTTTCTCACTGAGCAAGCTCACAATCTCGGCTAGCTGGTCTCTCAAGACACTTCTGTCCCCTCTCATTTCTTCTTGCGCCTGAACCATCCATGATCCTTGCCTATGCCACGTGTCTGGTATGGATGGAGAGGGCGGCGGACGGGGATATTGAGTACGGTCTATTTGGAGAGATTCCATCCTTGCTTCTTCTCCCATGGGGCGGTAATTTCTTGCTTATTCGAAGAGTCCGAAGACTGATAAGATGGATTAGTGTCACAAAGTCTTTCAGGAGTGAGGATCCCTACCGTTTCTCTGTGAAAAATCGGTAGTGGGGTACAGACACATAGTTAGGAATGAGCACCAGAGTGCATATGGATCAGCTATTTGATAGATATTGTAGCCTTGATGACAGATACTCTTTTTATGTAGGGGGTAGGCAAGGGGCTCCCCATAATCAATGTGAAATGCTCACTTTTTGCTTCTTACAGTCTCACTTTAGGTTTCACCCAGGATATAAGACCTCAACAACCCCTTTTGGTAATAGTCTATTACTCCATTTTAAGGAAGTAATAACCAAAACTTCAGAGGGTAAGGTCATATGCCACTAGGTGCATGATTAAGTAACCAGTGTCTCAACCAGCGATGGGTCTTCCCTAGACACGGTACGAAGCTCCCCTTCAAGCGATATAACTCACATTGAAGTCTCACACCCAAATTTTGAAAGAATTGAGCGCCTATGGAATTCACAACTAATCAAATTAGCTTGAGTGAGAGAGGTGCATACTGATGTTCTGTCGGTGATCAATCGACTAAGAACTTCCATTAACCAATCATGGAAAGGATGCAAAAGTGCCTTCTATATTGGGTTGCCTATGGAAAACACACGCACTTTCCACTGCCCTATAGTTTGACCCTAAACCAACCACACTCTGGTCTTGTCAAACAACTATCCCACCAGATTTCTTGAGCGGAAGTATAAGACTATTGATTAACCAGCCTAGGCCTAATGTACCTCTTCTATCGGGTTCTATTGGATCATCATAATTGCTAGTCACAAAGGCTATGCGATCAGAGAACCAAAGAATCCTAATATTAGACAGTGTCTCAGGAGGAATCATGGTCATCAATGCAGTGGCTTCCACTAATAAAGTGTGCCACGCACTAAGTTATCGTGACAACCCCGACACGTCCACCCCTCAAGAGGATTCTTGTAGGTGTTTGGAGTGGAGGTCCAAACCGGTTGAAACTAAAAAAAACCGAGTGGAAGCGGGATTTGGGTGTAGGATGGGACATAAGCTGAGAGCATGGAGGAAGCCCTAGTCATTAATTCGACTGCGGTCTCCCTACATGCTTCACTAGGATTGTAATTTGGTATCAGTTGGGGAGACTTTGCTTCGCACCTTTGGCCAGACTTTTCTAACCTTAGATAAAGAGCACAAGCTCAGTATCAATTTGACAATTCTAGGTTCAGTTCTCCTTCTTAGGATCTTTCGATAATAAGGAGGAACTAAACGCGGTATGCCATCTCCTGTCAAAGAGACATAAGTTTTTTTCATTGGTTACTTCAAATAGGAAAGCATTAGCTGGAAGGAGGAGGCCTGAGCATGACTCAGGTGGTTCATTAACATGAAAGAGTCTGTGCTGTGTAGACTCTGCTGGAATCAATTAAGGTAAGGTGCATAGCAATAAGACATTTCTGCCTATTTAGTTGCCTCGTGGAACATACCATTATCACAATAGCTAATTGCTTAGATTCAGACTCAGATACGCTGGAGAGTGATGAACTCTCCATCCAGGGTAGCTTGCTATGCTTGGATTCGAAATGCTAACTTGCAAATGCACTACTGAACAATGCTCCTTTCCACTATGGGGAGATTACCAGGACGCGACACTGCCGTAACCAACCGGGTAGGATAACCGCCACAGCAGGTCATCGATAAGGGTATCATAGCGGATTACCAGAGGATAGGAAATGATTTTCTTTCACTAAATCTTTGAATCAGCAAATGGAGAGAATCAGCACTGGGTCCCACCTTTCATTCAAGAGTAGCTTATTCATACATATATCTAAAAAAAGAGGGATTGATAGCGTCATTATAAGCTAAGAAAGGAGTAGTCATCTAGCTTAGTTTACAGGCTTGCCAACAGACTTGCTTGACTGGCCTCTTGTCTACTGAAGATACGGGATGAGCTAATAAGCTATACTGTATCATTTTGGAACACCTATTGACTTCTCTTCTTCCTCCCTAAGATCGACTTTAGTATGAGACTGATCCTTATAGATGCGAGACAAGAAACAACAATGACAAAGAACAGAGTTGAAAGGTACCAACTACCAGTAAAGAGCTACCTATTCCTTTAGCAGTGAGCAGTGGACTGGCCAAAAAGATTGCCCAACAAAGGACCTATCTCTTTCCATTCCAGTACAGTAACAGTGGTATAATAGAACTGCTCCGTACATTATTGAGATAAGGCTTTCAGTCAAGAGCAAGGCGCTAGCCTTATTCATCAAGTCCATCAATCGAACTATTCACAACACTGAAAGGAAAGGGGACAGATTTCAAGACAAAAACCATATTCATGAATGAAAGTGCCTTTCTGGGTTTCTAGGTGATAAAATTGATTCAAAAATGAAACTATCTGACAAGGGTGAACCTTGTTGACCCCACCGTCCTATGATTTTCCAACAAACACTTTGAAATTGCCTCCTTCTAAATCTCGGGCACCAGCTACCTTCAGTAGGAGAGTCTTGAAAGACATTTGCAATCACGCAGCAACTATCTGAAGCTATCTTGGCAATGAAGAGGAACATCTCCTCTAGCTTAACACCATCACACTACCTATCTTTCAAGAACAAAATCTTGCTTCCATCTCCAAGACTCAAATCTGAGCCAGCCCGGATAATATCTGTAGTTTGCAAGATGCCTCTCCACAAAAAAGAAATGTTGGAGCTGGTCCTGGGGGTAATGTCCCATACTCTCTCTCTCCTATACTACTTCTACTCATAACATGTGTCTATAGTCCCTCCTCTTGAGCCACAAGCTTCTATAGCCACTTACATAGTAAGGCCAAGTTGAAATCACTTCAATTTTCTTAGTGTAGGGTGGCGACAATCTTCTTCTTTGAAAGGCTTCAAGATTGTTAATACACGTGAGAGTCTTGGGTTTAGTCCCAATTGAAAATATGTTGGTGTATAAAGACTAGTGGTTGGCCCTCACCCATAGTGAAGCTTTTGTGTTTCAAATGGGTTTGACCATTGGTGTATCAGGCTGCTCCCCCTTTGATCCTCACTAACCCCAAAACAAGTGGTATCAAAGCCTAATGAAGAATTCAATGATGAAAAAGTATGAGATTGAGAAGTTTGATGGCTCAAAGATCTTTATGCTTTGGAGAACCAAGATGCGAGGTGTGCTAGTTCAACAGGGATCAGTGAAGGCACTCATGTGGCGTTCGAAGATGCATGAGACTATGAGTGAAGAAGAGAAGGAGGAGATGGATGAAAAAGCTCTCTCGGAAATCCAGCTATGTTTGGTGGATGAGGTCTTAGAGGAAACAACCGCAAAGGGTTGTGGCTCAAGCTGGAGTCTTTGTACATGACCAAAAGCCTCTCTGGATCTTAAGCAGAGATTGTACTTGCTTTGCATGCAAGAAGCCATGAAGTCACATATGAATTCATTGAATTAAGGATTTTAGGAATATAGATGTGATGGTTGATGATCAGGATCAAGCTTTGTTGTTATTGTGCTCTTTACCTCCCTCTTTGAAGCACTTTTGTGACACCATGTTGTATGGTAGGGATACCATTAGCTTCTTTTTTTGTTCCAAATTCACTTCTTTCTAAGGATGTGATTGCTAAGCTTGAGGGTGTAGGAGATGATAAGCAAGCTGAGAGATTGTTGGTTAGGGGGAGACCTATTGAAAAGGGGTCTAACTCTAAGCATAGTAGAAGCAAGTCTCATGGCAGGTACACAGATGCTAAAATACCAAGAGATCTTATGTCTTTCATGGACAAGCATTCAGTATTCTATCCAAGTAGGATAGGGATGCTCACAGGTGTACTTCCTATTCTATCTTTTGAGAATATGGAGAGGTTATTCACTTCACTCAATTATATTAGGGATGTTAATACTATAGCACACCTGCGATTGAAGCTATGGAGGAAGAATCCTTTTGTGTCTAGTACCATGGATTCTAATTTACTAGGTAAAACATATAGTTAGAACTATTAGCAGGAAAAAGTCTTATTGGAAGCCTTTAGTATCTCCTATTTTAGAATGATCTGAGAAGGTCAGAATTATGCTTCAAAGTAGGCAGCACTTCAGAAAGGGTAGACTTATGGTCGATCATCTCCTGAAAATGAAATGAGATTGAGAGGAATAATACAACCTGCTTCAAGGAGCGAAGAGTTTGACTTTGGATGAGCAGTTGAGTTCTTCTTACATAATAGATAACCAATTTCTCCTTCTTTTATGTTTGTGAATTGGTTTCACTATTTGGTGGGCTTATCTACCACTGGGTTGACTGCAAAGTCATAATAGAAATCCATAAAATGCAAGCCTTATTCATCCATGAAAAGTTCTTTTTATTGAACAGAATCAAGCAATGCGGGGTTTCTCCATTATTGATGAAGTCCAGAGTGCTGTTAGTCAGTTATTAGAGCATTTTCAATCATTGCGAGTTCAAACTGAACAATTGCTACATCCAGATTTTGACCCAATCTAAGGACTGTCTTCGTGATTTGATTCGTGAGGAGGAACAACCAGTGGATCATGCGATGAGAGTTAAGACACTTGCTATACTTATGGGTGCTATTATCTTATATTTCATTGTAAATGAAGCAGTAATAACTATGTTTATGGGATAAGAGGAAGAATAGTAGGAAGAGGAGGGGGTGTGGCTGTTGGGAATGATTATAATGAATGTAGGAAAGAGTAGTAGTTGTTCTGATGGCTGTCTTGTCTATCGCTTTACAAGTTTGCTTCAATGAATGAAAAAGTCTTTCGAAAGTGAGATCTCATGGAGCACGAACGATACCTCATAGAATAGTACTTAGCTGTTTAGTAATAGTTCTTGGTAAAAGCAGGAACTAGTAGTAAACAACTAGAAATTCTATAATGAGTTCTTAGAATATTATTTGACTACTAAGAAGTCTTATCTATAATAGCATCAAGTAAATACTCATAGTAGTAGTAGTAGTAGTAGTAGTAGTTAGTAGTTTACAACTGTTAATTCAATCTTTCAATAATAGTAGTAGTAATAGCATCAAATCAAGTAAATCGAACTACTGAAACTACTTTCTGAAAGAGTTACTTCACAGTAAATGAAACTAGATATTCAGAGTGAGTTGCAGTAGAAGAAAGTAATATTCAATGTATAAAGCAATAGATTAGTCAACTATACTACTTTCATTAGTAATTGACTACTCTTTTCTTTTTAGTCACATTATTATTGAAATGAATAATGAATTCACGATTATACCATCAACAATTGAATTAGCAAAGACTGTTCATAGAAAGAAAGAGTCATATTGAAAGCTTGGTTAGCTAGTCTGATTTCTTCTTACTAGGTCTTTCTGAAACCTATCCTCCTGAATAAGAAAAAGAGTAGAAAGCATAGAAAAGAAGGCTTTCTTCACCATGAGGGAAAGGAAGGCAAGCTTCATGCTTACTTATGAAGCAAACCAAACTGAAGATAGTAGAGAAAGAATTTTCTATTACGTTACCCAGCCCCAAGAAAGTAGCAATCGGCTTTCAATCCTATGGCTTTCCTGCATCAGACAGTAGCAGATAGAGCATTAGCCGAAGTTGCTTGTCTTTCAAGGGATGCTTCAAGCAAGTCTAGTACCTCATCTTGAAAGCGCAAGTGAAGTGCTCCGTTCAGTAGGAGAACTGAAGCCACCCGTTTGGGCATAGGGTCACTGAATTAGGTAAACTTGAAGCTTCAAGCTAGGTGAGTTGGCTCAAGGGAGATCTATTTGAGAATATAGAAAGCTGACTCAAGGTGCGAAGTAGCTTTCTTCCTCCCGCGCCCTCATGGTGAAAGCCCAGGAAAGCTCACAAGTTAGGTCAGAAGGTTAACTGATGAAATAGAAGAACACTGGGGAACGATTCAGTTAGCCCATACTTCAAGGTCGGATGATAGAAGATCTCTTTAACCAAGGGAAAGCTTTGCCAGCAAACCTTTAGGTGCTCTTGAGAATAGAATAAAGGAACCCCAAGGTCTTGCATCGCCAGAGATTTTTTGCTGAACCCTGTAGTAGTTGAGATGATGTTTTTTTTGCTAGGTGCCACATGCTTCCCTGATACAAAGCAACTCTTTTCTCTGTGAATTCTCTAGAGGCCTTTTCATACATGTTCAGAAACTTCATTAGATTCTTGAGTTGGTTACATTAGTCAAGATTAGTGTGTCATCCATAAACAAGAAATGGGAGATGGAGGGCAGCTGTGGGGGACATGAAATGGCTTCGTTTTGCCTCTGACCTGTAGTTCAATCAATCCTCTGCTCAAGACCTCTTCAGCAATGAGAAAAAATATGGCTGGATCTCCTTGTTATAGTACTCGAGTTGAATGAAAGAATCCGTCAATCAAGCTGGAACTCTAAAGAAAGAAGTGAGCACTCAGGCAAGAGCATGGCTGGCTCCCTGGTCAGATGAAGGGTCTTCCCTAGAAGAAGAGATGAGTACTGGAAGGTGAAGATGAAGGAAGGGAGGTTTTTCATTAACAAATTCAAAATCACAGGGATATAGGGCATCCGAACCTGTCGAATATGCACCTGAAAGAATCCATGGAATCCTATGCTCTTTCATCCAAAAAATTGTTTGAAGAAGAAGAATTATCCACATCCAAAGCTGCAGCGAGCGACTAAAGCCTCATCCGTACCAATAACCATTTGCCGAATCTAAAGATACAGATGAAGCCTCCTTTGACTCTGAATTCATCTCTCTTAGAATCCTCAGATTCCACCAAAGAAAGCAGTTGTCCATTGAACCGCTAAAAGGAGGAGAAGCGGGGAATCAAGCAGTGAATCACTACCTATCAAGACTCAGGACTATCATGGAGTACAGTCCTGATTGAACGTCATTGTCAGATGGTCAGTCAATAGAAGTTATGCAGTGTTGGGGCCCGCATAAATGTTCCAAAATCTAAGTGCGAGCGAGTCAAGGTTATGAGCATAGCGAATAAAAGAAGAAAGAGTGAAAGCTTTCTCTACAGCGGAGGGAGGGATTCTAAATGATTCCAATACTAGACTTCGAAGGGAGAGTGGAGTCGGATTTCTTTTATGTTGACTCAAATCGGGAGTAGGGTGTGCCGGATAAGGTCTTGGGGGTCAAAGGGGTACTGGTGCACTTCTTCCAGCTGGCGCTGCAACGGGGGCTTTTCTGAAGATGTTCGGAGAAAGAGGATGTGGAAACCCCCTGAACATAATGGTATTGTGCTTTATTCCCAACAATCTCCTTGCGAGCTAGTCTAAATTGGAGTAGTGTTGAGATCTTCTGCCTTCCCTTCTATATCTGTTCTAGCTAGTGTAAGGCCAACCATTGATCTAGGCATGACCAAGTTGGGGTCTGCCCTTTCCATTGGAGTTGTATTAGCATTGGAGGAACAAGTAACAAACAAAGACACTCATTATAAGCTACATAACAAGAGTTTTAGAGTTTTTTTGCAAGCTCGAGGAAAAGCGACTTTCACAAATGGATAACTACTACCACTTGTGGGTTTTGATGAGTTCCATGAGGAAGGAAGAAGGGGCCATCCATCGGCGGAGGCTGGAATAACACACTACTGAAAGTTTGAGACAGGGGCAAGTGTGCAGGTTAGATTCAAAATATGGAAGGAAAAGGAGAACAATGTACCGATTCTCATTATTGCTAACCAGCTACCAAATTGGGTTGTTTGATAGAAGGCATCTATCGCCTCTTACAGATAGGTGGGACTAGGTTCGATATCATGCTATTCTAGAGATAGATAGGTTAACAACGAAAAGGAAATCCCAAGATATGAATGTTCTAATGTTTGCTTCTTGTTCCTTTCCCACCAACCCTCCATCCCTACTTCTTTGAGTGTGAAGCATAGGTGGAATGCCAACATGTGAAGCTTTCTCACGATTGGTTTAGTGCAAAGCCAACAGTACCATACCATCTATTCCATAGATTTTTGAAAAGAAAATGATCTCCCTGTCTGACATTGTCAAACTCATTCCGCTTTCTAGCGCCTCGTACAGTGTACTTTGTCGAAGGGCTTGGGATTAGTTTGGTCAGGATAGTAAAGAAAATGGAAATAATATTCTCGCATCAATGACTAACAATGCTATCTGAAAGAGGAGAAGGAAGATACACAATGAAGTGATTCCCTCAGAGCGGTATCAAATCACAAAAGACATTGTATAGAATGTCGATGCTTCTTTTCTGACCGGTTATGTTTTCGAGAATCATGGTCTCAAAAGAGGAAAGATAGGGGAATGGATTAGAAGTTTTCTCTTTTCGAGAGATCAACAAACTTGATCAAGCGAGGCGAATCATGAATGTTAGGTGTGGATTGAAAGCAAGTCAGCAGGGTTCAGCCCGGCTTAGAGAACTAGCTCCTACCTGACTGAATGCTTATTAGCATTGGGAAGTCATGAAAAAGAGAGTACCTAGTGCCACTTTCCTCACTGTTATTTCATCGTTGAATTGTTCCTAAACTGCTAGACTTTCTTTAACACAAAGTCAACGTGCGGCACTAGAGGTATGGGATAATCTTTCATTCTATCAAACTTATTCACTCTTTCACTAGAGAATAGAATGTTTTTTTGGAGTGAGACTTGAAAGAAAGGGATCTAGCCACCTTCTATAGATCCATCACGAAGTTGAAGCTAGGGATTCTATGGTGAAACTCTTAGGACAAGGACATTGAGGAAGCACGAAAGGGCAAGGAAATAACGACAGGCCAAGGAAGCTCATTCCATGTTAGCAGCTTATCTTTTTTATATTTTGACTATCCGGTCTAACGCACAGGTCTTTGTGTGCATGACGCCTAGCTACAAACTCTATATGATTCAGTGGGTGCCACATTATCTTATGCATCAGTGCCATCTTTTTCAGCATCTCAAGTGATTAGGCGGGGACAGGATTCGAACCTGCAGTCTTGGTCATGAGCCTGATGAGTCAACCAATTCCTCTACCCCGCTTCTGCTATAGGTTGCTTCTTTGAGACCCAGTAGAAGTGCGGCAACAGCGATCACGACCCGCAATTGCGGTTTGACTCTCTTTCCTTTTTTTGTTGGAATGTTCCATTCATTTAGTATGAGATGGCTTCACACCTCGAGGTGCTTACACCTCTCGCCTATCAAAGTTCGATTCAAAAACCTCATACGAGAACTTGTATAGAGAAGGATTTCCTGCTAGCATAGTTCTTCTATACCAACTTAGCTGCCTGGTGCTGCTATTGGATGAACACCCGGTACACCATAGGTTGACCCAACCCAGTCCTCTCATACTAGGGTTGGCTCCTCCCAGTTCTCCCTTTCACACTAACGGTAGATAGGAACCAAACTATCTCACGACATTCTAAACCCAACTCACGTACCACTTCAATCAGTGAACAACCAAACCCTTAGGACCTTCTTCAACCCCAGGATGTGATGAGTTGACATCGAGGTGCCAAATGACTCTGTCGATAAGAGCTCTTGGGAGTCATCAGCCTATTATCCCTGACGCATCTTTGTTCTATTGAGTGAGAGCCCTTCCACACGGGACTCCTGAATCACTATGGCCGACTCTCTCTCTTGCCGACCAGTCTCAAGTCAGGCTTATACCATTACACTCACAAGCAATCAACGCTTGAGCCTACCTTCGCACACCTCCGTTACTCTTTAGAGGCATCCGCCCAGATAAACTACCCACCTCAGTGTCCCCCGAATGATCGGTGCGGCGGTTAGCATCCTTAGATGAAAGAGTGGTCTTTCAGGATTGGTCATTGTGTCACCACCTCCCACCTATCCTACAAATTTGATCAAGGTTGTCATGGGCTAAAGTCAAGGTGCGGGTCTTACCATCTAGCTATTGGTACTCGTGATCTTCACAGAATTCAATTTCACCGGTCCATGTTCTGAGACAAATAGGGCCGTTACACCATTCGCAAGTGTGTCGCTACTTATGCGACAAGGAATTTCGCTACCTTAGGACAGTTAGAGTTACTACCGCCATTTATCGGGGCTTCCATTCAAAGCTTATCACACTTCTCCTGACCTTCCAGCACCGGGTAGCTGTCAGACTCTATACATCGTGTTACCACTTAGCAGTCCTGTGTTTTAAGAAACAGTCTACCCCTGGTATGTGCCGCTTTCCTAATCAACATATAGGAGAGTACCCCTTCTCCCAAAGTTACGGGGTCATTTTTCTGAGTTCCTTCAACATGGTTTTCTCGACGCACCCTAGTATACTCTACTTGTGAACCTGTGTCGGTTTGGGGTACGATCAGTTCACCGGGAGGATCGCCCTCCCAATTCAAAGTTTTTTCCTGGAAGTTTCCACCGTCGTTGACTATGACAACAGTCGCGACCGACTATCAAGATCCTCGCTACTATGGCAGGGCGGTACGCTCTGCTCTGACCCCTACTCTAATCAAATGCTCCGCTACTGAAGAGCCTTCGCCTTTAGAGAACAATCCCTGAAAAACTACAGGTATCTGAGAGCCTCCGTTTGCTGGTCTAAAAGATGATCGCCTTTGGAAGCGCCAGTAGTGTAGGGCGATTGGGCTAGCCAAGCCCCTCTGAATTAGTTCAGGCTTTGATGACTCAAGGCGTGGAGCATTAGGGAAAGGAGAGCGAGGGGAAGAGGGGGCAGCCCTCGGCTCGATCATCCAATTTGCTCCAACAGACAGGCATGGTTCAGTAGTCAAAGAAACTTCATAACTTTCGTGTACCCATCGGACGACATCCCTTTCGGGGGTTCCTTAGGGGCCGATTCACACTATGTTGATTGACTGAACGCAGAAAGCCTTCCACTGCCAGGCGATCGTGTTTTTCATAGGATTTCTCGTTACTCATGTCAGCATTCTCACTTCTGATATCTCCAGGTGTTGTCACCAAAAACCTTCCCCGATTGACAGAACGTCCCGCTACTGACACTTGAAAAAGCAGCTTTCAAGGTCTCGTCGCTTCGGTGAATCACTTGAGCCCTGAGACATTTTCGGTGCCATGGAGCTAGACCAGTGAGCTATTACGCTTTCTTCAAAGGATGGCTGCTTCCAAGCCCACCTCCTGGTTGTCATCGCTCGATCACTTCCTTTTCCACTAAGTGATTGCTTAGGGACCTTAGCGTACGATCTGGGCTGTTTCCCTCTCGACTTTGGATCTTAGCACCCAAGAAGTCTGTCTGTACAAATGATGATGACCTGTATTCAGAGTTTCCTTGGGGTTGGTAAAGAGAAATGGGGGCCACCCTAGCCCATTGAGTGCTCTACCTCAGGCCATCGACATCATACGCTCTACTGAAATAGATTTTGCAGAAAACCAGCTATATCCGATCTTGGTTGGCCTTTCACCCCTAGCCACAAGTCATCCCCATATTTTGCCACATATGTGGGTTCGGTCCTCCAAGGCCTGTGAGAGCTCTCTTCAACTTGCTCATGGCCAGATCGATCGGTTTCGGGTCAAATAGGAAGAACTATCATCTTCCACCTCTTCTAAGCACCTACACTTAATGGATTAAGCTGATTTTCCCATTTCCTCACTGACCCATCATGTGAAAGGTACACCATTAGAGTGAGTGCTAAGCGCTCCGCTCCTTCGATTGATTGTTTGCATCGGATCTCAGGTTCTCTATTGCACTCCCCGATGGGGGTTCTTTTCACCTTTCCCTCACGGTACTTGTACGCTATCGGTCATTGAGGAAGACTTAGGCTTAGAGGGTGGTCCCCCTTTCTCACATAAAATAGATCATCATTCAAACACGCCGTGTTTGACTGGGAATGATTGAACCATGGGAATGAATGAATAGGGATATCACCTTCTTTGGCCAAATCTTCCAACCTTTTCAGAAAAACCAGTTCATGCCCCCAATTGTCAGTACTGTGTTGCCTACGCTTGCACCCCCAAAACGGTTGCTTACTTTTGTACAAGTCATCCGGCGCGCTATAACTTGACTCCCTCCCGCTTGCTTTGGTTTTTCCATCATCCAATCCACAACAAATCGAATGAAACTACTTCTCTTTCACTACGTGCCTTATTCCGCTCTCACTCGCTGCTACTCACAGTTTCTCTTTTGATTTTCCTTTCTTTAGCTACTCAGATGTTTCAGTTTGCTACGTTTGAAAAGTCCAAAGAGCGCAACCTGAGCTTGGATACGGTTTCCCGATTGAAGATCCATGATCAGACACTCTCTCTCCCCATGGCCTTTTTTCTCTGAAAGCATCCTTCCTTCTCAATGCTCGGGCATCCATCCAATGCATGATTTTTGATAGCTTGAACACGATAGACTGAACACCCACCCAATCTCGATTTGACACAGACAATTCTAAAAGAAAAGCCTGGCTTGAATTCGATAGAAGTAGCAAGTTGCTTCAACCTGCCTATTCATATGCACCTTTGGGCGAGATCTACTCTGTGATCTTGGCTACCATTAGAAGCAATGGCTTTTCCCAGAGAGAAAATCAGATATTATGATATACGAAGATACAAAAGAATGATTCTAGATGAGAAATAGAAAAGAAAACAACAGGACAACCAAGCCATTGACGAGCTTAGATTCTGACCCTTCATCTCATTTGCCTTGCTAAAGGGCATTCCCCCCGAATTTGGAGGAGGCCTGCTACTAGAAGAGCTTATTCTATTCTAGACTCTTGACTTTCTGACTTTTGACTTGACTCTTTTCTTTTACTATTTAGAGAAATTAGAGAAAGATTTTCTATTACTATTATTCATATTAGATATGAAGATTTGCAATATTGTCTATTTTTCAGTAGTCAAATTACATTCCTTTTTTAGATTCTTTTTGTATATATTCCTTTAAAAAATAAGAAAGAGAAAATAAGTATGTAAGAATTACATTATGCAAATATCAGAATGAAGATAGAAAATAGAAATCTATTTGTCTATGAAAATAGAATCATTTGAGAATATTTTTCTTTTCTTCTTTTTTTTTTCTATTTGTATGTTATGATATTCTTATTGAGGGATTTTTTCAATTTATGGAATTCAATCTAGATAATAACTAAGAAAAAGAAATGGATTTTGAACAATATATGTCTTTCACATACAACGAGAAAAAGGAGTCACCTACCTTTTGAATGGCAGTTCCAAAAAAACGTACTTCTATGTCAAAAAAGCATATTCATAGAAAGATTTGGAAAAAAAAAGATCATTAGAGGCAGTGAAAGCTTTTTCTTTAGCTCAATCTATTTCCACCAGAAAGTCAATAAGTTTTTTGTGTTGGAAAAATCTTCATTGACATGTTTCAAAGAACTTCCAAATTTCCATTTTGGAATTGGAAGATAAAGAATGAAATTTGACTAATGTATTGTGTATCTAAATAAGAATTCATATTCAGAATATAGACACAATAGATCTAATAGAATCTCAAATCTTGAAAATCTTCTCTTTTAGATTCTATTTCATCCCTCCCAAGGGCAGGTTCTTACGCGTTACTCACCGTCCACTGGAAACACTTCCCGTCCGACTTGCATGTGTGAAGCATGCCGCCAGCGTTCATCTTGAGCCATGATCGAACTCTCCATGAGATTCAAAGTTGCATTACTTATAGCTTCCTTATTCGTAGACAAAGCTGATTTAGAATTGTCTTTCATTCCAAGGTTGATGGCTTGTATCCATCCACGCGCTTCATATTAGCCTGGAGTTTGCTCCCAGAAATATAGCCATCCCTACCCTATCACATCAACCCACAAGCCTCTTATCCATTCTCGTTTGATCACAACGGGGGAGCAAGTCCAAATAGAAAAACTCCCATTAGGTTTTGGGATAATCAGGCTTGAACTGATGAGTGAAACTCTACCACTGAGTTAGGTCCCTTCCCAGTCCCATCGATAAATCTAACTAACTAATCCTAAGGAAAAGGGTCGAGAAACTAAATGCCACTATTCCTGAACAACCTGGAGTCGGGCCTTCTTTTCGCACTATTATGTTATGGATAGTCAAATAATGGGAAAAGTGGGATTCCATTGTCAACTGCTCCTATCAAAAATAGGATTGACTATGGATTCGAGCCGATTTCCTCAAATCCATTTTCTTGATCTAAATCGAACAATTTTGACATGAAGAAGATTTTTTTCAGCATGCTCTATTCGAGACTGAAAGGAGAGGTGTTTGCAAAGCGGAGAGGTTAGCTATACTCGACTGAAAGGAGAGGAGAGGAGGTATATACCGAGCAAAGCGAGAGGAACGAAACAGCTAGTATAGTTCGATTCTCTTACCACTAAGGGCTTGGGTGCTTTTCTGAGGGAATGAAGGGAAGGGGCAAAAAAGTCTCTCTCTTGAAAATCAAGTAATGACTTTTTGTCTACCAAGGTGCTAGTTTTTTCTTTCATAAAAAAAGGCGCGAAGCGGTAGAACTCATGCCAACAATTCTCTAATGATATAAATGAGAAAAGAAAAAACCAAGAATATTGGAATTCTACCGGATCATGAGGAAGGATAACCTTTTCCTTTTGGCATCGAAGTGTGTTTCTATTCCGTTCAGCTTAAAGCTAGAAGTGGAAACACTGGGACATTTGAAAGAGAGTATGGCCAAAGAAACTTTTTGACAAATTTCCTAAGTCAGATAATTCATAAAAGAAAAAAGTGCAAAAAGCTTAAAAGATGCTATTCTGATTCTATTCTAAATAGATGTCTGAAAGAAAAGATAAGCGAGGAATCAGAAAAAGATCCAATCAATGCTTGAAGTCTCAAGAGATTTCAGGTCAAGTGATAAAGAAAGCAAAGAAACTCTTTTTTTGGAATGTCGATTGAAACCAGAAATATGAATTACGGAATTCTTATCGATTAGCTTACCGTGAAAGAACTTTACCTTCCAAATTGTCATAGGACATAGTAGATAGGATCTAGGCACCATATCGATTCCAAGAGCACCTTTCGGATAGACTTTCTTCTTCCCACTCTTGAATAAAGAAAGACTAGCGCCTTGCATTCAAAGGATTTTCCCAGCTTGCCCTTTGTATATCATGAAGAAGAAGGAAGTAGGTGGGGGAGAGCTATGAAAGCCGAAAGCAGATGTCGCATAACCAAAAAGTGATGAAGTAGAATATTGAGACTTTAGACTTTGACTACAAATGATCAAAGGTACAATCTTGAGACTCGAACTGCAGATGACAAGGGAATCATTCACAGAGCTAGCTCCTCTTCTATTTTGAAGGGGCATCGCCCCCTTTATCCTCCTATTCAAGAATCTTTAGCTTGACTTTTTGGTGTCCCTCCTTGTGACTTGTTCTTTTAGGATGAACTTTGTACTTTGTGTCCATAGTATATGTATCCGGCACTAACCAGTGACTTAATAGGGTGGTCTACATTGACATTTCTCTCATGTGCTGATTGAAGAGGGGGAGTTTTCACTTTTTTTATGTATGTTGTATCATATCGATTGAACTATTCCTTCTTTTCTAGTCTAGTCAAAAGCCCGTAGTATACTACTCGAGGGTCGAGGTGTCATCGAGACCCGATCAAAGTTTCTTGAGGCGCTAGAATAGGGAGTCCGAGCTTCAATATTCGTTTATACGACCACTCTTTAGAAAGAGAAACCTCAGCCGAAATTATTTTGATTTAGATTCTTTTTCAAAAAAAAGGCTTATCAGCGGCCTGTCCTTCTACAGTGCCAGTAGTCACATAATGAACGAATGCCGTAGTTTAGTTTCACATTACTTCCACTCTTTTTCTATGGTTTGAAGATGCCCCATCCCAGATGATGGAGTCTTTTCTGATGATGATGATGAGGAGCATTCACGAATGAACCTGATTTCATCTCGAGGGTGTTCATTTCCCAATGATAGATAGGCAGCTTGTTGGTATATAGGTAGTTCATTCAGTATCGATACCATGCTGTAGCTTAGGGATGGTGAATTCCACCTAATGGAGAAGGAGGAGGAGTACATACTACTTACTTGTGGTCATACCTTGATCTATTCTTTATCATGAAGACACCTGGTTCCCAAGGCGCTAGAGATGATGATCTGATTTGAGAAAATTAGGATGCTCCCGCATGCATCAGGGCCGTAGGCAAAAGGAAAGGTTTGAATGCCGCTAGTAAAGCAAAGGTTGCTAATGATACCTATTATCCAAGAGCAAAGCACCTAATGTACAATAGCATAGATAACAGAGGTCGAGTGCAACTCTCAAGATAAAGAAAATCAGAGTCTTTCTTATTTTCAGTCAACATTCTAGGATATGCATTCTGGTCTGAATCAATTCTTTTAAAACTAAAGCAATTGGATATTCTGTAGTGGCTGCTAAGCGGGTAGGTAAATGATTGGGAAGTATGTAGGATAACAAAGATATGGAGGTTGATACATCAGTAATGACTCTAGAAGAGGGCCAGGTTTCAACCTTTTGTGTGGAGGAATTTGAGTAAAAAAAAAAAGAGCATCTTTCGGTAGTATCTCTATAGTAAGGTTAAGGTCAAACTTCTAATAGAATAATGGTTCATAGTTATCTATGCGCTTATGTCTACGGATAAGACTTAGGAGACTGACACAGAGTGCACAGATTTTGAAAAAGAAGGTCTTCACTCTGGATCAGATCATTCTCGTATGAGTCAGCGGTGAGCCCTTTCACAGCTAGAAAGGAAAGTTGCTATGGTTACCTCAATAAAAGGACTACTTAATCAAATAGAGAGAGGAAGGGGTAGGGTACATCAAAATAAGTAGCTCAAGCAACCTTCACTATTTCTTTAGAAGTCAGTTCAAAATGCCATGAATGATCTTGCAGGTGACGGACTGCTGTCTACGCAATTTCGCATACCGGACCCCTTTTATGAAAACTCTTCATGCCTTTTGTTATTCTATATGAACATGTGTTGAATCCTAGCGACAACATGTCCTATATGTCTTTTGGTTGGTTATTGATGAATAACCAATATTTAGCTTAGTTTTTCTTAGAAAAAAGAAAAATGGGGTTTGGCCAAGTAGTAAGGCAACGGTTTTCGTCATTACTCGGAGGTTCGAATCCTTCCGTCCCAGATCGTTTCCATAAGAAACGAAAGATTCTTCTCTATTTCAAGAATGAAACAATTTTCTGTTTCATGTTGGATACAATGTTATCCAATCTGAATTCTAAGAATGATTCTGAGAATCATATCTTTTTTGACTTTTTTACTAAAGTCTTTTCTTCTGAAATATTCGTGATTACTTTCGTGAACGATTCTTTATTTTATATGATGGAGATGGATGTGAAAAGAAAAGATCAGAATATGAGGATTCTTATTTTCTCTTTGATCTTACCTTTCACGAGACTTTTTCTACTCCATAATAATGAAAACAAAGAAACTTTCTTCTCAAACTATCTCTATGTTTTCAATTCAATGAAAATCAGATTCCATTGGAGATGGTAAAAAAGAAGTCAATCATAATATTAGAATCATAAAATCATATTTCATAAATCAAAAATGAGAAAATCTTCATAATGTATATATTCATATTAGAATATATTCATACATAATTATGACATAAAAATATATTGTTTATTTTTCTTATGAATATTCTTTGATTATTTCATTATTTCAGATTCTCTGATTATTCTATAATGGAATATTTCAATGAAAGATTGAGTTTAGTATATTCTTTAGTGAAAGTGGCTAAAAACTTTGAGCCATTCATGGGGATTTCTTTTTCATTTGAATGAAAGTAAAGTCAAAGGATTTTTTTAGGTTTCTCATTTCTTTTTTTTTCATGTGATATTATTCATATGAGAAAATATGGGGTAATTTGAAGTGAAATCTTTTTCGCAGAAACACTGATATATAAGTGTTTCTTATTATGTATCAGTTCAGCCAATGACTCTTCATGATTCCATATTAAATCAATTGCATACGGTTCAAAATTCAAATGAGAGGGATGTTATGATAAAACTTCATTTGAAATGATGTGGTAGAAAGCAAAGTGCGAATTGAAGGACATGATTGGATGTGGATTATGACTTCCACCATTTTCTATACGAATGAAGATGCTCTTGTCTTTACATAGTTTGTTTTGCTAGGAACCTGATTGAATTTTTCTTGGGTTGCTAAAGAAAGATACTAATGGTATAGAAAGGTATAGCATATGATGGAGCTCAAACAAAAATGATTCATTCATTTATCGGGGAATAATCTAGGGTTAGTGATAATCAATAAGTTAGACCAACTTTGTAAATAGATCATCTATATCTAAATCTAGATAAAAGGAGAGGTTCAAATTGGAACAAGTTTGAAATGAAAAAAAAAAAATATCCGAAAGGAGAAAAAAAGATGGTAGAGATATCTCAAGAAATTCGAAGGATTTCCTTTCGAACTCTTTCAAAACTATCCAACTTGAGTTAGGAGTACAAATGAAATTTCTTTTTCTGTAAAGAAGGAAAAAAAGGCTCAAATTATAGTCTAATTCTTTATGGATCCATTTCTCTTTCTATCTATATAGATAGAAAGATCCATTCTAGAAATTAGGAAAATGAAAATCCTTTTTTCTTGAGCCGTATGAGGAGAAAACTTCCTATATGTTTCTAGGGGGCATCGTTTATCTACATTTATCCCAATGAGCCATCTATCGAATCATTGCAATTGATGTTCGATCCCGAAGAGAAGGAAGAGATCTTCGAAAAGTGGGTTTTTATGATCCGATAAAGAATCAAACTTATTCAAATGTTCCTGCTATTTGAGATTTCCTTGAAAAAGGTGCTCAACCCACAGGAACTGTTTATGATATTTTAAGGACTTTCAATAATTTTGAGTTTCAAAAGGAAAAACAAGAATCATGAATAAGATAGGGTAACTAGTACCTATCTTTGTGTAATTCTTTCTTTTGTTCTTTTCTTGTTCTATTCATACTTCTCTTCTTTTTTTCTTATTATGATTTTTCTCTTTTTTTTACCATTAGCAAGAACTTGTTTCAATTGAATATTAAGGAATTCTCATTTTTGACCATGTCTCAGACCGGAATAAAGAACATAGTCACTTACTGCATCCTTGTTGGAGAAGATGCGGATCCTGAGCTACTAAGCTCAACAGATCCTTCCCACACATTGTGGGCATAAACCTAGGTTTGCTTGAACTTCGGGGCAGAGAAAACTTGCTGCCCGCCCTATAAGAGAAGAAAGGTGCAGCGGGCGATCATTCGTATTGGTGACTCTGAGCTTCTTCCTCTTAGTCCGAATTCTGATTTCAATGCTCCGCACCTTGCCTTTCAAAGCTGGGAATCCCAGGTTTCTTTAGTGACCACTTTGTCATGAGGAGTGAGGCCTAGCATCTTTGGTTCTTGCCCAATTTGAGTCAATAAATCATCTTGCCATTTACATAATTCGAATCACTTTCTCAGCCGAGTTTAGAAGGGGAACTTAGGTGATTCAAAATCTTGAGGTTGATCATCAGAAGTGAAGTTCAGCCAAAAAGAAGTTCCTTGAAGAAAGATTCTTCTTTATGTCCCACCAGTCAAAGCAGCTAGCTAAGCAAGCCAATAATATCTACCTTTATTTTCATTAGCAACCGGGTCAAGGGTTCCTCCGCAAGAAACTATGGCACCCACTCATTTTATGAAACCAGTACGGCTCTTGATCCGGATTTCAGACTCTACTCACGCTCAAAGGGGGTTTCCCAACCGTCATTCCTGCATCAAAAGTGACCTTAAAGAGAAGAATCCAGCTGGAACAGAAGGGCCCTTTGGAGTACCAAGACAGGTTTCCACCCAACTCCACTCAAGTTAAGAAGGAATGCTCAACTTGTGATCATGAGCACCAAAGGAGAAGGTGAGCCAAGATCGAATCGGAAGACGGGGAACCCATGCTTAGAATTCTCAATCCACTCCATCTGAGGTGAACATTGGCCTGAGTGCGTGAACATAGGCAGCATCACTGATTGACCAAGTCAATTCATATGGGCACCCCCTAATTTCAGTTGACTCTTTCCAATCATGGAATCGAACTGAGTTAATAGACTTGGTTTAGCCTCTCTTCTTTCTTAGAAAGATTCTGGAGGAAGTCAATCTGGACTAAGACTACAAGCAATCGCTATCATTCCTTCATATCAACCTTTGTCCTTGCATTCCTAACTTGCAAATGGTGGATCCCCATCACTCCTTTGGTTCATGGGGAGTCTCCTTTCTTGTATAAGCGAGTGAAGCTTTCCCTAAAGTGGAAATCTATCTTTTTTGCTCTGATCTTATGGATTTCTTTCTCCTTTTTTTTTCAGTGATTAATAGTTTTTTCTTATGGATTATGTTGTGGAGTCGATGAAATTCTTTTTTTCTAAGAAATAAAAAATCTTGTGGACGAACAGTATTCCAAGTCAAAGCACATTCAAGGGAAAGACCCATTATCTCATGAGTGTTGTGAAGCAAGGAGACATTGCGGTTGTTCATATGCCAATAGATGAGATATTGGCTTATCTTCTAACGAACACATTAGATGCTGAAACATTCCGCGGGCATGTTTATAAGATGGGCATTCATTGACTTGAGAATGTTGAGGCTTGAAAGGCATTTTCAATTCTTTGTACTAGCACCATTTTTCTTGCATGGCTTGACTTGTATTTTGATGTGCTTCAAAGTAGTCTTGCTTTGTATGGATGCCACGCCTTCAGGTGTGCGGATGACTCATCATGGAATAGCTGGTCTGAGTCTTTTTTTTTCCATAGAGATTGACTAGAGCGATGACGGAGCTAGTACATTATCGGTAGGCCACTTGGGATACCGTGGCTGACAGTTTTCCACGGTTGACCTTTCACGTGATTGATTGCCTTGTTGAGCCGAGAGGCACTGGCTTAATCCCTTACCCGGGTCTGGTTTTGATTGACCTGCTCGCCTGACATGTTGACTCAATCACATTGGTGCTGTCTAAGTCGGATAGATCAGATAAGGATCAGGGCTGAATAAGAGATCTTCTATATCCAAACAAGAGAGTACCCCCTTCCACAGAGAAGGGTAGGCGCTAGTGAAGAATTCTGTATGCTATGCACCTTTCTTCGTATTGACTTTTACCAAAATTGCTATTCTGAATGAAAGAAATGTAGTCAAATACCTATGTCTAATCTACTCATTTTCTTTTTATGTATGGAGCCACTTCCACTTCTATATTCTATGGTATATATATAGGTCTCCTCTCACTTTGCTTGAGCCTCTCTCCTCTCCTTTCAATCGAGCTATCGCCTCAATGAGTGATTGACTCTTGTAGTTCACTTAGGCGAGAAGCTTCTTCTTCTTCTCTCTCAACTAGCCTGCTCATGAGGCTCAAAACTAGAGTGGGGTTTGAAAGCTCACTGGCTCCATATTCATACCGTGCTTCAAAGGCAGACTGTCATTTTCTTTGTAGACTCGCTCACTTGAAATCCAAAAAGAGGAAGAGTTGTTCCCTCTCTCTCCTTGGTCTTTTCTTTCATATTAGAACTCATCAAATAACAGTCTGAGCAATGATGTCAATCCCGTCTTTTGGTTTCACTGATCATCTAAACTGAACCAAAAGCTCTTCTTTTCCTCAAGAGAGGGGGCACGGGTCTTCGTCAGAGATCGATAGTTGGGACTCACTTTAGAAAGCGTCAGATAGAGCTCGATAATAAAAAGGTGTTAGTTGAGGGCTCAAAAATAAGAGGATATGAAAGCAATAGCAAACCCAGTAAAGTTTATAAATAGGTGGATTCTCGACTTAAGAAGCGGTGGCTACCATTGAAGTCCAAAGATCGAATAACCCAAGAAGAACATAAGATAGAGGTTTTTTCCCCGATGCTTCTAAGCCCTAAGGAAGTCTTACAGACCCGTTGGGGAGATGATATGATTTTGATGACTTTTTTCTTTTAGATGACGATGAGCTTCAAGTCGTATTCCAACTTGGACAGACGGTGATCGATGATTTCGATGATGAAGATTTGGATTATGGAGATGAGGCGCTAGATTTTGGTTCTTTTCCATATTCTATTTGGGTTGCCTTTTCTCTTTCAGGCAAGGACTGAAGATGTGGAACAACAAGCATAATAAGCTACTATTGAGCCTATAAAGTCTAACAAGATTATGTTTGAGAAGTAAGTGAGAAAATGACCAAGCACCTCAAACTGCTCTACATCACGGTTGCTGTTCGGCCAAGAGTGCTTTTGTTTTGGATAATGGACCTGAATGTGATGCCCATCACCATGCTGATCTTTCTGATTGAAACAACTTCAGATTAGAATGCCCTATTAGGAAGGTCCACATCAATTGGTGTTTTCCATCCTCTTTTAACCAGCTCTTTCTCTTTTGACATGAAGAAAGAGTTGAAGTAGTGTAGGCTGACCAACGGCCCTTTGTCTTGGACTCACATGCAATCGAAACAATTCTCTATGAAATGAAGATCATGTTACTATTGTGAAGTTTACAGGCAAAAGATAGAATGGCCATCCAACAGATCACGGCTACATCTGCTGGGCCTAGTGGCAAAATCAATGGGTTAGGTGCTACTATAATACAATGCTATGCACCTTATCTTTCTTTATGATGCCTCCAAGCAAACTTTGGTTTTCGGTCTTTTAGAAGACCAAAATGTTGAATATTGAGTCCTCGGAGGTGCGGGCCAAAGCAAAGGGTGTCAGATTAGCTCAACAAGTTCACTCAAGAGTCTTTCGCAGAGTACCCAATTTTGAATTTCCTCGGAGAGTGGAATTGATTGAAGAAGCTAAGGGTGCTATTGGTCAATGAAATGTGAAAGGGCAAACACGTGGATCCCCTACACGATTTGCTTCATGTGAACTTAGATTCAAGTAACTGATGAGATTGAGAGAACTCAATCCTTTGAATAAGTCACTTCATTGACTTCTTAATAAGGAAATCAAACCTCTCCTTTCAGTCTCTTTCTATATGACGATTCTGAGTCGAGCTATTTCTATTCTATACGAAATTGATGACTTGAAGTTTGAAGTTTCTTTCTCTACACAATTTCATATCTAACAATTGTTCAGTCATATTGAATCAAGTTTATTGTTTGTTTACGATAAGCCCAATAGAGCTAGCCAGAGGATGGATCGAAATGGTCTAGCTGTTTGCAGCTTGGTGTAAGTACTTCGAACTTGACACTTTTCCGAGAGAATAATTAGAAGGTGAGTTATGTATGCCCATTTTGTCTCATTTTATATCTATATTGTGTTGAAATAAAAGAACAAAATAGAAATAACATCAAATTATGTTGATACAAATATCTAGATTGGGTGGGTGTTCAGTCCAGTATAGCAAGCTAACTTTTCAGTCGAGTATAGCAAGCTAACCTCTCTTTGCTCGAGCTAAAGATAAGCTTCCCTCTCGCTTTACTCAAGCCTATCTCCTTTCAGTGGAGCTTGTCTCCTCACTCTGAATGCTGCAATGGTATGACCTGGCACTGGGATAGACTGTGCAACACGAGATTGATCCACCTTATCATAATTGTCTTCCCCTTAACTTGTGCTTGTTCCAGAACTCAAATTGCATCCATGAAGCTAACCTTTTTTTGCTTCTCCAAGTCACGGTGCTTCAACATAGATGATGATGAAACTAAATCCACTCAAAGTTGCACCCTGCAACACATAGAGTTTACCAACTCTCTTGGCCTTCATGACAACCAATGCACCTTGACCTTAAGCACTTCAAGATCTCCGAGAATCGATCCTTCTTCAATGAACACTAAAAGATACAAGATTCTTCCTAAGGTCTGGTATATTCCTAACTCCAGTCAATGTCCTAGTCATACCATCATGCATCTTCAGCTCCACTATGCCAAAACCAACTGTCTTGCACACTTCATTATTTCCCATGTCAATATAGCCAGGCTCATAAGTTGAAAAAAACTCCTTATGAGGACACCTCTAGTACGAACAAGCTGAGTCAAATTTATTCTTGTTTCTTATCTTTGTCTGGATCTTAGAACAAGATAATTCTTCTGTATCTGGTAGAAAAGAATTAGGTGATTCACCCACTAAGGAAAATAGGTGAAACTCTTCCATATCCATCCTATATGGCTCTACTCAAAGTCATTATTCTGATCCAATCAAGTGGTCATTTTTATGATGCTACCAGTTTTCTCAATCCCGTTAAACACAAATCTTTCTTTTCATTTTCTATATCCCATGGGCATATAGATGAAATAGAAAAAAGAACTAAGTAGGTTTCGAAATGAAAGTGCCCATGAAGTAGAGGAGTAAACGGCACACACACGTAGGAAAGGCAATCTTTCGGTTCATTGGTCTGGTCTTTCGCTTGTACGTACATCGGCTTGTTGTTGCTTGGAATAAGAACCTATGCTAGGCCCACAATTATAGCTTGGTGAAGTTGTTTCATTAGGTTCATGAGGAGTTACAGGCAGCGAACATGGGAACATGCAGTATGTCAATAAAAAATCCACTGTTGGGGCTCTTGCGGTGCACATGGTACATGTGGCTCTTTGATGAAAAGCTGTTGTCAGTATATAGGCTGACTAATAGAAAAGTATGAGAAATATGGGAAAGAGGAGTTGGGGGTACAGGCCTGGTGCACGAAGCAGGGGAAATTGGTATCCACGAGACTGCCAAAGTTGGCACAAGAAGTAGGCATAGAGCGCAGCTTGGGTTCAGGGCTAAATCAAGATGCCCATCTAGGGTTGGCTGAGTTGGTAGGAAGCATAGTTGGTGATAAGCTGGTACTAGTTTCATTCTTTCTATTCAAGAAAGTTCTCTTCCCAGAACTGGTAAATCAAATAGACTCACAATGTAGGCACACGTTGGCACGTTCAGAATCGAGATGTCTCATTCGTTGAGTTGTCACATCAATCTTTCTCTCCGGTAGCGATGAATAGGAGATCCAACATGACTATATTAAGCCTTAAGCAATTAGGGTTAAGCTAACTCATTGCCGAAAAGCAAACAGAGCTCATATTTAGATCGAGGACGCTCATCCCGTGCGGTGCGGGGCGGTGGAAGGAATGAATCAAGTCGGTGTGAATTCAAATTATTTGTGATCTATGTCTCCTTGAAATAGCTACTCTACCGACTTAGCCTTATAATAATAGAGAAAGAGTATGCCCAAATAGAGTAGTAATTTCTTAGTGTTTTATAGGCAATCTGAATCAATTGGGGAATGGGGGCTTCCGCTTTCTTTTGATGGATGTTGTTCCGGGTGTGGGAGGTGCTTTCTCTTCGCACCTCTGGTTGAGGAAAGAAAGCTAACTACCGCTTTCTTTTCATTTGTTTTTTTTTCAAAAATCTCTTCTTTCCATCTCAAATTCCCTCCCCAGAGCATTCTTCCTTTATTAGCCATCGGGGAGGGAGCACTCTCATCATGTTAGCTTAGTGATCAGGATCAAGTTCAAGCAAGGAATCCTAGACATCCCTCAAGCTCATTGAAATAAATTATGGGAGTAGTCAATTTTGAGACTATGACATTATGATGTAAAGCATTCGGTAGTTGTCAATCCATCCTTTTCTTTCACATGGGTGATAGTACGTGTGTTGCTTTCAGAGCCCTTGATTGAGATCAGAGTCTCATCACAAACTAATAAAGACGGCAATCAACCTCTCTTTACTAATAGGGAAGTTGATGACTAACAACCTTCCTTTTTTGAGTATGAAAGTTCACTCTAGATCCTCGTGAATTGATCTCAACTGATTTCCTCTTGGCTTGATAGTGTTGGCCCTTCTTGCCTAATCTTGATTGTCAACTCTCTTTGGCTGAAGTTCACACTCCGGAACCTCGAGAGTAGGTTAGTGTGAAATTCACCGGTGTAAGTTGTTAGAGTTCTCCTTACCGCTGCAACAAGAGTAAACAGTGTTATCTCATCCGCTGCTTGAAAAATCTCCATTTTTGTCTAGATTTCTTAGTGCTGGATTGACTTTTGCTGGACTAACTGATGGTACTAATGCATAACTCATCTTTCATATATGAATCTCATATCTCTCACCCGAGCCAGTAGCCTAGGAGATGGCGAGATGCGAGCTTGGATACCTCCCTTTCCATGTTGCGGTTCTTTGTGAGAAGCCTGGCCCCGAAGGCAAGATATTTTGAGACTTCTGTCCGATCATTCGTCAGTCATTTGCCAATCCTACGGCCTATTGCTCGCTCCAATCGCTTCTGCCTCTTGATCCTTATCTTATTTGGAAGCAAGCTATCTTTGCCTATCGGCCGACATGGTAAGCAAGTAGAATGCCTCTTTCCTACGCTAATAATGCTTGGCTCAGGTTATGAACCATAGTGCTCGCACAACACAAAAGAGGGATATGTTGAGATCTAGGCTTGAGCTGGACATGCGCTACCATTCTGGTCTGGCTCTAGATGTTCAACACAGTGCCGGGTTGCTCATTTGTCTGATGGAATTACTTAGATAAGAAAGATCATAGCCTAGCCAAAGAAAAGAAAGATTTTTCTTGGGGATAAATGATGATATGATGGAAGAAAGGTAAGAGCAGGAAGGGTGCTTCGCTGCCATGAAAGCAGAATCCCTATACTGAGGTCGATTCATCAACATGAAACTTCATGCATGCCATCAAGAGAAGAGTTATTGATCACTTAGCTTGGGTACTAGAAGTTGTTGATCATATCATTCGAGCAGAGCCTGGGTCCCTTAGTCTTATGTATAGTGCATCTCCCTCAAAGTTTCTTTTGTTGTTCTGATCGATGAAGGCTCGACTGAAAGGAGAGGTAGTGCACAGATTCATTTTCCTATTTTAGTTCCTAAGGTGCGTGCTTCAATATTGTCTTGATTAGCAGTCACTCTTCTGTATTTTAAATCTTCAGAGATACCCTTAGAGTTCTATCCTGAATGGGAGGGTTTTTGAGTCAAGAAGAAGAAAAAGAAAGTCCCACAACACAAAGGAATCTTGGACAATGGGCACAAGTCTTTCTTTATTCAAGTTTTTGTCCATTAGAATGAGCATTTCTATTAGCTCTGCTCTTCACTACGTGCTTGAATAGAATCTTGAGACCCAGATCCGGATCCGAATCAAAAACTCTAATAGGATTGCCATGCATTGAATCTAGTCAAGTGAAACTTGCCTATGAAAAAACCTTACCTGAGGCACACGGAACTACAGATGAGCTAGAGCTCCTAGAAACACTCACTGTTGAGACGACTGTCGACGAGATGAAGTCAACTTGAGAATTGGATAGAAGGATAAGAATCGGTCGACCAGTAGCGAAGGAGTTTGGATCCCACTCGGAACAAGGGCAGACTTGCTCTACTACTGCTGCCAAGATCTTCTTTCCAACTAAGAGCTCTACGTCTGAGTCCCATCAAATGCTACTACTGAATCGAATTGAGTTTTGAAGCCCTTACTAGCTACTTATTTTATGCCTCCCGAGCAGAGGAATGAAAGATCCAATCTTGTCGGAGAGAAGGGTGGAAGGGTGGATGGTTGACTGATTGATTCATAAATTCAGAATAGAATAGCCTATTGGGTACTACCGGATACAATGAGAAAAGAAGCGGCTCAGCCAGCAGCACAATCCTAGGGCTTCATCAGTGAACGAATAGCACAACTATTACTAGCGAATCGCTCCAACCAAAGTTAGAGGCACAGTGCGCACATAACAATCCATCATTTATTTGTTGATGAAATGAAAGAAGAATGTTGATTTTGTTATGGATGATGCACACAATTCATTTTCTTATTACATTCTATCAGACAAGTTTGCTCAGGGTTCAAATGCATCTAAGGGGAAGTCTTTCGTATAGAAAGGTTGGCTATTTTTTTGTTGCCTCAGCCGCTAAAGGTAAAGTATTTCTTTCTCCAATTACTTACCCTCAGACAAGTTGACAAGGGCTCTTTGTCTAGAATCATCAATAAAAAAGGTTGGTAATCAAAGGACCTTCTCGTGAGCTTAGTTTCGACGGGAAGGCAACACAGACTCTAAAGATCCAGGCCCGATCTCAAGAGTCCATCCAAACCTGTATGTATTAGCATCTCTATACATACTCCCATTCAATTCACATTCTTATTCCTACCCTTATTGACATCTCTCTCTGCGTCCATCCCTTTCCCATATTAGCCAAGTCTAAGTCCATTGCGTGGGAACCTTTTCCACAGGGTAGTATGGTTGAGCCGAGGCAGGCTCAGATCCATTCCATTTTTGAGTTTAGGTGATTTCTTCCTAAATTTGAGGAGCTCATGACAACTCGGGTAGCTATACTTTCTCTTACCCTTGGGGCTAGCACTCCCTCATTGCATATCCATTTCATATCTTGGCTGCTCTTTCTTGTGCTCATGATCCGCATCTAGGGCTCGATCTGATCTATACCTTGAATCTCGATTATCTCTCCATCCTACGCTCTCTCTCGACAATTTTCTCTGGTTTAATAGGTTAGGCTTGAAAGCTAGCTCCAACGCAGCAATGGCCCCCTCATTCCGTGAGAGTGAAATTCAAAATAAGGAACCACAACTGATTAGCCATCCAAAACTTTTGGAAGTAGGGGGATGGCAACCATTCATTGTTCAAATAGAGCCTTGTAAGCCATGCAGTGCCCCATATTAATGGTTTTTTCTATCGAGCTAGATAAACCAACCCATGTTTCTCCGCCCCAATTCATGACATCAACACCAAATAGATATATGAATAGGAACCTCCAGGAAAGGTGGAGGATTCGGGGTGTGAATACTGGTCAAGATCGAGATTGAGAGCCTGATATGGATCGAGATAGGGAGCATCAGCAAGAGAGCCAAAGGATAGGCTTTGCGAAAGGGAGGAGCCTACAACTACTAAGCCATGCCTTTTTTTGTTGCCCACCACTAGCCAAATTGAGCCTTTAGAAAAGGTGTGATTAGTTATTCAGAAGGTGGGGTATGGTGCCAAAGGGGTGTGAGTTAGAGATGGGAGTGAGAACGAGGATCGAGAACATGATCAATAGCCAAGGCCGAGGCCGAGGTATGAATCATTGGCAGGATTGAGATGCAGATCCTGATCTAGAGAAGGAGCCCAGAGATATACCAAAGGATAAAGAAGCCCTCTTTACTATTATGTAGCCATACCTTTTTCAAAAGCAGCCCCAACTCAAAAGTGTGCTTTTGGGGCTTGACTACTTCACTTTTGGTATTTCATTCAGTCAGGCGCCCTGCTCAAAAGTAAGGGGTCCCAGCTAGCAGTTCTCCCTTTGGACAAACGATAGGCACGAAGCCTTTGAATTCATCCGTTCTTTTGTTTGAACGGGTCTTCCTTCCCCTTTTCTTTGTAAATAGAAGTCTAAGGGTCCTTAGTTGTTTCTAAGATAGAATGGATTCAGATTGATTATGAGTTTGGAACCAAAAGACTGCGTTGCATGCCCCCATCGAGCTATTAGTAGGCGGTGTCGTAATAATAGCGGTCTAATGTGACCCGAGGTTAGACCAAGGGAACTTAGGCGTGGCACTTCAGGTGAGTCATAGTGCCAGTCGTAGTAGTGCTAGCCGCCTGTCCAATTAGGGACCCATAATCTGTCAATCCACATCTATCGAATAGAGCTGCTAAAGACTAGTGGTTCGGGATAAGATAGGGCCTTAAATAAAAGGAATAGTGAGCTCAACCAGCGCTTTTCTCCTTGGTGAGTGTTTTATTTTTCACTTGTTCCCTTGGCCCATTGGTCACTTCCTCCCTAAGTGTCAACTCAGAGATCGATCCCACCATTGAGAACTAAGCATTGGGGGCCTTTCATCAAATAGGCTTGTTATCCAATTACTTCTTCTTATGTAAAGTGGATTGATGATAGGAATCAAATCAAAAAGATCTTGATTTTGATGTATTACACTTGGAACTTGAAAACTATATGAAAGAAACAATTGGATCTGACAAGTTGGGAATAGAGATGTGGCTTATTCAGTGCTATATCACAATTCATTCATTCTGGGCATATTTGGAAATGGCATGGGACATCTGTGGTGGGAGTCGACATCAGTGAGAGGTGAGTCAATCCCATTCATCCTGGTCCGATCCAAAATCAATTGATCCATTGTTGTATTGTATGCCCTACTTCTTAGTGATTAGTGAATTTTTCCTACTCGGACCGCCGTACTTCCTTTGACTACTCCTTTGATATGGTAGAAAATTTTGGTTATGGTGGAGAGTGGGGAGTGAAAACACCAATGAACCAGAGAACGACTGCATTACAACATGAATGAAGATAGACAGAAGGGCGACACCTTTTCCAAGTGGTTGATCTTAGCATGCTAGCAGCTGCTTCATTTCGTATAGCGATAACGCTTTCTCTTTCTTAGTGCTCCACCCCATGGAGAACTCTAGTTACGCTTTGGTTGGCTTTCTCTTAGAGTCAATTTTCTCTGACTTGACTAAGCTTAACCTACTTGACTCAACGATTAGAGTATCTCTTTCATACGGTGAGAGTCATTGGTTCAAATCCAATAGTAGGTAAGTTGAAACCCTCACTTTTGCCAGCATGACAGCAAGCATAAACTAGCATCAAGGAGTCAACTGAATTACCAAAGCATCGGTTGCTTCCACCACATAGTGCCTTTTTCGATCGACAATCGTTCCATCACTAGATTCTCTCATTTCTTGGTGTAATAAGAAGCATACTGTAGTTTCTCAATCCAGCACTGAGGCTGAATATCGAGCATTGGCTGATGCCACTTCGGAGCTCCTATGGTTCAATACATTACAAAGAAGCTAGTCTCTAGTTCAAATAATCACAAAAGTCAAAGATGGAAAGCCAGGTATGAGTGGCGCTTCACTGATTTAGGAGTGAGAAAGGGCATAACGAGCAGTCTACTCATGTATGAAAGAGGGGATTCACAAGTGTCTATTCTATATTCCAAGGTGCGAAGGGCAAAGGAGATAGAGGAAAGAAGGAGCAGCTATTGACAACTTTTAAATCAAATCGACCATAGATAGGGATCGGTCCAGTGACTAAGGGTTTAGCAGTATCCGTTGATCAACTCTAGCCAAGGGGATAATTCATGAAAGGCAGGCATGAAGAGGCAAGCTTTACTCATTAGGAATTCTCCATATGGTGCAGACCAGGGTCTTAATTCAAGGTTTCTAAGGGTCCTTGGACACTCTCATTCATTTCATAATGATTTGAAAATGAAGTCTAAAATTCCCCTCTATCCATGAATAGCCTGACTTGACTAAGGATGAAGGTAACACAATGTTTAGCTTATGAAGAGCTCAAAAGGCTCTAAAATCAAGAAAAATCATATCCATGAAAGAGATATTCTAGCCGTCCTTTCTACTCGGGTATGGATCTCGACAAGGTTTGCTCGTACCTCTATGGAATTGAATCCTACCACTTGGAAATGCGAGGCCGATTGGTCTCAGAAAAAGAGCAGGTCTATTGTAGTCGGTCCATGGCTGACTCTTTCCTTAGATGACTCGACAGAAAGCTAGCATTAGGTCTAAAGATGAGTTTACCGGAACTCAATCTCTGATTGGAAAGTAGCAAAGAAAAGGAAGATGTGAACTTAGTAGTAGGAATTGGGTATAGGGCTCCTTTCCTTGCCTTTTGCCCAGGACCTGGCTTCATAACCATAACATTTCATTCAAATAGGAGGATGAACGAGACTCTATTTATTTCATCACCCCTTCAAATATAGATCGAACAATAGATCTTGTTTCATTATCCGATTATGAGACTAGCAAGAGTCCTATTCTTCTCCTCTCGATCCTACCTGCCACAACTCACTATACCGATACCATCAGTTCTCATACCCAAATGAAGATTGGATAATCTTCCATCAAGTAGCTGTCATCCATCAGCAAGAATTGGTTGGTTGGGTTTCACACTGGGGGCAGAGCCATACTGGAGGAGCCACAAATTCGATTTCTGGATCCTCACTAGCCCTTCTTCCTTCTGAAGGGAAATAAAAGAATTTTTATTTTGGATAATCAAGACCTGAGGTTCTCGGATTGAGATAGGCTAATTGAGCATCACTCTAGAGTGACAGAGGTCATAACGGTAGAAGTCACAAAAGGTCCTTATCGCACTAAAAAATAAAAAATAGAAAGTAGTAAGCTAGCCTCTAGAATTTCTATGCTAAAGAGCGAAACTGCTCTTATGCAAACTAGCACCCAAAAACTCCCAATTTGCATCACACCCAAAAACTTCTTGTAAGGGGAATGACTTTTCTTGGTACAGGACCTAAGGTATTCAGTCTTTCAGGCTAGAAGATAGGATTCATATGAAAAGGAGTTTCCTAAGTGAGTGTGGGACTAAACTTATGTAGAAAGACTAATGAATAACATCTTTCCATTATAGGATTGTCCACTGGGTTGCTTTGGCTCTTCCTGTTAGCTCTGTTCCATCAATTGCGGCTTCCTTTCCTAAATTCCTTCTCATTGCAAGAAAGTTGAAATTCCCTATCCCGGTCTAGACCCGGTATAAGTAGTTTATACAACAATCCTTTTCACTTGAAGGTATTGTCAAAGGACAAATGAAATCAATCCATCGTAGGTTTGAATCAATTAGAGCTCTTTTTGCCTGCTCAGAAAGAAAGTGCTAGTTCCCAACTGAGTGAAGACTTTCTATCAATAGAGAAAATAGGTATGATCCAGTTTCATTTTGAGTCCCCATTTATTCAATTGCTTTCTTTCTATCAGCTATCTCCTTTTCAGCACTAAGGTAAGCTCATACAGTTTGACATTGCAATTCTACTATTGGCATTGCTTTTCTCCTCTCGTGAGATAGAAATTATAGTGCAAGGAATCCTATGCTAAAGCCAATGATAAGTGCATTAGGGAGTGACCTGAGGGTGATAGAAGAAGCCGTTGAATAATTGGTAATATCATCGATCAGAATTGAGCCTAGCGCCTCTTTCTTTTTTGTTGGAACTAGAGCTATGTGGAAGTTTTCGTAGGACATTCTCCTTCGATGGATGAGTTCTTCCGGGATTGAGTGGAAGTTTTCATTGGATAAGGTGCTAGGTTAGATTACTTCTATGGATAAGAAGAAAGGGATATATTGAGTTAACAGTGCCCTTTTTTATAGGTAAGTTTGGGGCTAGCTATATTGAGTTTCTTTTCTATTCCATTTTGAGAGAAAGTCTTTCTATTTTGCTCTTGTGGTCAGATATATTGCCTCTCAATTTTCTTAGTCTTGGACGTATGAGTCTATGGAGAGTGAATTGATTCTCTACAAGATTGGATTTCTTTTCCACCTCTCAATCCTCTTTTGAACTCTAGTGAAGAAAGCTTGTTTGTTTTCTAATCCTATGCCCATTGAATTTACTTGAAGTGCAAGTTGAAAGCCACCAAGAGGTAGTTATCAGCCAATGAGAAAGAAGATGTATTAATACTATCAAGCCCATTAGATGGAGTGTTAATATAATCCCTTCTTTTGGATTGGAAAGTGCCGGTTTGTAGATGGAAGAAGGTTCTTTTGGATGGGGTTTTGCGGTTCTCACATTGGTCATCGGTTGGTTGAGTTATAGCTTCTCTATGTCGAAATAATGGCTACCTTCCCCTCCTACCATGCATTTCCTACCCCTATTGTCTTGTGTCCATTTTGAAAAGGAAAAGTTTGAACCGACCTTCCTTTGAGAATATCCTTAGTGCATCTGAAATTGGTACTTGTGGATGTCTTTTTTTCCTTTTCATACATAACGATGGTTGGCCTTGCTAGGATCCCTTCATTAGCTCTCTACTCCTTAGTTGTTGGATCTAGTAGTAGGTCCAAGATCGATTTCTTTAGTTGTTTTCTCTTGGCCGAAAACCTTTGATCTTTAGTCCATCTTTCATACCAATGGCTCCTTTTGGCACCTCACTTCAAAACCGAGGTGCAAAAAGTTTCCTAAAACAAGCCATCTTTTCATTTATGTACCACCAATTTGGAATTTTATAATTATCAACTAAGCGGCACTATAAGCGAGCAAAATCTTCCTAAACGATAAACAAGTGATTTGGAATAAGAAGTGACCGAAAATCCCATGGGTGTCAAAATATGTCCATCGAGCGGGTGAAAGAGCGCCTTGTGGTTTGCCCTTTTCAATTGCAGAGTTTCCCAATCTTTCTTTCTCCATTCTATCTGTAGTAAAGAAAGCTTGAATAAGATTGATTCAATCATAACATAAAAAAGAAGATTCAAGGCTGAAAGAGGACCCTCTTTCCAAGACATTTAGTTTGCACTAAACCAAACCATCTTTCTCATTATTACATAAAAAAGATAGACATGGGATTACTGCCTTTTCGATAAAGCGGGTAAGGCGCTAGAAATGTCCCATAGAAATGGAATGTACTGAAGGTCCCTTTGGTATGCTGTACAGGGCAGGGAATGGGATAACGAGAGGAACATAGAAAGAAAAAGAGACTTTCTATTACTATTAGGTAATGATAGTTGATGACTCGAATCCTTACTTATCTATCTATATATCTTTCTATATCCCACAAACATTCCATCTTAAGCAGATGCTCATATGTTCAGTAAATGGATTTACATAAAGTTCACTTGTTGGTAGATGAGTCATGACTATATCCTTATTAGTCTAGTCTCCTTCTTACTAAACTAAAGGTCTTGATATGCTTCAAACTACCTTCAAACAAACTTTGGACCTCTGAGGAGATATATATAGTCACTCTCCACGACATAATAGGGTAACAAAATTTCTTGCATCTAGCTCTTTTTCAAAATCCAGATCACTTCAACATGTTGGAGCTAGACGCTTCTCGAAGCCGTCACACAATTATACAACTCACTCGACCCTCATGGCCCGCATACACATATACATCTTGCTGGATCGGAGATGACATCTCCTCAAAGAAAAAAAAAAAGAGAAAGAGGATCCAAGGCTATCTTCACTGCTACTCTAACCAGCATCTACAAAACCTAACACCCTCATGACATCCTAGTAACACAACAAAAAAATAGCACTATGTCCCCTTCAGTCACTCAACTCCTAGTAGCAATGGGTCAATCAATATGTCAAGACACCTTCCAAATAGATGTATATCTAGGCCTCAAGATAGACAAAAAAGATGCTAAAGGAAAGAAGGTCCCTTCCCATCCATTTGAGTGAACTTTGGCTGCTACAGGTTATCCTAGAGATACACATAGCCAATATGTTTTGAGTGGAAAGACTTCAAAACATCAAAAGAAACTCAAGAGAATCATCCCCGTTCAAACTCGAACATGAGAACTCACAGGATCTTTGGGGTTATTGGAAGAGCTCTCCCACTCCCGTTGGCTATGGACACACTCCCACTATAAGATGAGGGATACTCCCAGAGAACATCATATCAAATTTGACAATCTCATCAGATTCACCCTAAAAAAAATGACCACTCAACTAAGCCCACGGAGCGATAATTCTCATTCATTTTCTCTATTTTCTAAAGGAGTACAAGACATTTAGAAATTCTAAACTAAAGGCAATAGTTTTTCTTTTTCTAAAAGAAAAAGGCGCTCAACACCTTTCTTAAAATATGGCAAGGGATGAAGATGCAAGTTGCAGAACCCCATGTTCTTGAAGTTCTTCAAATTGAGCTTATGACCCGTCCACTAATCATGAGACCCTTTTGCATAGAAAAGTAGGAACCTCCCATGTGACATACAAGTAGCATGTGCAAGCGTCTAACCTATTCACTCATGGGCTCATAGTATTGGAGTGCAAAGTCTCAAACAATGCACTCGATGCCAGTTTGGAATGGACTCTTAGTCACTTTTTAGACAAAAAATATCCAGGGAGGTCATTGTACTTATCTAAGGAAAGGACTCTAGGTGTTTGATCCCATCAATTCTAGCCATCCACTCTTTGAGCTTCTAATAAGAAGTAAGAAACGCACTCTAAGATATCCATTAGAACATTAGAAAAACTTTCAAAACTATGCTCGATGCTTGAGCCCAACAATTACCTTTTCTTTTTTAGCTTACGGACTCTTGTATGTCCTTTTCAAGCTGGTTGTTCTCTTTTTTTAGGCACATTCTTTGAAGTGATTAGACGTTGTAGGTGATGGAAGAAAAACTATATTGTGGACTGATCCATGGTTGTCCCAGGGAAGAATTGTAGATGTTGTTGGAAGGAATGTGATGCTTGACTTTGGTGAAAGATACTATTTGGTGAGTAGATTTCTAGTGAATGGACAGTGGGCCCTCCCTTTTCACCTCAACTCTAGCTCAACTGTGGGAAGATAGAAAAAGGGTGGAACTTCTTGCCCGAGGTACACAAGATCAGGTTGTGTGGAACAAGGAGGCATCGAGGGAGTTTTCTATGGGTCTACTCAGAATGTTATCATACACAGAGGCCATCCAGTTGAATGGTCTCATGTTGTTTTTTAGAAAAAAATATGACATACTAAAAGAGGCATGTTGTGCATGGAGTGTTATTAATGTGATGAGGCTATTGATGTAGAGTGTTTAGCGATTAGGGCAGTGGGGGTAGTAGTTTCAGACGAGTAACTCAGTCCTGTCTGAATTCCCTTGCTTCGCTCCACGCCTCTAGTTGTATGTTAGACTAGCAGGTGCAACATGAAGGAATGACTCATCCTTTGCTATGGTCTACTGTGTCAAATGTATGATAGGCTGCGAACGATGCCTAGGGTTTCTCCGGTTTCTTGAGAGGTCTGTATCTAAAGTCAATCCCCTTTAGCAAGGCACTAGCTTACCAAAAAGATGCATATCTGATTTGAGATAGTTCACAATTTCACACCTTCATAGCCTAAAATCCATTTTGATGCTGGGTAGAAAAAACATTGCTTACTCTGATAAACTAATGTCTCAATAGGGGAATTGCCTTGGAAAACAAAAGAAGCAGTGGAAGTGGGGCTGTGATGGGTTCAATTCTCATTGATGGCACCACATGAGAGGTTTTCATTTCATATGAATGTTGCATATAATTCGATGCATTTTCCAATCCATTCACGGATAAAAAAAATCCACAGTTGTAGCCTGGTCTCCTTCAAGATTTTTTGTCGTATACAGTTATCAAGTGCTGTAAGCCGTTGACAGAGAAGATTTTCTCTATAAGTTTGCCCAAACAGTTGTGGCACATGAATACCATATAAAGAGAAGAACTACTAGAAAACAACGGGTTGTATGCATCAGTCAGAAGAAGAAGCAAAAGGCTAGTGCCTACAAAGCCATCCAAGTCGAAGCATCGGTTAACGTCAGTATAGGATCGTTCGTTGAACCAAGAAAGAGTGCTACAAGGGTTGTAGATGAGAGAGAGTGTGTCCATGACTTGAAGGAGGTCAATCAATAGAAATCATCTTTCATACATTTTGAAAACAAAATGATCAGATGGATAAGCAAATCAATCTTATCTTCCACCTATCAACATAGAGCACCAAGTTATTTGATCCAAAGGTGATTTCTCTCTAGTTTCCAAGAGTCAGTGGTCTCTGGTTCATTAGAGAACTTTTGTTTCTAAACATGAACCACAACAAGCTCGGTCGGTGGAAAAAAGCAGACAAAATAAATAGAATAGGTTGAGTTTCCTGGAAAGACAAGAGGAGTGGTTCCCCAGGACTTGAAAGCAGAATGGTTCATGCCAAGAATATGGAACACATCATGCGGGATACATGAAGACCATGGTTCAAAAGGCGCTAGAGAGTAGTTAGTCGAAGATCCCGGTTGGAGCTCTCAATCTTTCTTGGATAGTGACACTCTATGAACTTGAACTAGAAGACTGAATTGAACTATTATACTACTTTTCACATATTAACTCTTAGACTCTATCATTCATTACCTGTGATGTCCTTCATTTGCTCTTTCATTCGATATATGTCTTCCTTCATGCATGCACTAAGATAAACTCAAAAAGAACTGTCCAGTAAAGATCAAAACCAGGTCTTTGTTGGAGCTTCCTTGAGTGAGAATCTTCCTCGGCAATAGATCGATCGTACCTTGGGGGAATTCATTGAAGAGCAGTAGTCAAAAGAATTTAGAAATTTGGGTAATGAATGAATTGAATGGGAAAAATAAAGAGCCCTTACCTTACCCTCAGGGAACAATCTTCGCAAAACTTAGACCAAGGCACCCTCTAGCGAGAGCCTATAGCTCAATGACTTATGAAGAGTAGCAGCTCGCAGTCTAATGGAAAGGTGCGGAGCAAAAAGCTCTTCTAAAAAGAAACAAGATCTGATGTAAAATAGGGGTTTATCGCTGACATGGCTTTTTAAAAGGAAAAAGAAATGACAAAAGACAGAGATGAAAGAAGGTCCAACGATGATCCTATACTAAAGGCATTAGATAAGGAGGAGGAGTAGGAGGAGCTTTTTTCATTGAAGTAGAGACATAATCGAATGTTGATGAGAGAGAATGAGAAAATCCTAAAGGGGAGAGCAATTCACAATTTCACTTTGAGTACGAGGAAGTCTGCAGGGAGGAATTCATCTAGGCGTATTACAATTTTTCACCTAGGGTGGATCAAAGCGATTGTGAAAAATTGACCTAAAATGAAGCACTTCATCTATGGGCATTATAGAAAGGATCGAATATGACCCTAATCATTCTTCTTAGATCACTCTAGTATGATGGATCGAGGGGGTGCTGCTACGCTGACAGAGGAAATGCAACACAAACACGATAGAAGAGTTTGCTCCGCTACATCAGATCCTCGAATCTACCACGACCACCATGTTTTGCCTATTTTTGTTCTCTTCCCTGCCCCAAAAAGTGGATCAAAGAAAGGTAGCTTGCTCCCAAGCCAAGTGCTTGCTTACGCTTTATGTAGTGGTCGGCCATCCTACCTTCATGCCTCCATGGTCAAAGAGCTAAGCCTACGAAAGAAGCAAACAAACTTACATGAAGACATTTTCTTATCTGCCTCCTCTCCTTGGGGAGAGCGCATTCCTTTCCTTGATAGCTCTTTGGCTTTCCCAAGGATAGTGATAGCTAGGCAAATCCACTTTCTTGCTCCAATGAGAGAAAAACTCATAGGAAAAAAGATGTTTTCTCTTTGCGAGATCTCGAAAGGGAGAACGCATTGCGTTCTCTGGGGACATAGGATCAAACGTCAAGCTTTCTTGGCAACAAGAAGAAAATTTAGGGCTTGTTGGAGCTGAGCATAACAAATTGAAGTGAAGGCAGATCAAGGTAGCTTGCCTGCCATGAAGAATAGAGCATGCAAAGTCGATCGTGCACATGTCGTGTGACCCGTTGGTCCTAAGCAATGTCTTTCGTAAAGCGACCCACCTAGAATCTCTTTTTAGGGAGGCACTGACATGGAACTTTGATCTGATGTGGGTTTCCAATCCCACCACTGAGATGTCCAGTAGATTACGGGGTCTTGATGAATGGCTAGCCACCATTGTTGTTAGAAGAGCAAAAGGCCTGGGGCATAGCAGGATGAACCAATGTGAATGAGTGTCAACTTCATTGCCCGAACATGATTAATGCTGACCACACTAGGTGCTACCGTGGTAGCAAGAGAGACCAGGGTGAAAATTGAGAGGTTGTCACTGAGCATTCCATCTCACACAAGAAGAGAGGTCAAATGGCAAGGCAAACATACACCTGTGTGGCTCCTCGTGGAGTATAGCTCACATCCAAACATCTGATTGGGGAACGGGGCAACGTCCATGAAGCTCCGATGGAAAGGGAAGGCTTGCCAGGCCTTATGCCCATGGGTGCAGGATTCTTTGAAAAAGTGTGAGCTTACTCAGAGACCTGGGACCTTGGCGAATGAAAGTTCGTGAAGCGAATTTGAGCTTTCCCCTAAGCGACTTATGTAGTGGTCGGCCAACTAAAGCTCACTAAGCTTTGCATATTGTAGTTGTAGTCTTGTAGTCGGCACTCCATGCCTCCCTTAATTTGCTTGCCTCCTTCCAGCCCAGCTAGAATGCCTATTAACGTGAAGCTAACCTAAGAAGCTCACCCTTCGGGTGTCGCTTCCAGCACAGGAGGCCAAGCATTTTTGCCGTCCACAGCCCCATTTACCTTTTAAAGAGTATTTAATTTTTCTTTTATGATATGAAGTTTCAAAGCAAAGGTGAAAAGCCCCCTGCCCTTTAGATTTCTAGTAGCCAAGGTGCATAGCAAAGAAAAGTAAAGAAGGAGGCATTGGGATGGGAAGGCTAATGACCACTACACTACACTACATGAAGAGATCTCTATACCAAGTCATGAGTGATAGCGAAGCCAAGCCACCTATAGATGCGGGGACAAAAGCTTGGCAAAGGTTAGACTTGATGGGAAGAAGCGTGAAAACAAAAGTATGTTAAGGTGATGAAATCAATCACTTAGCTGAGTTGAGGCTAAGGTTATGGAATCAAAGAGTTGGTTTAAGGTAAGTGAAACTCAGGAATTGGCTTAGCTGTTCTACAAAGGGAAAGGCGTCGGTATGAAGTCACATCAGCTGTGGATATATACTAGGCTAAGGAATGGAGTCTGAAATGAAAGTCTTCACCGAGACTACACTAAGGAAGAAGTCTGCAAAAGTGAGCTCGTCACTAAGAAAGCCAGTATCAAAAATGAAGCCCTCTATAAAAAGAAGTCAAAGAATGAAGTCTCTAATAGCCCCATTGAATAGGAGGGCGAAGCGAAGCCATTTTCATATTTCTATGATAGAGGGGGCTTCTATCTTCTTAGGAAGAGCCGTCGAGGTTCACATCTGTTCGAGCCAAACCACGCACATGGGCTTAGGTAAACACTTATATATTAGTCATCGATTGGAAGAGGGTCGATGGTGATGAATTGCGATTGGTCCAAACCTTCAAAAGCGGCTTCTTGCGACCCGAATGCCCATACATACCGTCAATTCCAAGACCTTGTTCGCACAAGAATCAAGATTGGGTTTCAGGGGGGCGCTTCTTGGCCATGCCCCCCTTATCGATACGAGATACTTGATCTAAATTCTCAAGTAGGAAATTGCATACCATTAGGATATACATATGGGAACATTGGTACATGATATTGAATATCATCCAGGTAAAGGCAATGTTGGCAGCTCTGAACTTTTGCTAAAGTCATTAAGGAGCTAGCCTCACAATGTCTTGTGCGGCTACCTTTGGGTGTTGAAAAACTCATAGATTCCTGATGTCGAGCTACTATTGGTATAGTTCCCAATCCCCACCATGGTGCATGTAAGCTTAGAAAAGCAGGACAAAGCCGGTGGTTAGGCAGACGCCCCATTGTTTGTGCAATGAATCTAGTGGATCATCTTCATGGAGATGGTGAGGGGCGCAAGAAAGGAGGTAGACCTTCAGTGTCACCTTGGGGGAAGCCCACCAAAGTAGGATTTAGGGCAGTAGTGGGGGTGGGGAAACGCAAAATTTAGTTCATTCCATGATGATCTATGTGGAAGGGCAGTTTTGTTGATGCTTTCCTGTTGAGAATGAAGAAGACCAGAGAAATTCTTTTGAACAGGAAAATTTGGTCACGTAGATCTTCTATTTTGCCAGAATTCATTGATTACTCCGTACTCATTTACAATGGAAAAACTCCTGTTCGTTGTCGGATTACTTATGGAAAGGTTGGTCATAAATTTGGAGAGTTTGCTTTTACACGGAGATGAAGACCTTCAAGAACAAATAAAGGAAAGGGAAGAAAGGGGAAAAAGGAAAGTCTTAGCATCATATGGCATGAAAAGGAACCATAGTGTTGAACAACTGTGCTTGAAAGATAGAGGCACTAGAGTTGGTAAGCCCTAATGCAAATTGCAGAATAAAAAGAGTGCTCTTTTCTGACATTCAGTTAGATTTGGATAGTAGATTCTAGGGCAAGCCAAGAAGCTAGAAAAGTAAGCAAAGCAGGGGCTCTAGAGAAAGTGAAAGAAAGCAAGAAGTAAAAGGACAACGGGCTAGGGATGAAATGACTATGTCTAAAAGATATAGGGTGGGTGCAGGTGCCTGACCATATCAGTCTTCCTGGTCCCATTTCAGTCTTTTTCATCGATATAGTCATAAGTAATGGATGTTGCAAATGCACAAGAAAAATACGTTAGTCAGCAGATCACTTTCAATCCGATCTAGCAAGAAATGCTTTCCTGATAAAGTCAAGAGAGACAGTAGATTCTTTCTTAGTTGTCCCAGAAATTAGACTCGTGCCAAGAAAGATAAAGTATTTAGTTGTAGAGTGACATGTCATATGGAACTCAAGATTCCAACCGAGGAGGATTTAGGGGATCACTCAATGCTGCTACAGGCACTCATGATATCAGATTGGGTAGCATGAAGGAGATATTTGAAGCACCCATAGAAAGTAGTTGATCAGGTATTTGAGTACAAATCTCCCCACAGAATGGCATTCTTAGTGAAGATGATTATTCTAGTTATTCTTTTGACGAGTGCGGCTAAGCATATGGTATAGCATTTTGAGTTGGTGAGGGTGAGCATCATCGTTCCCTTTGGTGAGGTGATATTGATTGCTTGAGTAATGGGAAAAGGCCTAATCCTCGAAAATGCTCATTTGTTGGGGCTAACAATTTTCCTAGGGACTTTCTTCGAACGTTGATCAATCTATATCACTCAATCCTCCTTCAATAGAGAATGAAAAAGTACCTCTAACTAGCTTCAGTGAAACATAAATCCTTCCTTGAGTTGAGAGGCCCATATCACAAATACATGGTGCACTTCTCCTTGCAAGGTTGTCATTGCGGCATTACTATATGCCAACTTGGCTTTGCAGTCCTTTCTAAGTGCCAGTCTTGCCACAATGGTAGCAGCCCCATCTCTTCTACTTTTTTTCTTTTCTAGTCACTCGATGTCAGTCAGGAGAGAGGAAAGGCAACTTGGCAAGACTAAAATTGAATGTGAAGTTCGTTACTTTTCCTGGGCTATACCATTAGCACCAAAATGGAAAGCTAAAGTGAATGTAGAACAAAGTCCCCATAAACATAAAAAGAAACTAAAAAAGAGAAAATAGATAAGAAAGGCGATAGTTTTTACGAGGTCTCTCTCCATTGTGCAAGAAAAAGGAGCTAGCTGAGATATGAATCTCAGGGTTTCTTGAATGTGATTGCGTCCTTTCCCCATAGGCCTCTGTTCTTTATGAACTGACCAACATGAGGGAAAGCCCAGGCCCTCTCCTCTCAAAATGCCTCTGTAGTAGCTAGACAAGTTGCATGGTCTTGTAAGTAAACTGACCTTACTCTTGCTTGGCATCATGGTCGAGTTGGTAGTCGATTATGTAGGGTTGAAGAGCTAGCTGAATGGAAAGGCTAAGTCATGGTCTCAGGGGTCAGTAGCACTAGAGCCTTCTGACCGGTCCTGACACATAGAAAAGAGGGCAGTCACTTTTTTAGGCTACGCCCCCAAGAAAGTCCTCTATTTCTAGCTGAAAGTGAAAGCAGAACAAAGACATATGTGCTAATAGCCATTTCCTGATAGACATAAGAAAGAAATGGATTGATTTGGGAGACAAGTCATAGATGAAGAGTAACCAACCCCAGTGATAGAGGTGCTAGAGTTGACAAGAGCTTTCTAATCTTCCTCAAAGCTAACCTCAGCAGCCAGGCCACTTGAGAAAACTTTGCATAAAATCCATCGACAACTGGAGCCTTCTTCCTTCAGATTGGCAGTGAACACAACCCGCTGAAGCTCATGCAAACTGAAGTCCTAAACAAAATGCACCTCATGTTTAGTAAATTTCTAGGAAAATGGCTTGAAATTACTATTCAGGAGATCCCTGAAGTCTTTTATAGCATCATCTCTAATCAGCGCTTCATCAGAAGTGGTGCACCCATTTGTCATCTCAATCTCCATAATCAATTCATAGAAGCTCTACTCTGAACAACCAAGTGAAAGAATCTAGTACCACTGTCACCCGGTGCAACCAATTGATTTGAGATTTTGTTTCTAATGCCTTAGCATGAATCGACTTCTTATAGATACCACATTGAGCCTTCTCCGCATAATGAGTTTGGGTTGAGGATCATGCATTCTCTAATCTTGGATGGATGGATGCAAGGGCATGAGCTTCGCATCGTGAATTTGCTCTGGCGGCGATGACCAAATCTTTGCCTACTCCATGGCTTCAAAGCTGCCTTCATCGATTTCAGCTTTTTGGAGAAATGAATCATGGGGTCCCTAGTTGCACCCATGCTGCAGGCTTCACGAACCACATCAAGAAAGTAAAGTTCATCGGCCCAATTGTTGTAAAACCTGAACCTCTTAGTGTGTTGGACTTTCCCAGTGCTGCTCACAAGAATTGAAGAATGATTAGAGACCTTAGGCAGAAGAAAATTTGCACGGGAATGATGAAATGTTGTGGCCCAATGCTTGTTTCCCAAAAAGACAAATTCACTCCTATGCTCATTCCTCATACTTGTTGGACCAAGCAACCTTTCATCGGGCTACCATCTACAGGAGAATAGGTTACCTGCCTTGAGAAATTCTAAGAATGATTTGACTTCTCTTATTTGGGTTAAGGTTTTAGGGTTAGGCATCAATTGAAACTCCATTCTCAATTGCGTTGACCCTACTTTTGACTTTTCAAAACTGAAATGAGATTTGAGCACTTACTTTAGAAAAAGAGTAGTTGTTCTTCCTTTTGTCTAGAAAAAAACCTATCTTTGTTTAGCTCGAGCTACATCTCCGAGGTTGATTGGGGTCAGTATAGTGAAAAACAAAATTGATTCAACCATACCCTTGCTCTCTTACCCCTCCTTCTATCCAAAGAAAGTTCCATCCCACCCTCTCCCGCTATCATCATAGTTTGCCCAAGAGCAGGTAGGGGCTATGGTCTAGTTCTTATCTAGTTTTAGGGCTTTCCAATATTGTATGTACTCATCTACTCTTGAAAGCAAGAAGGCTAGAAAAGTGGATAGTCTAATTTTCACAGTGAAAGCCATAGTAACTTGGTGCCTTTAGGAAGATCAGATTGGCAGGTTTGGATGGTTTTGAAATGGAGTTGAAACTAGACTAGTTGGAATAGGAGCAAGAGTGAATCAGAAGCTTTCTAAAGAATGGATGCCATGTTAGGTTCGAGAGGAGACAAGCTCGAGTACTTCATTCCTCTCGCTTTGCTCGAGCCTGTAAACACCTCTCCTTTCAATCGAGTCTCACAAAAGTGATCCTCTCCTTTCTGTAGAGCTATTTCTTTCCTCTTTCTATACGATATATTTCTTTTTCTGATATATGTATTTTGGAAAGAAACCTAAAGTTCCCATCTTTTATCTACCAAGTTCAGTAGAAAATGCACTAATCTCATGGCGCTTTTCTTTTCCTATTCAGAAATTGTCTGAAACCACAGCCTCGTCTAAGTGCGGACCACGTACCCGAAAAGTCAAAAAGTTCTAAAACTAGAGCTTATTATGTAGAAGAAAGTATCAAAGGAAGCATCCTCACCCGTTCAAAACCCAACATCAGTTAACCCCAATCCCATTGTAGTTCTACCCGTTGAAGATGAAATCTTAGATCGAGATCCAGATCCACCCATAGCATAAAGAGCAAAGGCGGGGCCAACTCAATGTTGAATTGAGAAATAGGGTAGGAACATTCTAATGCCGGAAGAATAGGGAATACGGGGGATCCATTGGTGAAGATCTGGCTCGGATGCTACTGGTAGCTAAGCATTTGGATCTGCTACTCGGATTGCAAGTGATGAAAAAAACTGGGGGTTCTTCAACTGAATCAAAAACTAAAATTGGTAGAACTACAATTGATGAGTCAACTCGGTCAAGTACTGCAACTTTTCTTAGGCATTGAGTTATGCATGGATGCCTATCGAGCTTCGTTTGACCTGACCCTCCACTAGATATATAAATAGAAAGAGAAAATAGATCTTTGCCTTTGTATGGTGATGCCTTTGCCTCTGCTTGCTCTGTTGTTTATGTACATAGCGCTTCTCTTCCTTTCTTTAGGTGGCGTGCGTCTTTGTCTTTGGTGGCGTTTCTCATTCTACTCATGGTGTGGACAATTCCACCTACGATTGACGACTTACTAATCTCTGAGAAGCATACGAAGAAGTAGCGGATGATGTCCTCTTGATCTTTGAGGAAAAGAATCGCCATCCTTCTATAATCGAAAGTCCATTTGATGATGTAGTGTAGTGTGGTGGATTACGGGATGAAAGTCCTAGATCTTGCTCATCTCGACCTTTGAAGGCAAAAAAAATGCTGGCGGGACTCCCATTGGTCTCACCTCCTCTCTCGGAGAGGCTTCTGAGGAACATGAAGAGTACGCACACATAGGAGCGATGGATAAAGGATGACTCAAGGATCAAAATTTGAGATGGTGGCATTCAGGCCTTTCTCAAGAAAAAGATAGCACTCTAGGCGTAGTCTGAGAGTGTTACAGAAGTCCATTGCATGCTTACAAGCTGTCTAAGGTTTGAATCAACCACTTGGAACATATCAAAGCTACAGTATTCCCTCCATTTGATATCTTACAAGTGGATGGTGATGCTGCTCATTTAGGTCAGCTCATTGTGATGACCAAAGGGAAGCCAGAGGGTCCAAGTCTGATACATCAACAGCTCAACTGGGAAAGAGTGCTCAGAGCTATAGATGCTTGGGTCCGGACCCATGTGATGATGTCTCTCAGCTGAAGGCTGTGAAAGTCCCATGCCATCGGAATAAATAGACCTATTGAGATCGATAGTGATCTCGATGAGCCTGACAGAACAGAATCCAATTTAAGGAAGACCGAGTCAAACAGGAAAGCTACCTTGAAGTTCCATACATCATCCATCCCTAGACTTTTCGGAGGCCCTCTGACCAGAAGCCGGAATCATCTTCTGCTACTACAAGATAAGGTGACATGGAAATTGAGATAAGGGATGGAGAAGCTTTCTCGCTCTTACCACCCGGGAAAGAGAGAAGAATCAGGCGACTAGCTGCTAGGAATGATAGTGGCGATGTGCAGCAAGCATGTTCATTGTCATTAGATTCTAGTAAATCAGAGTACTCAGATAGTAAGGGAAGTGACGAAGAGAGCTTGGCATCAACTACTGTAACCGAGTCAGAAAAAATTTCCAGCTGGAGGAAATAAATCCATCAACGCTCTTGGGAAATTTGCAAGAGCTGTACCAATGAACCTCTCATATGAAGCCAAGTCAGTCTTTCCATCAGGTTCTCTCATTGGACGATCTATCCATGGTCATTGGATGGATCAGATCATTGACAAGATGTGATGTTTATGATGATCACCTACACAATACATCGCGGGAGGATAGAATCTACTACGACTGCATTACAGGGATTCAATGGCATCTTGCAAGGGGATGGTGGGCACCCCGTTAAGTTAGATGGGAGCCAAGACAAAGCTAACAAAGCTTTCTGATCTGAAATGGGAACCCTGATCTAAACACAGTAGGATCAACAAATTTAATGTGAGTACAAGCATCTTTTTGCTTTCATTTCAAAAAGAGCACTATTGAATAAGAATGTACAAGAATGTTTTCTTCCTGAAACACTAACCCGGCCAAGACTCACCAATAAGGTAACTCCTACATGTGTTTTTTGGATCAAGTGATAATTAGAAACTCATGTCCTTCCAGAGCTGGGTAAGTGATCTTCAAGGGCATCTCCCTGATCTCCTAGCGCTCCTCAATCAGATCAATAACTGTTGTTGCTTGTGCAGGACTAACTAGAGAACTTCAATTTGTAATGCAGTTGTCAACTAAGAAACACCAAAATTCCATGAGAGCCGGGCTGACATTAACCAATCAGATACCCTCCTCGAAAGGGCCTTAAAATAAAACACCCAGTCAGGGATAAAGTCGAGAATGACATGAAAGTTTCACAACTGTGTGGGAGTATGACTTCATTTTGTAAGGGCATAGTTTCTTTCATTGAGTGAAGCCAGTAGTCTTTCTGAATGTGATAGCTGAGAACTATGATTCTTTGCTCGATCAACTCTTGCCATCATGCTCTGGCTTTAGCATCTGCCGAGCACATCTAATCGTAAATAGAAAATAGTGCTTCCATTGGATACCCTTCTTCTCTGTTCCAGGTACAGAATTGACAAATGAGAATTCTGTGTGAGAAGTTTTCAAATCCATAAATTCACTACGAGCTGGAACCAATTTGAAACTTTTGAAAACTGAAATTATCAATCATATTCATATTACATCCATCTCCACATAGACGTGTTGGAAAAGAAGGCTATCTGAGAGGTTGACTAGAAACTTCATCTCTCTTTGGACCTCAGGGGGAGTTTTTCCATATGAATTGCGCGTGCACTTCTGAAGCAGAATCACATGTGTACTTGGTGTATAACCTCGCAGTATCTTCCATCGGAACCCCAATATCCTTTAGATTTTGCTTCAAATGGTCGAGGTGGAAAACCAGCTTAAGCTGGTTGTACTTGTCAGTTCGTTCAATTCACATAGGCAGGGTGAATGAGGTGCGTGCTTCACAAGTTTTTTAGTTTATTCACACAACAAAGGCATGATAGTACTATACTCAACTGCTCGTGCTATATGGTGAGATTCTTCTACATTTTATATATAGAATATGTTCATTCATACCAATATACCTGCTAAAACAAACCAACACATTATCAACCCTTTTTCGATCATCAATCCTGCAACACCAAATTCCTCTCCTCCCTCTGCTCAGAAATGTAATTCTCATGCTCATAGCCAGTTATAGCACCAAAATCCACCCCTATCTTTCTCTGAAAACTCACCTCACTCTCGTCAATGTCCTTCCAAAATCCTAGCATGACGTGGATGATCCGTCGAATCCATTGCTGACTTCACCACGATCGATTAGGTGAAACGGTTCTGCAAAGTTTATTTTTTTCATATAGGCAGTGTGGTTATAGTAGTTAGAATTGTGCCAGCTCATACTGCATGGCGATCTTACTATACCACTCTCTAAATGGAGGCTCTCTAAGTGTCTTCACTTCATCAAATTTCAAATTGAGTACTAGCACGTATGGCTATGGATGCTGCAAACAGGCTTTCTGCAATTGCAACCAAAATGGGGAAACTACAAAATAAAAATCAAGAGCACCGTAGAGTGCTAAACTGCCTTTTGAGAAGTGTTAGAACAACAAAGTGTACATTTGCGCTACCAGAGAGTGCATAGAGGGTTCGGAGAAGAGGCAGCAAGCACTACAGGTAGAGCAGGAAGACCTAATTGTGCATGTTATCACCCGCAGTCATCGGGAGACTAGAAGAGTTCATCGATGCAAAGTAGTGTGTTTTCATGCGTGGCTTTCTTTGACTTTGTTTGGTTTTCTTTATTATGTTTTCATGTATAGTATGGTATGGTCAAACCCTAGTGTAAAATGTTTACTACTTAATGCTATGCTAATAGAAGAATTAAGAAAGATGTTTTCCCAGAATTACTACAAGCACTTTTAGAAAAAGGTGGGTTAACTAAAGAAAGATGGAACCATATGAATTCTGAAAATAAAGCGCTTTGCCTTACCTATGATGAAAGGAAGGAATAATAGACTGACATCACGATCGACTAAAAGGAAAGTCCCCCCAGATAAGGGGATATTGGTTCAAATCTAATTCATGAGAACATTACATAGTAGTGAACTGTCCTGCTAGCCTTACCTTGTAGTGAAGGTTCTTCCTTCCCTGACTTGCTTTCAAAAAATCATTTCTTTCCTTCTCTCATGGGAAAGACTTCACACTGGAATCGGTTTGTCTATCTTACATCGATTCTTCCATCTCGTTCATACCCAATGAAGAAAAAGCTTCAAGTCACAACCTAGGATAGCTAATGCTACCTTGCCTGAAGACATGGGATTGCTGTAGAAGTCACATGCCGAGAAAGTTCTTGCATCCTCTTCCTCTGCCTATCTCGAGTAAGCTACATCCATACATAGTCTAATCCTATTATTTACTATACTAGGTATAGAATCTTAGTCTCTGCAGAAGCGGGCTTAGAAAGCTAGTCCTATATCAACCAAGTTGATAAAGGCAGGTAATACCCAAAGACTTACTTTCAAAAGCTATCTTAATCATGATGTTCTTAAAGGTTGTAGAGCCTACACTGAGTTTCAAAAAGGTTGGTAGCACTCGCTTAGGTGCTAAAGGTAGAAAGGTATATATGTAAATAACTAAGTCCTTGAACTAGGGATAGGGCCTATGAATCAAATTCCAAGATAGTACTAGTACTATAATAGTGAGGGAGGAAATCGTAGTCCCACATGATTCAATGAAGCTATGCCTTTTTTCTCTGCTTAAAGACTAGAAGGATATTCATTCCTCACTGTGCAATCTATTAGTACAAGGCTATTGAAGTCGAGACTCTACTTATGCTTGCGGAGGGAGACTACTTTTCTGAATATATTTCATTTTTGAACTATATCCGATCCGGCCCGAAAGGAAAAGAGAAAAGAAGTCATGAACCAAACCCCAGTTTTTTAGGCTCTCATGAAGCCTGGGGTGAAAAAATTCTTCCTCTCACATTGGGAACTTGCTCACTTCCTAAAACACTGGAGACTGAGGCATTCAACAACTAGAGAATTAGGTATAGGAAGAATAGATCTAGCAATGCAATCACCAAACTATTCACACTTCCAATACCCATACCATCAACTCAAAGGAAAACCATTTCATCACCACAGAGCATAACTGCAACTCAAACTATTACCAGAAAGACAACTTGATTGGCATAAAGATTGAGTCTAAGACTAAGGCGTGCATACCACGTACAACACTAAGAACACCGACTACAGATCCGGATCACTTCTTGGGATTGAGGGAGGATTGCTATTGTTACTAACACCTTCGGTCAAGGAAGAAGAGCGATTTACTCTACTGACAAGATGGGTGGATTCCCAACATTAGCTAGCCGCTTAGATACTAAACACCCTACTAGCCAATTGCAACCCTAGCTGCCAAAGACTTGCGAATACTCATGTTCTTTGGTACCCTGCTAAGGGTGGGTCAATCTAACTAAGAACCATGCTAAGGCTTCGGGCAAATATTACCTTCTCACTTTTTATTGTATAGTTTAGAAACCCGCCAGATACAAAAAGGAAATACATTTTTCAATGAGTGAAATCAAAAAAAGCAAGAAACCCCCTCGACATACTCTTTCTTCATCGAACATCACAATATAAGCCATACGTGGGGCTTGTTCCCTATCGTGATGTGATCCTACTCATCATTCAAAGAGGGGCCCTCTAAATCATATCGCAATTCGACAGAACTTTTCTAGATTCTACCAAGGCGATACGCGGGTTTGGGTCCTTCTATAAGTTAAGTTGGATTCATTAGGTTTTGTTCAGACTCCTAAAGTGAGAAAACTAGATGGATATGACCACTTATGAAAATAAAAGAAGGGGAAGTAAAGAAAGCAAAAAAGGAGCTTTCACTAGTCATAATGGGCTGGGCCCTTGTATCCTCATATGAAGGAAGCGCCATGTAGCATCTTTAGTTCGTGACATGAGCTCTTTAGTTCATGAGTTTTTGAGTTACTATGCTTTAGCCTATCAACAAGGCAAAGATGACTAATCGACTCAATCTTTATCATAGAAAGGCCTCGCATCAGATATTGGTTGCGTTGATCGGCGGCTTGCAACATCACATCTGGAACGACCGATCTATGAATCTATAGCTTTCCATGTATAAGTCAAGAAAGCTTTCATAAGAATAGTTGGTTCAATTGCTGTGGTTAGGCCTTTAGACTCTTCCTACTGTCAAGCTACTAAAGGCTCAAACCCTCTAATAGCCATCTCTTTAGCATCCTAGCCCAAAGAATCCCATCATGGGTGAAAGCGCAATCACAACTATCTAATCTCGTGCTTAAGGGGGTTCGTAGTACTTGCTTTATGCCTTTCCTTTTGACTTTACTGAGTGAGGAAGGGAATCACTACTTCGGATGCAAGGTTACCAGATTCATCTTCGGATTCTTCAAAGGATGTGGCCGATGTAGCATACGAAAGATAAGAAGCTCTTCATCTCAGCTGAGTGAAACTGTCCCTACCACGCTAATTCTGAATGCAGTTTCTTCATAGGGACATACTGGTGTACCTTTTTCCAGTAGCTCTAAAGAAAAGAGTCCTCCTATGAGGAGCTTAGTAGAAAGAAAAAAAAAAGGTGAAGGTCAAGGGGAGAAGAAAAATCTCTCTTTGGCTTCCGCTTCCGTGCCTAAACGTTAAGGGTGCTTGTTGCCGCTAGTAATTCAGCGTCTTTCCCTACTAGAGCTATTAGAGTATAGTTTGAAACTGATCTGGGTAATTATAGGCTTCTTCTTCTATTCCCAGTTCAGTCTTTGAGTCAGAATGAAACTTATTGAAGTTACATGGGTACAGACTCTTTCATGCTAATGAGTCAAAGGCAAAACAACTCTACTACTCTTTATCCTCTCCGAGGGCTAGGGTCAACTTTCGATTAGACTATCCATTCAATAAAAAAGAGGTCATACCCACTAGGAAGCCTATCACCAACTATCTTCATAACGGACTATGGATAGTTTGACTATACCATAGTATGGTGGAATTTGGAGCGAATGAACCACTCTTTTAGAACTAGACTACCTTGAACTAACTCTAAGATGTGATGGTTTTAGACATATGGGCATGCAAAAGAAATGCTTTCTCCTTCTTTTCTTAGGACCAAGGCATATATATTGACTATATGCCACCTTCTATTGCACTATATTGATTTTTTTGGTCTACCTTGTGAGATACCCTTTCTACCTTTCTATTTTCCGAATTGAGGAAATTTTTGTAACCATCTTAAAGAGAAGTTGGGTGGGTGCCTTAAGCCCTAATTTGATATACAGATAGTCAATGCCATTACTCCGGTTCTATATGGGAGCAGTTTGGTTTCACCGATTGCTCGCGTCGGTGTTTCTGAGCTTGATCATTACAAATGTTACGATTCTGGGGGGTTCAATGCCTTTCGAAAGCCTCTCCCTCATTTATATTCCTGCATGAATAGAAGTCCGTCCCTTTCTGACTCAAAAGGAACTTCGAGAATTCATTCTTCTTGGAAGCTACTCCCTCAATGTTTTGAGTAGGCCTTTGGGACCGGGAACAAGAATTTGTTGTGGTACCAATAGGGATAGCCTAGAGTAGGATTGGCTCCATCCGGATGAGAATAAGCCCTACTGCAGTTGCACGATAAGGGAAGGGCAGTTCGAAAAAGGGTTCGGGTCCTTTCTCAGGCTTCTTTCTTCATCCCCTTATCCCTTGTATGCTCCATAATGACCACTCAACTTCTATGCATACGGATTTCTTTCTTGGGGAGGTTTTGACGATCGAAGGTTGGAATCCATCTCCAGAACTCGACTGCTTTGAAAGGAGAAGAGAAGGGCTGTTGTGATTTCGGTTTAGAGCATTACCAAGATAGCTAGTTAGCTCCTAGTAGCTCTTAGTAGATGGTGGCACTTCCCAACCACTTTTCTTGATTCCTTACCGGCCTTGAGAAATGAAGAAGGAGAGATCCCTATCCCAACCAGATAATCTTTGACCGGATTATTTTGGTCAAGTCAAAACATCCTCCGATACTACTTCAACTAGAGTCGGTTGGTGGTTTCAGTGCTATCCTCGATCCTTGTTTCACTACTGGACTATCTGGGCAAGGAAAGCTTCTTATTTAGAGGCAGGTATCAAAGTTAGGATACTATACTACCTGGTGTATTGAAGGAAAGTAGTGAAAGCAGCAAAAGACTGACTTCCCTTCATAGGAGAGGAGTTGAAGAAGCTACTAATCTGAGTATTCCCCTGAGGATGCAGGGAAGTAGGTTCGAAGCTACTCAGCCTACCAGGAGAGGAATGAGATTAACAACCAGATCGAAGGGATAAGGGGGGAGGAGCTTAGCTGCTCTTAGAAGGGATAAGGGATAAGATGCTCTACTATATAGAAACTCAAAAGTCTTGGAATGGAGTTGGCTTACAGCTTTCCTGAAAGGTTAGTATACGCTCGACTGAAAGCAAGAAAGGGTTCTGATCCTGTGACTGATGCGAGACTGAAGCTAAGAAGTTTAGGAATTGACTACCTCAACCGGGGAATCACCTAAGATAGAATCAGCCAAAACTTGAGATTCCACTGGGCCATCGAAAGGGATTTCTTTGAGGTATCCCGTAGGAGCAAAACATTATCTTAGGGGTAAAAGAGTAACCTGATGGAGCTAGGAGAGGGGAAAAGAGAACTGCTTGACTTCGGGAGTTGAGCTCTTGCCACCAGTTCTTCACAGGAGAGAGGGTAGCTTAGCATCTATTTCAATTGATTCCCTTGGTTTAGTCCCTTTAATAAGCAGAAGGTTTAGGATCACAAACTGAATATGGATAAGAAGATTCGACTGGGGTGAAAGCTTTCTTTCAAGGAATGCAGCTACTCGGCTAACTAGGATCGTAGTTTCACTTAATAGGGTTCGGTGGTGGGGAAGACATAGATTCTGGGAACGAAGCTAAAGGCAGAGGGCTGGAAAGACATTTGCTCATTAAGGAGTTTGGGCTAATCGACCAAAGGGGGATGCGGGGTTCCCACCTCAACAGAATCAAGAGACAGAGCAGGAACATGATCAGGTTTAGGCGAAGTAATTAGTTCAGGTCTTTTTGTATGAGTCATCAACAATTTTTTCAGAGATGAAGGCTCCTGAGCTCTCTTTTTTCAGGATTTGTTCAGGACCACAGGATGGGCTAGGGTCTCAGGGTCCCGCCACAGAGGTTGTTTTCTACCTTTCGAACACATAGATGCCAAGCTCCTTTTCATTCAGATTTTAGGACTCCTAGTTCAAACTTCAAGTGGTTTTGCTATATACAATGTCTTCTTAATCCCAGAACTAGAGCAGTTGAGCTAGTTCACAAAGCACATGGGAAAGCAGGCATGGAGCCCTCTTCCACTGGTCGAGTAGACCGTAAGGTGGATGGGTCAGAGCGATAGGGTTAGACATTAGCCGGCCTGTCTATCTATGTCATACTTGGGATTCACTGACAGCCAATTCAAAGTAGATCCTCGCTCCACTTCTTTCTTTCTGCCTGTTATGAGATTGGTTGTGTGTGCGTTAGCCCTGTGACATTGATAAGATTGGAGTTCATGCAGTTGGAATGCCTGAGACCCCTTTTGCTTGCTTCTCTGGCTACTGCTCGGCTAAGGTTTCGCTTTTACTTGCCTTCCTTAGATTTCATCTCTTCTCTTTCAATCTGGACTTGAATGTCTTCCACATATGACAGTCCTATTGAACGCTGGTATTCTCTATTAGAACTGCTAGCTCTCTCTCATTATACATTCTAGAATTATGATATGCAGTTAAGAAAGAAGAAAGTAGAGTTGGGCATGCTGGTATCCTAATTTTTTGCTGGCATATAGCTTCCATCTAGCTGGAAAACCTATGAGGCCAGTCCGAAAATCAAGGAAAAAGGATCTCCATATAGCTGGAAAAGTCCTCCATTTAGAGTGAACCAGTGCAGTTCCCTTTCAAAGAGCTTTTTTTGATTTGTTTGTTCATATTCTCGTTCAGGCATTTAGATAGAGAATGCTTTCCGGACATCTCTTTTCTGGTATTCACTCTCTATACTTTCTATAAAGCGCTGAAGACGCACGGTGAAAGGAGTCTCACGCAATTGCTAGAGCACAGGAGAGATATGTCCTTGAGGAAAGAAAAAAAATCTCTTGATATTGCGCGTTGAGTCTAGTCGCTTTTTCCCTTTTCCTTTTGATAGATAAGTGTAAGCTGCATTCAAAATATGAGGCAATCAAACTTATGGTTTCAAGAGAAGGAAAGATTTGGATAAACCATTGACTCCCCTGAGAGATCATGGAATGCAAGAATTAGACCAGTCAATCAATCCAGCATCTTTTTGGAAACCTATGAATTCAGAGCCTGAGTATATACCAAGGAACGATTAGGGAGATAAGAGAATTTGATTTCAAAATGGTATCTTATCACCAAGGTCTTCGACAAAACTCTTGTTCCACACTGTTTCTTGAAATGATATGCTTGAAAGAATAATAGGAAGACAGACCTGCCTTTCATCGATAGGTAGCTTCAACGCTATACCTCTCTCTGATAGATGTTGATGTTGTGTCACTTCCCTACAAGACTTCCAATGTATCGATTCTCGGAGATGCATGCTGATGTGTTGATTTGAGGAGAGAGACCAGGTATGTCATCTTTCTTAGTTAGGTTGGTCGAGAAAGACGGTGTTGAGAAACAAATGCCAGGCTATTGATTACATTCTCTCCTTTACGACTCAACTTCTGGTCATTTTATTCTATCAGTTCAGATATGAATGAGACTACCTTTTCAGGGTAAAGAGAAAAAGAGATATTCTATGGATTTCCCAGGCTTCACTTAAGTGTTGGGTGAAGGAAGACATTCTCTTTCGGGTTATACTGTGTGTGGTTACTGTAGAAATGATATGCCTTAGTACAGAGAAAGGAACTCACTTTCTATGTGGTTCAGAAATGAGATCAAGCAAGCTCTCACCAGGCGGGTTTCCGTCAAATCCATAAAAAAGGAGGGCGTAGAAAGAAAACTCATAGAACTATCCTATTTGTGTACCAGTTGCAACTAGAATAGAATGGCTTTTCTTACCCAACAAACTTCAAGGCTAAAGGGTTGACTTTTCAAGTTCTTTTAGAAACATAGTCTAACTACTTATCTGATCCATGTCACGCCATATGCCTTATCCGCTGGACTTTCAAAGACATTTGATGCTGGGCATTGAAAGATTGGAAATTTCTATATCTATATTCACGATTCACTTCTCTCTTACTAGCTCCTCCCGTCATACTTGTTTCTTTTTTCTAGAAAACTTTTCATCACCTTGGCTAAATAGAAGGCGCGAGCGTTTCTTTTTTTTTATGACTAGTTTTGACTTTATTGGGTAGTCTGCCCCATATGCAATAAATTGGGGAGAAGACCCAGCTTCTTCTTATCATCTAATTTTTCATTTCTATAGATTCTATAGATTTTCTATAGATGTAGATTGAGATACATACATCTCAAAACTTTGGTAAGGGTACGTCAGGCCATCGAACTCTGAAAAGACTCTTATCGTATATCTGACTATCTTTTTCTTTCGCCTTCTTGATGTGACTCTTTTGCAACCACCACGGACTGGCAGTTGACAAGCACGAGTCTTTCCCTTACCAACTAACTATCGCTATGCGACAAAGTGAGAAAAAAGGACTTTACTTTAGAACATTTTAGAAAGAACCCTTCTTAGAAAAAGACTTGAGTTTTCTAGCTTGAACTATAACTAACATGAAACAAAGACTCTCCCAAAACATGGAATTTCAAACAATATGATGGCATCCTATCAGCATTTCCCTGCTGTCCAATAGCTAAGGCTTGGGTCGCAACTTCCTCCTTTCCATCTTAGGTGAAAGAAAAACAAAACTCTTTTACAACAACAACTTGATACTCGGCTTAGTGTGTTGCGTAAGAAGGCCTATCTTGAAGCATAAAAAAAGAAGAAGTTTTGTCAATGAGTTAAGATCTACTCAAACTAAAGAAAGAGAGGATAGCTTGCTATACTCGAGCAAGGCAAGAGGAGAACTTCTGTGAGACTCAACTGAAAAGTGAGGTTAGCTTGCTATGCTCGACTAAAGGAGGCTGGAGAGGAGGTTGCTATGCGACTGAAAGGAGAGGCTTGCTTGTGAATGGAGTTGATTGGTGATTACTTACTAACAAGAAAAGCCCCTGACAAGCTCTCTTGGCCAAAGACCATCATTCTCTCTGGTTGGATTGAACCGTGAGTGAGCCAACCAGAAGGGAAGGTTACTGGTGCTGATCCATTAGGAACAAGTGAGTCAGCCTTCTTTGATTCCAAAGCAAACACATAGCTTTAACGCACACTTTACAATAAAAACAAGACAAAGATTGCGAACAGAAGCATCCGTATCAAAAAAAGCTACAGCCGAACCAGACGCTGAAGAGGGGAAGAGTTCCAAAAACTGTTAAGATTCTGAGTCTTTTGACTTTTTTAGGAAGTAGTTCAAAATTTCAAACTTATGAGGCATGAGATTCAGCCTTTTCTAGGGGAAGAGGCGTGAGTGTTTCTTTTTTTACCAAATCTAGAAGATGAAGCCACTGAGATCGAAAACATGAGGTTCGACACCTTACTAGTTCGAAGCAGCACCGTTGGCTGGTCTAGGGAAAGCTTCGCTTTCTAGGGGTGCACTTGACTCCTTTCCTTGATGAAGGAAGGAACCGAAGTAGAGTGAGTGAGACCAAGTTGAATGTGATGGTACCCAATGTCGGGAGATTTGGAGTCAAACTCGAGGGTAGTGGCAAAGTGAGAGTGTTTGCCATTGGCAATCTAGTGTGGCGCTTTTGCGTCCAGTTGATGAGCATTCTCGCCACTTACGGGACGTTCGATCAGTTGCGGCCCTGAAATCAGTGAAGAGAAGAGGAAAGCGTCTTCTCTTTTGATCTGAAGGCTGCTACTGACTCTCTTCCTGCGGTTCTGTCAAACTGCGAGGTTTTCTATTCAGAGTTCACGTACACCTGGTCTGTTATGACCATGGTACTGTTCTGTGTTCCGGACAGAACTAAAGGAGATCGGCCTTGCCAGCAGTGTGACACTTTTCATGTCGGCCAGCTCACTACTACGCTTCTTAGCCTTTCTTGACTCTAACACATCATATGTTAGTGCGGTAGCTCTGTCATCTGTAGCGAAGGTGCGTTAGCAATGATTATTATTCCATTGACAGTGTCTCTATCAAAGCCAAGGAAGTATAAGACTCCTTTCCTTGGTTAGTAGGTGCTGCTGGGGCACTATGTGCCTCCCGGTCAATTGCCTATGCCTCTACCTATGCACGATGCCACCTATGCCTATGCTTTTGCTACCTATGCCATCCCTGCTCCCAGGGCTCCCTCTCTCAGTTGGGTAAACCAATACCTCCACCTCTACTAGTGTCTTCCGCACCTGACCCTGCCCTAGCTAAGTCAGGGGGTAATTGGATGTGTCATAGGTGAAAGAGAGAATTTGGTCAGTTTTCCCTTTCTTCTGAAAGAAGAAACTCTCTCCTTGAACTTATGCCAGTTCAACTATCGCCTTGCTTAAGGGGATGAACTGAATACATAGACCTCTGAAGAACCCTTCCCACCCCGACGGAAGGACTCTAGGGTAGTTCAGATCATTTGACACACAGACCGTATACGAAGGACGAGTCGTTCCTTCGCACGGCACCTGTACGTAGAACATACAACTGGAAGAGCGTAACAAAGGTCCTCAAGGTTCTTAGAAAAGAATGCCATGGCATGCCAATGGAGATAATACAAGTGCTACTTAATCCAGGAATGGGTTAAGCACTCAAACATAAAAGATTCATCATTCTGGAAGAACGTGCAAAGTTCATCGAACTCACTTGACTTTCGTGAAGTCCTTAGACTTCAAACGCTCAAGGATATATGACCGTGAAAACCCAACTCATGGCAGTCTACTATACCCATTTTTGGGAGTTTCAACCATCAGGCCAAATGCCACTCGGTGAATGCTACATCAACCAAATGTCTAAACAAAATCCGGATTCAACAAGGTATGACACACCTCTAGGCATGTATAAAATATGCAAAGAAGTGACACCCAGCCAACAAAATGTGACAAAAGATGAAAACCTTCAACGAGACTGGCGAAAAATCATTCAGTCCGCCGAAGTCAAACTCATTTCGTATAGAAAAGAAAGATGTGTTGGATCGAAATAGAATCCCATGAAAATGTGGAGATAACGGGTCATATTCATGAGAACTTCTTTTTGTTTTTCTAGGGCCTTTTTTTAGAGAATTGTCCTAAGTCTCAGGCATCCGGTTACCTTTGCTAATCTCCTAGACTACTTTTGCACTATGTTACTGACGTCTAATTCTCTTACGCATTTCCTGACTTGTCATAGGTTATCCTAAGCCTAATCAGAGGTTTCACGGGGCTGCTAGGCTCCTTTCTCATGGTCATGGGAGGGGTTCACATCCAACTCTTCTCCCGGTCATTGGAAACATCTTCTAACTTGTTTAGCAAAAATAGCATATATTCTCTCAAATAGGATCCTACTTACAAGTTCTTAGCCCCCTACTAACTATCGGGGCATTCTCTAATGAGCAAGCACTAGTACACATGCATTTTCCCGTTAGCAACTGTGATTGGAGGAAGACGGCTACTAGAACAAAGGTTGATGAAGCGCACGTGCAACACTATCAGCTGATTCATTATGGAATGTAGTTTTCCTTTAACACACTAGGTTTTCTATGAGATGTACTTTTCCAACTAAGTCTCATTGAGGAAAGTCGACTTGCTTCACCTATGAGAAAGGAAGCTGCCACACACTAGCGTCTAGATACGCCGCTTTGTTCTATTTGGCCTATACTGACTTTGGGAAGTCTCTCAATGCACTTCCTTCTGATCTACTTTTTAGAGAGTCTCAGGTCAACAACCATGCTAAAGATGTGAAAAATTAATTGGCACTTATCTCACATCTTCTTTGCTAGGCACCTTGCTTAGCCGCAGGGGGTATGTTCTGAGGTACCTCGAAGACTGGATTTAGCTAAGCTAAAATCATGCAATGACTCTCATTATAGTTCTAAGTTCTTCCTCCCTACTGAGAAAGGGAAGTGAACTATTGTTAGTGTTTCGAAAAGGGAGGATTGGTAGGGCTATCGCTATCGCCTGATTCTCTTGTCTAAGATGCCTAAGGGCTTTGGTTTGGTTGTGGTGAAATGCTGAAGGAAGAAGTCAGATCGCTATCAACCAGTAAAGAATTAAGAGTCCCATAGACAATGAATCAACTTTTGCTTCTCCCTTTATGCCATAATGGATTGATCTAAATTGGATGAAGAAATGGCCTGATGAGCCTCACTCTCGTAACTAGAGATCTTAGCCCGTGCTTTCCTAAGCCCACCTCGTATTGCTCAATTGTCGATTCATCATTAGTTGAGTTTGAGGTGGGAACTCCTTCTCAACTATAAGCCTAATAATAGACATCTATGAGAAAATATGAGCATTTTTGTAAGTACCATTTCTGTGTCAAAAGAAAAAGCCTTTTTTCCATAAGTCAGATCCTCCGTTGGAATCTTTTTTGCTACAAACAGTCTAAGATGGGCTCTGCCATTCACAAAGAATTCATCTTGAAAAGGAGGAAGTGAAGAAGCTTCTTTGAATTGTGGGTCATCCACTCCTGTAGTATACATATATAGGTCTTGGTTCAGAACTTAGCTAAACTACGGAAGGGCAGTTAGTTGTGGACAACCAATCCACCCAGAATGTATGTATCTAAAGCCTCCGAGTCAAGAACGTCATACTCTTATGTAATGATTATATGCTCACTAGCCACTACCAAAAGTAGTACCAACTGTCGTAGATTCCCCAATGAGCTGAGTTGTTTCAACGTCTGATTTGAAATCTTTCCTAGCTTGCAGTCTGCTAAGAATATGAACTACTGGCAAGGATGATTCTAAAAAGTGATATAGAGATGCTTTCTTTTCCAAATCTTAGAAGCTATACGCGCTTGTAGGGCTTAGAAAGAAATAGGAGAGGACCTCAAAGAGTACTTTAGGTGACTTGGTTCATGTAGGAAAAGAGAGAGAAGAGGTCCGGTACTAACTAAATGAATCGATTCCATTGAGCAGATCTCCCAAACCTCTTCAGAATAGGCCCACCTCATGGGCTTTTCATATCTTTAGCTTATGGTCAATCCTATCTTGATTGATCGTCTATGTTCACTAGAACCGGGAAAGGCATTTTGAGCACTCTTCTATAGGTTTGGCCTACCAATAAAAGGAAAACTTGTCGTCTAGCCTTTTGAAGTGATCCTTCGAAAGGATACCGGGGTTGGTCATAATAACCTCAGTAGACAGCTCTAGCATCAGAGGCGGAGACTATAATAAAGTACCACAAAGAGGCTGCCCTTGCTTGGTGAAGTAAAGAAGACTCAAATGAAATGCTCTACTCCTTTGAGAAGCAAACGATCTATCCAAACCCAAACAAAAACATTTTTCTAGAGACTACGTCATACTTGTTGCTTTGAAGCACCTGGAATTGATCATGGCTCCTACTTCATGGTAGTTTTTGGCTAGACTAGAAAAGAAAGGACTTTTCCGGAGTGATCTAATCCTGGAAGGTACTTGGGTACAGATGAAGGAAAGTCTTAGCTAATGTAATAGGTTAGGTACCAATGAAAGAACCAGACCCACCGATTACCCTCAGACGATTGATCGAGTGCTACTCGTTGCAACAAGAAGACTTCCCTTTCTATATTTCAGAAACGAAACACTAGTCTCACTTCTGATTATGGAAGAATGAGAATGAGTCTGACCGACCGGGCTGAATTGATGAGAGGAAGATCTTGTGTAGGTGAATTCATTGAGAATAAGCCGAGACAGTTGAAATGGTCAAGCAGACACAGGGTGTAAGTACTTCTCGAACTTGACATAGCTTTTCAGGAGAGAATAATTGAAAGGTGAGTTATGTATGCCCATTTTGTGTCATTTTATATCTATATTGTGTAGAAATAAAAGAAATAAAATAGAAACAACATCAAATTATGTTGATACAAAATCTAGATTGGGTGGGTGTTCAGTCGAGTATAGTAAGCTAACCTTTCAGTCGAGTATAGCAAGCTAACCTCTCGCTTTGCTCGAGCTAAAGACAAGCTTCTATCTCGCTTTGCTTGAGCCTATCTCCTTTTAGTCAAGCCTGTATCCTCACTCTGAATGCTGCAATGGTACGACCTGGCATTGGGACACGTAAACATAAGATCGATCCACCTTATCATAATTGTCTTCCCTTAACTCGCGCTAACTCGAATCGCAACCATGAAGCTAACCTTTTTCTCGCTCCCCAAGTCACGGCTTCAACAAGATGATGATGAAACTAAATCCACTCAAAGTTGCGCCCTACAACACATAGAGTTTACCAACTCTCTTGGCCTTCAAGACAACCAATGCACTTTTGTAGACTTTAAGCACTTCAGCATCTCCCGAGAATCTGCATCCTTCTTCACTAAGAACACTAAAAGATATAAGATTCTTCCTAAGGTATGGTGCATGCCTAACTCCAGTCAATGTCCTGGTCATACCATCATGCCTCGTCAACTCCACTGTGCCAAAACTAATTGTCTTACACACTGCATTATTTCCCATGTCAACATAGCCAGGCTTATAAGTTGAAAAAAACTCCTTATTAGGAGACCTCTGGTATGAATAAGCTGAGTCTAGCATCCACTTATCACTGCATTTGACTCCTGCTGTAATCAAAAGAACATCTCCCGAATATGCACCTTACCACTCTACAACTATACTAGCATCTGATGACTTGTCCTTCCTCTGGCTGTCACTAGCATGATGCTCCTTCTTCTTCAAAGCTTGACAATCTCTCTGATGCTCTGCTTTTTTAGAATCAAACTATCACCTCGATGAGTTGAAGATTTGTGACTCCTTCACTTCAACCGTACCCTCTTTCTTTAGTAGCGAGTCTAACTTACAGATATCATTGATTTTCACCATGACCAGCCCTGACTTGACTGGTGGGAGAGAAGGATCTAGCTTAGCTCATTCACTCCTAAACTCATGAAAGAAGGGTAGGCATAATGAGATGGAATTGGTTCTAGTTCCAAGTTTGTCTATGAGAATTAGCAAGACCACAAGGAATGTTGATGAAGATCTTGATTCAAAGTGCTTTAGTGAGATTCACATCTCAGGAATACTATTTGATACGAGCTACTGTACCCTTCTCTTATAAGAATCCTTCTCTATGACCTTCATTATTAGTTTCTAGTAAAGTCACCTAAGCTCAGAACTCCCTCTTGATTCTCGTTGTTAGGTCTTTTACCTGGAAAGAGGCACTAATGGGATATTCATCGAATGGTATTATGCTACCCTCTCCTCAAAGAGTAGAGCTACTTCTATAACCAAGGGGACTCCTTCTTGACGTTCCCTCTTAAAGTAAGCCCTCCATAAGCTACCACAAGCCTTCTCTTGTTGATAACCCCCTGTCGCGTACACAACCACTACAAGATAGGAGAGATCCTTCTTTGCTATCCCACTAGGTGAAAAAGATAAGGATGATAACTTCTCGTCTAATCATCTGCATCTATTACTACTTCTGATTTATATACACCGCTAAAAGGTTAAATTCCAAATGATTAGGTTAGGGCAGGGTAGAGTTCCTCTTTAGCGCTGTTCTTTTAGGTGTAGTTCTGTCAAGTGCTAAGAGCAAACTCTGGTCTAGGGGGCCGAAGACTTTTTAGGTGTAGTGAAAGAGAAAATTTAGCTTCAATTTTTGAACAAGGTAAGCATACCTACGAAATCGAGATTGGGATCCCATTGATCTAGTAGAAGCATGGATAAGAAAAGATCCTTTATCATAGCTGGGGTTCGGAGGTTTGTCGTAGTCCCAGAAGCTACAAGAAACCACTTTTCTTCATCTTCCTCACATTCAGTCTGATCATCACCCATTGCTCATTCAGGTGAAGGTACTCCCAGAGCTATCGATAGATATTGGGTCTACCCTTCGCCTTCTGTAGGGCACTCAATCAATCCCTAATTGATCGCTTGCCAGTTGTGAGTTCCGAGCTACTCTTTCTCTTCCTATCATTAGGTCAGCCCATCAGATTGTAGTGCTTAATGATTCTATTCTATTAATCTGGTACTGATATCCTTCATTCCCAAAGAATTTGAGTCAACGACAGAATTGATCAATCTCCCCAGGTGTAAGTCCTATCTCATTTCAAATTATGATCACGATCCTTTCCTTGGTTTAGGGATTAGGGTGGTGTGCTCTATCCAAATTTTAGGTGTGCTCTTGTGAGTGGGGGTGCGTGTTGTGCCAGAAGGGGCGTACCAAATAGGTGACTAAAATTCTTGCATATAGAAAGAGAGAGTCAGAACTTTGGAGAGCTATTGACCCGTGGAAAACTAGAGTTTCTTTAGACTATATAGGTTCTTCTTTTCTAGCTTTCTTTCTTATCAATGAAAAAGAGAGCATAATGGATATAGAAGACTTCATTATGAGAGTGGAGTGCTTGCTTGATCAAGCCGCGTAGCCATTTTCCTTGTAGATTTTAGGGATTCCATTTCAAAGTTTCTTATCTAGGCTTCGATTAGAATGTGTTAAGAATATGATCCTTCCTTGTTCAATTGAGCAAGCCTAAAATCCCTACTTGAAAAGTTCTAATAAAACAAGTATAACATAATTGAAAAATGGAGTGATTGTTGACTTTGACTCATTCAAGAGAATAAAGAAGGCATTACAGTTTGTAATAAATAGAGTTTTCATGAACAATGAAAGCCTTAGCTGTGGATGCTCAAAGAAAGAAAAGAACGAATAGAAGAAGGACTTGGATGAAAGAAAGTAGTTGTTTACTTACCTACTGATCTTGCATGGTCATTCTCAGCATAAGTCTTGCTCTTATATGGAGTCTTCATACGCTTCAACATGAAAGACTATTCAAAAAGAAGGGGGTCGAGACTCTTGACTCTTTAGTCTCTCGTCCCATTGCAAAGAAGTCCTCAACTTGATGACAGGATGAGCTTCGGTGCTACTACTTATCATGATAGGAAGGTCCACTCAAAGTCAATATACAAATTCCATTTCAATTCAGCTTCATCGGATCAGGCTATTCTCACCTTCTTGTCTAATAAGAACTAAAATGAAAGAGTTTCTCTTACTTCCTAGAGAGAAGCCTATTCAAGTGGAAAGAATCATTTCGTATTGTGTGACAAAGAGACTTCCTTTGAAAATAATGTAATTTCAAAATAGAAAAAAAAAGAAAGAACTTTTTTTTTCAAGTAAAGCAGAAAGATCTCCCTAGGCAAGCTGCTTTCTTTACTTCAGTCTTTATGTATGTCTCCCCCTCCTAGAGTCTAAGTCACTAGGATAAGGCAAAAGGGATATCTTCCAGCAAGCTAGTTCAAATTGTCTTTTGAATCAAGAAATTGTTGATTGCCTATAATCATACTCACATAACATCCATTTTCTTTCTTTTCATTGCAAGAAACATGGAAGTCCGGTCTTATAAGCAAGAAGATCTTTCGAGGATTATGAGAAGGCATGGAGCTTCACAAAAAAATGTTTGAATCTAGTATCTTGTTAGATAACTGGTGATCTAAAAGATTGGATTTTTGCCATGTTTTCCATTAGAGTGGAGGCTCTAATTTGACTTTTCTAACATCATATGCTTGATGAATATGGATAGTTATTGTCTTTTCATTGGAAAGATGTCAGGTGAAAAAAATTGATTTTCCAATCTTGCTACAATCATAGTGTACCTAGTGTCAGTCCGCTTTAAGCCGTAGTAAGAGTGCAATTTGGAGGGGCTTTAGTTCATTAGTCTTAATCTAATGCATTTCAAGTGCTAAGGTGGCTCTTACATAGAGGGTATGAAGCTCTGATGAGGTTCCTCCATGGAATGGATAAGACAAAGCTGAGGGTCCCAAGATTAGCTTTCAAAACTATCTAAAGAAAGGACTCCAATTCTGAGCATTCCTTGGTTTACTAGCGAGCTAATGTTAGCAAGGTGTCTATGTAAGAATGTGGTAGGCGCTTTCAGGCAGGGGTAGGGGTACATGCTAAGCGCTTATATGTCATTGGATATTCAATTTGGTATAGGTATTTAGTTCTCTGAATGGGTTTTATCCATAGTGTTTCATATAGATCAGGTTATAGATTACAAACAAGATAGTTTTCAAGCAGGCTCAAGGTCTAGGGCCACAGATCACTAGGTTAAGTCAGTCCCTGGTGATCGAACCATTACTTTAAGGTGACTCTATCCCCTTTCTTATGATATAATTCATTCCGTCCCATGACACCATTCTCAAGTTAGTCTTTACCAAGTTAAGCTGCTTCTCTTCTCGAGCTCGGGAAAGATATTAAGGCAAGTGAATTTGTAAGCCTTTAGGCAAGAAAGCTATCGACAAAATGGGCACCTCACTTGTCTTGCCCAAAAGCAAAAGCAAGGAACTTCAATTTGATCCAAGGCAGAATTTTTCTAAAGAGAAAGCTTTCACGCAAAATCTAGATCTCAAGTAGATCCTCCTACTTACTATACCTCCTTTTTAATCAATTGCTTTATTCTCCAATGTTGCATAGTTCAACAGAGAAAAGAACCTAAAAGAAAAAGATAAGTGTATCCATAAACCCCAAGGAAATTGCCTAAAGACACTCCCAATGGGTATAAACTTTATCCAAAAGGACTTGATCTCACTGGTTGACATACTATCTTATAACCAACTTGCTCTTGTAACCAAAAATCCTTAGTCTAAGAATAGACTTTTTCAAAGGAGGATACCCTTGTAGTCATAGTAGCCCCCATTATCAACTACTTAAGGGCAATAACATAAATGATTACCTGCTAAAAATCTTTCATTATTCAACTTGCTTGGTGAAGATAAAACAAAGAAACCACATAGAAGAAAACTACCTACTCGTCATGATTTGGCAAAGACTTAGTATCCATAGTAAATGGATAGAAAAATAAGTATCCTCTTGGTTAATCCCGGGAAGCTCCCTAGGTTCTCCCACTCATTGGAACTAGTGCTACAACTCATACTTCAACTTCAATTTGAAAGATAGCAGAAAGCAAATTCAAAAGACTAGCTACAAGAGATTCTCATTTCCTAGCCTTTCACTTCACTATTAATGTAACTAGATTAAGCGCTTTAAGGATGTGGTGAAGCTGGTATTGAATTTTCCATTGTGTTGAAGGAAGAAGCGATGTTGGTGGTAAGGCCCTTAGTTAGAGATTGGAAGTAGTAAAGCGTGCGTGGGGTGATACTTATGCTCGATATGGCAAGAATTGTTTAGTTTAGTAAAGGCATGGCTTAAGCCAACTCGGACGGGAGGTTTTTTATTAGACTAGCTCGCTTTTTTTGACTCTTTCTAGGTATGATATTCAAGGGATGAAGGAACTCGACCGTACCCTTGATCCTAACCCTCAAGATTGCGGTAAAGAATTGGGACAAATGGAAAGAGACTAGATTTCTCATCATATAAGAATCTTTCACTCGCTTCCCTACTTACCTTTTTGCATACAAAAAATGAAAAAGGAAAAAGAACTGCTTGAAAGTAAAGGCTTTCAAAAGGATTGAATGAGTTCATGATAGGAACTTAGTTCGTTCAGGAGCTTAGTCATTTTCTTATTCTTATGAAATGGCTAAAAGCAATAAGAACTCAAACTACTATATAGGCTTAGTCTGCTATTGTGGGGTTTCCTCTTTTCTTTACTTAGGGAGATTATCTAAGCTCTAAGCTGGCTCTTTAGACTAACTTGATATTACTTCATAGAAAACTCAAACCTCTTACCTAACTCAACTAGATCTCTATGGATTAGATTAGGAAGACATTATGGCTGGCGGGGAAAAAGAGTCTATTAGGACCCGGAACTAAAGGAACTTAGCCTTAGGCGGGATGAATCAATCTAACTAGGAGGACTTTGACTTACACTTCTATATCTGGGGCTATCTATTACAAGGATGGGCTATAAAAGGTACTACTACTAGTAGGAAGGATAGAAAGACTTCTAAGGAGGCTATCAACTACTCCTTAAGGAATTCCCACAAGAACTTGATGGGTTTACACAGTCCTCAAAATCATGGGCTTGGGACTAGAAATGCAAAGAGCTTAGCATGCTAACACTCTCTGGCGGAAGGAATGGATGGAAGAGAACCCACAATAATGGTATGTAGAATTCTGATGACAGGAACATACATGAGATGCTAGTTAGAAGGCCTTATTGAAACCGCCAAAAGGAAACTCTCCCTTCTACTAGATTGACCTTGCCAGATGGATTATGTCAGAAAACAAACTTGTCCCATAGCCTACTTTTTAATATGTTGGGTTACACTCGCTTGTCTTTCTATTTTTATGTGTTTCAATGGAAATGAAGAAAAAAGAGGATATTGAGTTGTTTGTTCATTTTATGACCCCACCTAAACATATTCTCACTTCACTTTTGTCGAAGTTTGAATGGATTCCACGATCAAACATCTATGAAAAAGATAACTTTCATAACTCTATTGAAGATTGGTACCTTTTCTACTACCTTTAGGATTGAAACGGCAACATACCATAAGTTTGAGTTTGATTCATCAATGCATCGATATGGGTGAAATTTGATGGATAGGGAGGAAGGCCTACAAAGAAAAGATCTAAAAAAGTTCATGAAGTTTTTATATGTTGTGTCTTTTGAAAGTCCACGTAAGGAACTGATCGAAGTCTCAAATCTATTCTTTTTAGTCAAATCTGGTGTGTACTAATGAATTGAGTTAGTCCTTCTCCTATCCAAAAAACAATAGAAACAAGTAGGAAAAGGGAAGTCCTATATAGGTACTTCCACACCACATTGAAAGAGCTTCATGGAGTATTATAAGGCATCCCCTGATCTTTTTTGATATCATGACTATTGCTTCACGGGGAAAGAACAAATTGGACCTCATCTTCATCAAGACTAGTGCCTGTTGCTTGCATGGGACTGGAAGAATATCTAAGACTATTACCTACCTAATCGATTCACAAAATAATGGAGCCAAACAAACCTAGTTCAAATGACATGACCTTATTTAATGAGAAGAAAATGAATAATAGGATTGGGTTCAAAGGAAAAAAATGCATTTTCTTTTATAGCATCCCTTGGGAAAGGAAAAGAACACCATTTTCTAATTCCAATTACGATTGGCCAAAAGCGTAAAGAAGTGCACTCAGTACTAGGCTATCAATTCTTTATTGACATCTCGAACCAACTCATCTCTATAACGATTGCTATTTCATATCCATGAAGAGGAACTTCTGCTAAGGGAATTAGTGATCCCTAGCTTGAGAGTCAAACTCTGGATGCTGACCTGCCAACATACATTGTGGGAGAAGACCATCAGCCAATTCAGTAGTAACCTCGAAAGAAGGTAAGGTTTGCCAGCATCAAGCTCTAAGGATGGGTATTCTGTACCAGCTTGAACCTCTATAGCAGACATTCATTAGTTGCATCTTGAGTCTTCAGAATTGGAGGTGAAGACTCCCTTAGAGGTTTGGTCCCCTATACATTGACCGGCTTGGCGTGCAAAAGAACAAAAGAAGAGGCCTATGGAAAAGGAATTTCCCAAACTTTCTCCAACATTCACCCTTCAAAGAAAAGGAAGGAGAGGAATGAAGTACTCGATTCAATGTAGCCATTTGGAGATAGACATAGAAGTTATCTCTTCCTATAGAACTTAGATAAAATCATCAAAAAAATCAATATAGAAAGACTAGTGCCATCTACTCATACTATTGAAAGAAAGACAAGTGGCACCCACCTTTCACTATTAGACTCTGGACTTCTTCTCTAGGCTATTCTCTGGGGTGCATCTTTCAGGTGATTCAATCGACAAGGAATGAATCATGAGTTTTGAATGAGTAGAGTGTTTTAGCTAGTAGGAACAGGGGTGCACTATGTTGTACAAAAGATGTTTGGATTTCACCCTTTCAACCTATGGGAATAGAAAAGGTGAACCTAGAGATTTCAGAATATACATCTTCGAATTGAAATAACGAAGTGAAGCCTAACCAGCTGCCCGGGGTAAATGGAATGATGCAGAGCTCAAACTTGACCCTATTTACAGGAGGCAACAAGTTCTTCCTCCACTATATGAATGAATGAGAAAAACATGACAACTAAGAGTGGGCCTTGCACTCATCTACCGTAAAAACTAGGAAGGCAAGAGAAAGCAACCGCCCCTTTACTTAACAAAGACACTGACCAACCTAATCGAATTGAGATTCGAATAGAAAACTCAAGATGCATTTTGGCACTAAGGTATGGTTTTTGGAGAATCAGTAAGACATAGCGTAGCGGATGACCTTCCTCAGTCATTGGCAAAGTACCCTTTCTCCACCTTTCCTCAAACTTATGCCATAGCCCTCGGTGGATTCAAACCAACAAACAAGCCACTTCCCCTTGAATGCTCGATCAAACCAGTCTCTCTCGGATCCCGATTATCTAGCATCGCATATAGAATAGAGTCATAAGCTGGATCTACTATTTCGGCAAAAGATTCAATTACTCCAGGTCAACTTCTCCCTCTGCTGCTACTAGATATTGAGCTAAGAGAGACTACTACAATGATAGGCTGATACTTGACTAAATAGATACAAAATGAGGGACTTATGGTAACATAGAAACTCTGATTCTTTTGGAAGGGAAGTCCAAGTAAACTATTACAAGGAACATAGTCACTCTGAAAAGATAGTGTAGAGGAATTAAGTGGAATGGAAATCATATGCTTTGAGGAACAAGAGCACAAAAGAAACCTATGGTGGGGTAGACATGGCAGGCATTTTGCTTATAGGGAAAACTTCACTTAGTCGAGAACTTTTTCAAGAGCCTCATCAACTATCGACATGGAGGGAAAAAAGCGATTCCATAGACACATCTTGAGACTTCTTCCTCATCATAAGACTAAACCATGAAAGGAGAGGCCTCGAGGATAGTCTCCCTGGGAAGGCTCCTATATAAAAAAAGATATGTGACTGTGAAAGAACCAGCTCTACATCAAGGTCTACTCCAAAAAAAATGGGACTGGATCACCGGTCTAAAGGATCCACTTCTGTGTTGTGTTTGTTACAAGTCACTGATTTAGAACTATTGATGTATTTGGGTCCCAAGCCACTATTCTTATTTTCATCCCCGTCCTTTGGCTCAGTAAAAGCACAAAGCAAATAGCTCTTGATGCAAGCTCACCACTTGTCTATGCCTCCGGGACTTGATGGTTGAGGTGCTTATGAGTAAGCCATTGCTTCAATGAAGGATTGACTGAGTGAACTACTAAATCAATAAGATCCATCATCTTTGCTTCTGGCATCCTTCCCACGCCGTGGGAAAGGAAGTATAAGTAGGGATAACAAAGGAAGTAGACCCCACTAAGGATTAGGAGGGTCTCCACCAGCGGTGATAAGCATGTAATGCGGTATTCACTCATAGTTCAATACAGTAGTCCGCAAACAAAATAGACTCTCCATAATGGCTCCCATGCAAACCCTAAAATTGAAAGCTCCTCCTTTTGAATCCATAACCACCAGTTGTAGCGGAAGTAACAATCAGTTGCTTCTCCGGGGCCCGACAGATCTTTTCTTTTGGTAAAATATATAGGGTTCTAGATAAATAGACAAAGAAGTTCAGCTGCTAGAGTGGATCTTATCCCATATTTACTAGCAAAAAGTGGGGGAGTCATCCATCTACTAAGGAGAAACCAGGGACGCTGAGATATTCTATAATAGAACCTCCCCCCAAAAGGCCTTGTCACAAGCTGGAGTCGAACCAGCACTTCTGGGAAATGAATACAATCACAGCAAACTTCCTTTTCTTCTAATCATGACTTTGGTTTCCCGGTTCACCTTTCAGCTACGTCTGGGGGTGCTCGATCCTTCTATCTATGCCATTCTCATGAATCCTCCTTTAGCTGCAATGGAAAAACTTTTTTATCCCCCACCCCCCATTATTGCAAGAAAAGCCTGAATGATTTGGTGGAAAAATGGGCTATGGATTCCATTTTCGGCCAAGCTATTGTACATAGTGGAGACGTAATTTCACCACTCAGGCGCCTCTACCTCGGAAAGAAAGTTTTGAACGATTGTTGTAAAGGGGGCATTTCTAGATGGGGTCAGTCCATACTATAGAAAGATATGGTTCAGCTCTTTCTTTCTTTGTTCAATAATGGTGTCTTCAAGCTTTTCTCGGATTTGGTAATTGGGGAAAATCCCAGGTAAAATTTATGTGCACAAAGTGTAGGGAGGATTAAGGTACTAGAAAGCAAAATGACATTGACTAAGAAGAAGAAGAGTAGGCACAACAACATTCAGTCATCTAAGCACCTTGGAAATAGAAAAGTCTAAAAGATTTGAACAAGGTGAAAACCTTTCATGGTATCAGGTGTAGATATCATATGAAGAAGTTTCAAAATAGTAGCATTGCTTTCACACACTATCTGGAAGAATTGCAAGACTGCACTCAGAACATCATTACCAATGATATCCCTATCTCTTTAAAGAATTCCACTCTAAACCCATCAGTCGGGGCCTTTCCACTGAATACAAAGCCTCTTTTCTTTCTGCTCAAGAAGAGGAGCTAGAAGTGACTTCATTTGAATAGGCTTCAATCTATTCAGTTTCCTCCATAGCTTTAGCATGGTTCCCCTTGAACTCAAGAGTCCAGTAAAACCTGCTTTGAAGTATATCCTGTTTCATCCAAAAGAGAAGAATTGAAAAGGCTTAGGTCCTCTTCTCCTAGCTCACCTCTATAGAGGTTGAAACAACCTAGTCTATCGTAACATTCACTCTTTCGAGGGTCCTTTATGCTTCCTTCCACTCTGGGCCTTACTATATTCCAAGAAACTGTGTCCTCACCCTCTTCCTTTTTTGGGAAATGAGATTCTTGGCTTGTGCTTAATCCAATGCACTCCTTTCGAGCTACAAGTGGACGTGATGTTCTCATCTTTTTTGAATTTGAAGCTGATCCAACTTTTTCTTTAGAGACAAAAACATGGGTATAGCGTTTAATCCTTCTTGCTGGGGTAGAATGGTATGGTCCAGCTCAATTTGCCCGCTTGATGCAAATGGTTCTACTCCTTCCCCTTACATCCCTAAACTCTGAGCTATCTAACCGAATCGATCTAACTCCCAGTATGGTGGATATTTGAGGGCAGAACAACTCCGCTTTTCCTATATTGGGATACCTTTCTTCTATATCTCTATGCTATTTGGCTTGTTAGGACAGAAAGAAATCTCGGTCTCCAAGTCCTTTATAACAAATCCCCAAGTGGCGTGTGGGTGTAAAGGTTGCTAGCCTTGAGAAGGTGTAGCCAATTCACATATTCTTTTCTTTCTATATGTGAATCTAGGATCTAGGATATGTAAAGTACCCAGGAGCCTAGCCTTTCCTTATGAGGGACTACTACTTCTTAGATTAGAAGGACATTCTTTCCATTTCTTACGAAGACTAACCGGGAAGGATGGTTTGCAAGGAGGTCTACTGGCAGAGTAGGAAGATAGGCAAAGCAAGAAAGTGGCTAGAACTTCTGCCTATCGGTTGGATATGTATGCCTTCCCTACTTTGCGATCTCTTAATGCCTATCTCTCCACATCATGCTTGCTTTCATTTCTCATTGCATTGCACATGACTTCCCCTATGTTGTATACATTGAAAATGAAGTCCTAGCTAGAAGAAAAAAGGTATACTAGTCGGTTGTCTCAAGCACTACTCGTATGAATTAGCATTTCAGCGAACATGAGATTCTTTCTCCATTTTTTATTGATAGACCATCTTTCTTTCTATGCCCACATAAGAATCAGAAAGAGGCGGCCATTGCTTGACTAAGCTTCTTGAACTTACTAATAGACATAATAGGTTAGCTTCATCCAATGATCCCATCAGATTCATTCTTTCTAATAGAGTTTCAAATTTCTTAAAGAGTTGGTCTCCCTTTAGATGATGTCTTCCTCCCTTTCATCGAAGATGGCTGTTGGGGCTCACCAACCTGGCTTTTAGCCTGGATGTCTACCACCACTAGCTGATGTACACTAGAATGAGTTCAACTAGCACCTATCTCTAGACCTCCTACCCTCTGAACTTCCTGGATTGAGTAGGTCCAGATGGTTTCTAGCAAAGCTAGTAACGTGCATCAAACCTTTCAGCCTCGTGTGAACCACATAAAAGATACAATTCATTATATTCTGTCGGTTCTCTTGGACTCAGAACCCAAGGATATCCCCTAGTGGGCATTTGGGCTCATCCCTCCCTTCACGATCATAATCTTATTTGCAATAAGGTTTCCTTGCTCTCCCACCACTCCTCTGTTAGCATTGGTTCATTTTGGTGCCCTGAGAGACCCCCTCGGGACAACGTAACTTGACCAGTCGATCGGGGAAGGGAGGATATGAGATAGAAGACTATCTGGGGGGTTCTAGTAATAGAATGTCTCTTTTTGAGGTCATACACAATTAGACTTTCCTAAAACGAGCCAAGTGAGTTCTAACACACAAGTTATCGCTATCTGAGATTTATGAAGAAAATTTTCTTCTTTCTTCAAAGTATCACCTTTCTTTACTCCAGTTTCACATCACTTTCAATACTTTCCTCCATATTCCTTCTTTCTCTACTCCTTTAGAATAGAGAAAAAGAATAGTCACTCATGAACTATCTATCCTCTCGCTTTGCTCGAGCTACTTCGTTCCTTTCTTTTTCTCTAAGTGGAGTAATACTGGTAGCAATACGATAGAGCAAACGAACCTTGAAAGTCATATGGAGCACTTTCACATCGTCGGCATGCTCTCTTCCAGTTATCCCTCTTTTTTTCTTTTTGACCAGGAAAGCCAGGTGTGGCAATCCGATCCTAGTTGATTTCTTGACTTTATCGGCTCATGAATGGCATTCGTCAAACTTGAGCAGTAGGTTTTGACTCGGTCAACTATCTTGATGAAGATAGACTTCAGCCAAAGAGAATGAATTGACTTCCAGTTGGCTGTGCTCAATCCAATCAAAAATCTTGAAATAACATAGATAAGAATCGAAATCATTCAGTACGCTAATCTTGATTTTCCATTTCGATTAGAAAGCGGACGCCTATCAATGTTTTCTCCCAGCAAATTTGCCTAAAATCTAACAGATGTCTAACCAACATCTCCTGTTTAACCCGAATCATAAACAGAATCGACTTAAGCAACTGGACTAGTTCTAGCTTTAGATTCTGATGTTTTGGCTTCTCGCCCGCTCATTTCTTCTTTAGCTCACTAGGGTTTCCTTTTTTTCTCATTCTCGCTTCGCCCCTTTGCTTGTCTTTGGCTATAAGCCATCTCTTAGGTAAGTGAAGGAACCATAAGGCTTAGGTCGTGACTTGAGGGTTCGGGTCAAGAGCAGTAAAGAAAAGAAGTAAGAAAGAAGCTTGACTAGCTTTCATGTGGCAAATTGATATTGCTATTCACATTCCCGAAGCTTAGAAGAAAAGAGACCTATGCTAAGTACAGAAAGAAGTGTAACTCCACTGCAGCCTTTCTTTACTGTTCCCTTCATGAAATGAGCGAGTAGTCCTTCCCCAACCCCAGACTTCTCTATTCTCCCGCAAGATCTTCCAAGGGTTGGGTTTCACCTTGTGTTTGCCCGATGAGAGTTTGATCAATCCCTCTCATCATGGATGATCAGAGCCAAAGCCAAGTGTCCAGGTCAATCTAATTCCCAAGTCATGAGGAGCAGAGTGAAACTAATCTCTTCATTTGGTAGGAGGTCTCATGGGAATCCTTAAGAATCTAAGAAGAAAAGTCCGGTGGTACACTTCTCTATGGTACGGATATTTCATTCTTGCATCAGAATTCCTTCTTATCGTTACGATGGCCTAAAATATTCTTTCAAAAATAGCTTAGTGCTTTCACTCTAGATCAGATCCTCCTCCCTCTTCTTTCAGTCGAGCATAAACTAGCACTTGAACTGTACTTATACACTTCACTATCACCTTAAACCTGTCTAAGTAACTCTCACCTTGAACTTGTCTAAGTGAAATGCTTTGCACCTTTCTTTGGAGGGGAGTCTTGAACTATGATTTTCTTTCCCTTATCAGCAACAAAGAAAGCTGACTGGACTTCTGGCTTCTTATAAGAAGCTCCATTTGTAGGCTTGGCCTTGCAGAGCTTATCATACTGGACGTTCTCTTTGGGCTTTTCCTTAGAAACAACATCCTGTAGCTTCCTTGCTCAAAAGCATCTAAAAGATGGTAATTTCAAACCCTCTGAGATACGGTACAATCGGGCCCTAATGTTCTTTAGTAGTATATCGATTGCGTGCTCTTCTTGAAGCTGGGGTTCACATTTCATACTCAAATTCCTCGACCTAAGAATGTACTTAGACAAGGACTCTAAGTCTCTCTTCTTTTCAATCACCAAGTCCTACTGTAGTTTTCTACTGTGCCCCAACAAACCTTTTGATGAAGAGTTCCTCAAGTTCTGAGAAAGTCTTTACTAAATCATTAGGTAACTTGGCGTACCAATCAAAATTTATGCCCTAAGACTACTGACAAATTGTCGAAGTAGTAATTCATCGTTGCCACTTGCATTGCAGCAGCTAGCATGGAACTAGGCTAAATGTTGCTTCGGGTTTCCCGTGCCATAAAATACCTTGTATTGAGGTGACACGAAGCCCTTGGGGTACTAAATTTCATACTCCCTTGGGTACGACCGCTCTTTGGACGTTGTTCGAGTGAGAAGAAGCCATGGCCTCCCTGATCTTTTGATCCAGGAGTAGGTGTAACTGCCTCTCTATCAAAGTGACTGGCGATGACTCATCTACCATTGCTGTTGGCAGCACTGGATGGATGGTGGATGCTGAATTTTGTGCACTCACACCAAGGAGGTTCTCTTGTGACACCTTTGCTCTACTCGACTCGTGTTCCAAAGGTAAAGGGTCAGACTCAACTTGAGTTTCTTGATGGTTGGGGCTATAGACGACAACTTGGAAATCATTTTCCTCATCTTTTCCATCTGACTCCCGGATGCATTGATCCTTTTCTTTGATCCCACTCACCAATCCTCTTGGGAGAAGCTCTGACATCATAACCCTATTCTAATGTTGGGTTGCAGCTTGGGCCTTTGCCTTAGCTGCAACTTGAGCTCGGGTTTCAATGACATGCACTGTCTTGTAGGGAGATTTTCTTCCTTTCGCCTCTGAAATTTCTTGCTGCAGTTTCTGCATGAGTTCTAGCATGGTCTTGTTACAACTTTGTTGTTCTACTTCCATCATTTCTCCTGAGGGACTAACAGATCTTTTCCTTTCTTTCCCTTCTATTTTACCTTGTGGATGAGGGGAAGAAGCATGAAGTGGGAGGAGTTGGGATGGCAACTCAAATGCTCCACACCTCATCTATTCTATATCCTTCTACTTCTACCATAGAAACCACTCCTACAAAGGTAACATGGAAGACTGCATAAGGTTTAGCATCAAAAGCAACTACAACAGAGACTCCTGCTTTTCACCAGCTTTGATAGAAGCAGCTAGATTGACTTCTCCTCCTGGCTAACTAAGGGACTGGACTTGTTGCAACTGGATAGTCTTACCTTCACACTGCAACTTCCATTGCAACTACAGGGGTTTCTCTTTTGTCTGCCATTTGATTGATAGGCTTATGCAATAGGATTGGAAATGGCTTCCAGAAAGAAAGATAGCCCTCTCAAAGAAAGAATTCTTGCTACGCACCTGGTATTATCATTAAGGCTAGACCCCGGGATTACTGAAATTGGAAATTGTCCTTGCCGGATCTGATAGATTGCCTTTGAAAACTAAAAGGTAGACTGCTAGAAAGTCAATTCAAATTCACTTGCCCGCTTTTGACCTTGCTTTCACTTTTTCGAAGGAAGACTATCGCCTTTATTGATTCCTAGTATGGAATCTTATCTAATGCCCTCTACAAAATCATGCTAAAATAGATATGGGGCTATCTACTCCAACATGCTGAAGCTTTATATGACTCCATGGAAGATCACTTGCTTGTCAACAAAGAAATAAGAAACCTTCTCCTACTTCTATTGCCTCGGTTTGCTGATTCCTTACTACTGTTAGATTCCTTACTAGCGTAGTAGGCATTGACAAGACTATCCACCCGTGACGCTTCAATAGCAATAGAGTGAGTAGGCTTTGTTTGACTCAGGCTTTCCTTCCCCAACCCTACACATTGAGTTTTCAACCGCTGACTAGAGCACTACCGCTTTGATACCCCAAGCATGTGAGATGCCATCAGAATCTTATCTTCTTTATGAAACCATTTTCAGATTTTCTTTTCTTTTCGTATCTACTAAATTCCAATGAAAGAAACTATTGTTTGTTATCAATAGCATTTGTAAGGCAAGACGGGCACTACTCAAAGACACAATACTAATTGAATAGCCATCTCTCGCTTCTAGTGCGACAGAGAATGCAAGCAAAGAGAGTCGCCGCTGCCTCTTCTGAGAAAGATTGAGATGAAAGGCGCTAGTTCAACTATGGAAGGAGATTGCTTCTTCTTTCCAGTGGACATCCTACATTCTACAGAGGAAATCCGCTTGGAAGAAAGGATCACTACTTAGGTAGCTGACCAAAAGGAAAGGTGCAGAGAAAAGTTTGAAAATACTGATAGAGACAAGAAATGTTTGAAAAAGGCCATCTTTCTAGGTTGACCATTTTGAGGATTCCGGAGGGCTAGTTTAGATTGTATTGATGAAGCTTTAAAGTAATGGGGACAAATAGCAAGCTTTCGATCCAAGTCGTAAGTCAGTTCGGGGGCCCAATGCTTCACAGTATTCTCAACAACATGGGAGTTCCGCCATCAATGAAGCAGTTGACGCGGTTGGTGAAACAATTAGTAATTCAGAAGTTCCCGTGAAAGGATCGTAGCGGCATTTTACGTCCTACATCCACAATCACAGTCATCTTGTCTCCAGTCGAAGCTAGCTCTACTTATTCCTCTAGTTTCATCACATGATTTCGATGATTGCGGGCGGGATTCATCCACCACTCCCCTTCGGGCTGGAATTGGTACAATGGATCTAGTCCTCCAGTGGAGTTAGGAGTTCCCAATCTATGAGTGATAAACCTCGTTACCCCGACTTGGACCATAGGAAGCCAACATTCCATCCCTTATCGGGACCTGATACTCCTAGAAACAACAGGTCGAACTGAAGTTTCTGTGATCACTATATGTCATTTCATAGGTATAAGACTGAAGAGGTATGGTACTCTAATAGAAGTTGAAAGAGAGCTATAAACAAGATGATTTCCTAACAAGCATTATCGAAGAATAGTCTGCTATTGAAAGATGAATCCTCCTCGCCAGGTGACACTTTCTTCTTTCTTCGTCCACTATTGGCTTTCAAGTCAAGTTCTCTAGTGTTATCAAATGCTCCATGCCTTCCATTCCTCCGTCTATGGAATAAGTAAAGAAAAAGTACTGCGTCTCGATCTATACGAAACGGCACTGGTTTTTCTTTCGGTTTCATTGATAGCAGAAGAGTGAGTCTATGAAATACACTCTCTCTGGGCTCGTGTAGTTTTTTCATACTACACTCGCTTGTTCGTAAACTTGACTCTCCGTGTAGTATTCCATTGATATACGAAAAGATACAGTTGGCGATTATTGCCTTTTTGTCGTGGACTTAGTAGTCCACTGAAAGAATCCAACAAACAGTCCCTTACAGGTCCGATAGCGAGGTGCGACTGACAGGAGCATTTTGCTCATAAGTAAGCCACCTCCTTGGAATATGAAGTTCTTTGCTCCGCACCTCTGTTGTTGAATCTCTTTTATCCTGAAGCACTGTAGTAAATTCTTTTCAAGCAAGAAAGGGGATATAGAGTCTAACAACAGGAAGTACTTGATCCAGTAGGAACTGAAAGATTCTCAATTATGAAAGTCTCATATTTCTTAGAACTGATTCTTGGTCAAGCTGAGCTTTTTTCTTTTCGACCAAGAATCAAAGATTTATTTTGTTGAGTTGGAGCTCCCCGTCAAAACTCTACAACTTCGGGTGATTTACCAATTCTTTTCTTAGAATTTGAGAAGCCTATTAGGAATGAACTCTAGTTCTTATAGTAAGAAAAAAAACTGCCAACTCAAGTAAATTATGGCCGGGCACCCTTTCATTCACAAACTTCTAGCTTCAAAGTGTCCGGAACGGAAATTCCATTTTTTGGAGATTGTTTTGAGTGTAGAAACAATCTATGTTGAGATCATCGATGATACGATTGAAAAAAACTAGAACTTGAAAAAGACAACTCTCTTCTCTACGATATTCTTTGCTTTGTATGACACTCACTTCTACTTCTTTTTCTTTTGAGTCAGGTTTTTCCCGTGCCAACTCTTTCACTACATACTCAATCAAAATGAAGAGTGAAGCCTTTTCTGAGAGGAAAGAAGACCATAACTAGATTATCACCGCCAAAATGGATACCTCATAGATTCACACAGGAAAGACTGCCCCTCACCCGATCCTTCACTCTCAACTCCTACAATATATACCATACTTACCTACTCAATGTCTGCTAACTAGTGAAGAACCTAATGTCATCTCCTTTTTTTAGTTCTGAATTCATCCCGGCTTGAACTAAGACTCGAGAGTGAGAGCTCCTTTCTTTCTCTTTCTATATCAATTTCATTGATGTCATTCCACTGGAAAGGTTGACACCACGAGAGAGGATCCTCAATCTTCATCCGATAATGTAATAGGGGCAACTGCCCCTTAGATCTTTTTGGAAAAGATTCGTAGGTCTACCAAAAAATGATCAATATTCAAAGTAGGGCTGTCAATGAGTTCTGCTTGATTTGATTAGTCATCATTTTTGGCCTTTCTCAGTTTCCACAGCGTCAGATGGATTTTAGTCCATTTCCCCTTCAATCTATTTTCTAAGAAAGGAATGCTTGATCTTGACCAAAATTGTTTACTTTCTTTAAGAAGTACTTAGCATTTGATCCATAGGCTTTTCCATTCTTTCCACTGAATTCTTCCCATTTCTAATCTTATGTGAATCTTGATGCTCCGCACCTTGCCTTGGATGAAATTTCAATGAATGGGATGTCTCTACAGATTCTACCTTAGATCTTGGTTGGGCCTTCAATGAGTTAGCACGTATGTATGTGTGCAAAATAGGTTCAAAAAAAGACAAGACAAAAGAATGAATCCAATCGATAGTTTTGAAAACAAAATTGACACTACTTTGAGCTTTCATGAATGTGGAGGTAATCAAGCCAAGCTTCCATGTCAACAAAAAAGGACAACTGAGATCTGCGCCTGCCTTTTCTCTGTCAGAGAGAAGACCAGCCTAGCCTCGCTAAGTGTGAAATAGCATATAGAAAATAGAGGTTCTTCCACACCATTGTGACCCCAAGACAGGGCAGTGAGTTATAGAGCACTCGAAAGTACAAAACAAGAGGCAAGTTTGTTCTTCAATAGAAGAAAAGGCAAGAGTTTTGTTCTTTTTCAAAACAAAATGGAAAAGGACAGCAATTGGCTCGAAGGTGGAAAAAGTTGATGCCCCTCTTTCGCTTATGAGATCGAACTTCCCCCTTCATGAGAAAGTTTGACTATTGACAAGACTCAATATCACTTGCTTCAAGAGAAAGAGATATTTCTCCCTTTTTGACCTCTATCGATTCATCTAACTCTCTTGCTTCCTTTCCCTTTTTTGAGTGAGCTTTCACTTCCTAACCTCTCGCCCTGCTCACCACTCTGATTCTTCTCTTTGATCCTTTCCCCACTTCTCAAGGCTCTCCGGGTAGAAGTCAGTGAACTACTCCTTCCCTCTACCCCGAGTTCATCAAGAGCTTCCTCATCCACATAGTAACAATGCCTTCTAGTGCTTTCTTTTTTCTTTATGTGGGTCAGTGAGGATCAAGGACCCGTTCCTTTTGCACTAATGATGTGTACGGGCTCAACTACTTTCATTGCTATGCACCTTCTCTCATCCCCCATCATGTAAAGCTTCAGAAGAAAACCCTGAAAGTGGATAAGGGCATGAGGTTCCCCATCCGGGAGGTAATTTGGCCATGGCATTGGTCACGCGGATCCCTGGTTTGTATACAGCTAGTGGTGTCCTCCCTCATGCTCTATTCCTTAGCCTAAGCTTCAAAGGTGGGGAAGAAGGAAGCAAGAGCAAGGCGTGACTACATGGAGCATTAGCGGAATCAGAGCTCAGGGAGGAACCACTTTCCTTCTTGTTGATACTTACCGAAAGAAGGCGTTGTTCACACGTCTTGGTGAAGAAGTTGTGATTGGTGCATTTTTGCTTCTTTCCATTCTTTCTTATCCCCCAGTAGGTCAGTGACCGAGAGATACTGTGTTGAAGAAATAACCGAGGTTATTTTCGCTCTTGGGGGAATCACTGCAGTTGGTGCTTGAGTAGGGGCATTCAATTTTTGTTTCAACTCGAAAACAAGGGTGCTAGCCTATCTTTTCTCAAGCTTGATTCACAATAGCTATCCTCAGGAGTGTCCTTTGTGAAATAATTAGCCACACCCATAGAAGCACACATTCTCAAGAGAAGAGAGTCGGCATTCTCCATTGTTGGAGGAAGAAGCCTTCTATTGAATCTCTTGGAGGAAGGACTACTGGGTAGTGGTGAGGTAGCTCTTATTAGTTCGAGTGTGCAGTAAACTCTTCTTTCTTGATGGAATCATAGACCCACCATTGAAGAAACTTCTAAACCTCTGCTCATTGACTATTGGAAGAACTTTCAAATGGGGGGCAGGTGATTAGGGAAAACCTTCTATCTGAGAAAAGAAATATAGATAAGGAAAGCGGTCGACTCATCACCAAAAGAAAGAGCAAGTAGTAAGAAGAAAAAAAGTGATTCTATTGCACAAGACCAATACTGCTAGTCTTTTGCCTTTGGCTTTGTATTTGGGTTTGTATCAAGCTTCATTCGCTCCGATAGCAAGCCCCATTTTTCTTTTTTTTGACTATGAACTGAATGAAAGGAAGAAATGATTGACTGCCACTTTCTCATTCTGGTTCTTTTACTAATTCTTTCAAAGTTTCAGTCTATTTCTTTTTGGTGTCGGAGAGTCTAAGTAAAATAGAAGTCAAAATAGGTCATGAAGATTCAATCAGAGAGAAGATAGAAAAGAATCATTCGGCGTAGTGAACTTCAATATATATCAGCTCTAGAATGGAAGCCGTGGAACCCCGATTCGTTTCTCATTCGCAGAAACACAAAAGGAAGGACCGAGGGCCAAAGAGCTTCATACAAAGAAAAATAGGAAAAGAAAAGGCAATAGTTTTTTTATCAAAAGAAAAGGTGCATAGCTTTACACTATTCATTTTTCTCACGTCAATAATTATGTCAGTCTAGTATTGGATTTGATTTCTGGTCTTTTCTCTGAGCTATCTGAAAACTGATCAACTTTCTTTTCTATCCATCCTGAGCTTTCACCTTTCAGAGTCAGGTCAGGCTCCCGCCTAAGCTCATATGTAAGTTGAGTGCTACCTCATTTCTTTTTTGCTTCATGCCTCTAAGTGTGTGGCCAAAAGCCTATCTAAAAAAGGAGATGGAAGAGGACACACATCCCATAAAAGGTCTAAATCTATTATTCTCTTGGGTGTTTTTTCTTGTTGGTCGCACTCTACTATAAGAAAAAGAAAAGAATTCAAAGAACCTCAACTCAGAGCCAAAACTTCTTTAGAAGGCTCACAGAATAAGTGAGATCTAGTTGATGGTTGATAAGAATTCATATATAGGCTTGAAAAGAGTAATAGCTCGATAACGCACTACTTAACGGATCTACTTGCCTAAGCGACTAAAGAAATCAAAGGGGATATGTCGTTCACTGCCCCAGCCCTAGATTAGCATGATTGGCCTTGCCTACTTCAAACTTTCCTGCTGTAAAGGTTATAAAACTAACCCAGAGAAAAAGAATCCTTTACTACTCTATGTCTATTAGGGAATAGCCATCCTTCATAGGCGGTACTTACTTTACTGTGCTCTAAAGCGCACTGAAAATGCTTTGAAACAAGCTGAAAAGCCAAGCTAAACTGAAAAGAAAAGAAGCTAGCCACCTTCCCCTCCCTACGGTGACCTTCTTTTGCCATCTAGAGACTCACCACCGCCTTTTGCATTAGACTTTCCATATTTTTTAGAATAGCGCTATTGCTATAGCTTAGGGCTTCTATCGCGTTGTTATAGTGGCTTTTTCTTCCCTTTCTCACGAAAGCTCACAATCTAGCTTAGTCTCTCAAGACACTTCTGTCCCCTATCATTTCTTCTTGCGCCTGAACCATCCATGATCCTTGCCTATGCCACGTGTCTGGTATGGATGGAGAGGGCGGCGGACGGGGATATTGAGTACGGTCTATTTGGAGAGATTCCATCCTTGCTTCTTCTCCCACGGGGCGGTAATTTCTTGCTTATTCGAAGAGTCCGAAGACTGATAAGATGGATTAGTGTCACAAAGTCTTTCAGGAGTGAGGATCCCTACCATTTCTCCATGAAAAATCGATAGTGGGGTACAGGCACATGGTTAGGAATGAATGCTAGAGTGCCGATGGATCAGCTGTTCAATAGATATTGTAGCCTTGATGACAGGTACTCTTTTTTCAAAGGGGTAGGCAAGGGGCTCCCCATAATCAATGTGAAATGCTCACTTTTCTTCTCCTTACAGTCACACCTTAGGTTTCACCCAGGATGTAAGACCTCAACAACCCCTCTTGGTAACAGTCTATTACTCCATTTTAAGGAAGTAATAACCAAAACTTCAGAGGGTAAGGGCATATGCCACTAGGTGCATGATTAAGTAACCAATGTCTCAACCAACGGACGGGTCTTCCCTAGACACGGTACGAAGCTCCCCTTCAAGCGATATAACTCACATTGAAGTCTCACACTGAAATCCTAAAGAATTGAGTGAATTCACAACTAATCAATTACCTTGAGTGAGAGAGGTGCTGATGTTCCGTCGGTGATCAATCGACTAAGAACTTCCATTAACCAATCATGAAAGGATGCAAAAGTGCCCATATTGTTGCCTATGGTAAACACACGCACTTTCACTGCCTATAGTTTGACCCTAAACCGACCACACTCGTCTTGTCAAACAACTATCCCACCGATTTTCTAAGCGGAAGTATAAGACTATTGTTAACCAGCCTGTAATGTACCTCTTCTATCGGGTTCTATTGGATCATCATAACCTCTAATCACAAAGACTGTGTCGAGAACCAAAGACTCCCAATATTAGATAGTGTCTCAGGAGGAATCATGGTCATCAATGCAGTGGCTTCCACTGGTAAAGTGTGCCATGCACTAAGTTACCGTGACAACCCCGACACGTCCACCCCTCAAGAGGAGTCATGTAGGTGTTTGGAGTGGAGGTCCATACCAGTTGAAACTAAAAAAAAACTAAGTTGAAGTAGGATTTGGGTGTCGGATGGGACATAAGCTGAGAGCATGGAGGAAGCCCTAGTCATTAATTCGACTGTGGTCTCCCTACATGCTTCACTAGAATTGTAATTTGGTAACAAGTTCGTGGTTGGGGAGACTTTTCTTCGCACCTTTGGCCAAACTTTTCTAACCTTAGATAAACAGCACAAGCTCAATATCAATTTGACAATTCTAGGTTCAGTTCTCCTTCTTAGGATCTTTCGATAATAAGGAGGAACTAAACGTGGTATGCCATCTCTTGTCAAAGAGACATAAGTTTTTTTTTATTAGTTACTTCAAATAGGAAAGCTTTAGCTTTTGGGAAGGGAGGCACCTGAGCATGACTCAGGTAGTTCATTGACATGAAAGAGTCTATGCTATGTAGACTCTGACGAAATGAATTAAGGTAAGGTGCGTAGCAATAAGACATTTCTGCTTATTTAGCTGCCTCGTGGAACATACCGTTATCACGATAGCTAATTGCTTAGCTTCAAACTTAGATACGCTGGAGAATGATGAACTCTCCATCCAGGGTAGCTTGCTATGCTTGGATTTGAAATGCTAACTTGCAAATGCACTATTGAACAATGCTCCTTTCCACTATGGGGAGATTACCAGGATGCGACACTGTCGTAACCAACCGGGTAGGATAACCGCCACAGCAGGTCATCGATAGGGGTATCACAGCGGATTACCAGAGGATTGGAAATGATTTTCTTTCACTAAAGCTTTGAACCAACAAATGGAGGGAACCAGCACTGGGTCCCCCCTTTCATTCAAGAGTAGCTTATTCAGACATATATCCGAAAAAAGAGGATTGATAGTGTCATTATAGGCTAAGAAAGGAGTAGTCATCTAGCTTATTTTATAGGCTTGCCAATAGACTTGCTTGACCGGCCTCTTGTCTACTGAAGATACGAGATGAGCTAATAAGCTATACTGTATCATTTTGGAACACCTATTGACTTCTCTTCTTCCTCCCTAAGATCGACTTTAGTATGAGACTGATCCTTATAGATGTGAGACAAGAGACAATAATGACAAAGAATAGACTTGAAAGGTACCAACTTCCAGTATGGAGCTACCTCTTCCTTTAGCAGTGAGCAGTGGACTGGCCAAAAAGAGTGCCCAACGAAGGACCTATGTCTTTTCATTCCAGTATAGTAAATTGTGGTATAATAGAACTGCTTCGCACCTTATTGAGATAAGGATTTCAGTCAAGAGCAAGGTGCTAGCCTTATTCATCTAGCCCATCAATCGAACTATTCATAACACTGAAAGGAAAGGGGACAGACTTCAAGACAAAAACCTGATTCATGAAAGAAAGTGCCTTTCCAGGTTTCCAAGCGATAGAGATTGATTCAGAAAAGAAACTATCTGACAAGGGTGAACCTTATTGACCCCACCATCCTGTGATTTTCCAACAAACACTTTGAAATTGCCTCCTTCTAAATCTCGGGCACTAGCTACCTTCAGTAGGAGAGTCTTGAAAGACATCCGCAACCACGCATCAACTATCTGAAGCTATCCTGGCAATGAAGGGGAACATCTCCTCTAGATTAACACCATCACACCACCTATCTTTCAAGAACGAAATCTTGCTTTTCCATCTCCAAGATTCAAATATGAGCCAGCCATAATATCTGTAGTTTGCAAGATGCCTTTCCACAAAAAAAGAAATGTTGGAGCTGGTCCTGGGGGTAATGTCCCATACTCTCTCTCTCTCCTATAGTACTTCTACTCATAACATGTGTCCATAGTCCCTCCTCTTGAGCCGCAAGCTTCTATAGCCACTTACATAGAAAGGCTAAGTTGAAATCACTTCAATTTTCTTAGTGTAGGGTGGTGAGAATCTTCTTCTTTGAAAGGCTTCAAGATTGTTAATACACGTGAGAGTCTTGGGTTTAGTCCCAGTTGAAAATATGTTGGTGTATAAAGACTAGTGGTTGGCCCTCACCCATAGTGAAGCTTTTGTGTTTCAAATGGGTTTGACCATTGGTGTATCAGGCTGTTCCCCCTTTGATCCTCACTAACCCCAAAACAAGTGGTATCAAAGCCTAATGAAGAATTTGATGATGAAAAAGTACGAGATTGAGAAGTTTGATGGCTCAAAGATCTTTGTGCTTTGGAGAACCAAGATGCGAGGTGTGCTAGTTCAGCAGGGACTACTGAATGCACCATGTGGCGTTGAAGATGCCTGAGACTATGAGTGAAGAAGAGAAGGAGGAGATGGATGAAAAAGCTCTCTTGGTGATCCAACTATGTTTGGCGGATGAGTTCTTGGAGGAAACAACCGCTAAGGGTTGTGGCTCAAGCTGGAGTCTTTGTACATGACCAAAAGCCTCTGATCTTAAGAGATTGTACTTGCTTCGCATGCAAGAAGCCATGAAGTCACATCTGAATTCATTGAATTAGGGATTTTAGGAACATAGATGTGATGGTTGATGATGAGGATCAAGCTTTGTTGTTATTGTGCTCTTTATCTCCCTCTTTGAAGCACTTCCATGACACCATGTTGTATGGTAGGGTACCATTAGCTTCTTTTTTGTTCCAAATTCACTTCTTTCTAAGGATGTGATTGCTAAGCTTGAGGGTGTAGGAGATGATAAGCATGAGGGATTGTTGGTTAGGGGGAGACCTATTGAAAAGGGGTCTAACTCTAAGCATGGTAGAAGAAAGTATCATGGCAGGTACAAGGATGCTAAAATACCAAGAGATCTTATGTCTCGCTTGGACAAGCGGTATTCTATCGTAGGATAGGGATGCTCACTGTGTACTTCCTATTCTATCTTTTGAGAATATGGAGAGGTTATTCACTTCACTCAATTCTATTAGGGATGCTAATACTATAGCACACCTGCGATTGAAGCTATGGAGGGAATCCTTTTGTGTCTAGTACTAGATATTCTAATGTACTAGGTAAAACATATAGTGAGAACTATTGGCAGGAAAAAGTCTTATTGGAAGCCTTTAGTATCTCCTATTTTAGAATGACCTGAGAAGGTCAGAATTATGCTTCATAGTAGGCAGCACTTCAAAAAGGGTAGACTTACGGTTAGATCACCTCTTGAAAAATGAAATGGGACTGAGAGGAATAATACAGCATGCTTCAAGGCGCAAAGCATTTCACTTTGGATGAGTAGTTGAATTCTTCTTACATAATAGATAATTGATTTCTCCTTCTTTTATGTTTGTGAATTGGTTTCACTATTTGGTGGGCTTATCTACTGGGTTGACGAAAGTCATAATAGAAATCCATGAAATGCAAGCTTTTTCAACCATGAAAAGTTCTTTTATTGAACGTAATCAAGCTATGCGGATTTCTCCATTATTGATGAAGTCCAGTTAGAGTTATTAGAGCATTTTCAATCATTGCGAGTTCAAACTGAACAATTGCTACATCCAGATTTTGACCCAACCTAAGGACTGTCTTCGTGATATGATTCGTGAGGAGCAACAACCAGTGGATCATACGATGAGAGTTAAGACACTTGCTATACTTATGGGTGCTATTATCTTATCTATCACTCTGAATGAAGCAGTAATACCTATGTTTATAGGGTAAGAGGAAGAATAGTAGGAAGAGGAGGTGGTGTGGCTACTGGGAATGATGATAATGAATGTAGGAAAGAGTAGAAGTAATTGTTCCAATGGCTATCTTGTCTATCACTTTACAAGTTTGCTTCAACGAATGAAAAAGTCTTTCAAAAGTGAGTGAGTAATCTCATGGAGCACTGAACGATCTTAGAATAGTAGCAGCTTCTTAGTAAAAGGTGAACTAGTAGTAAACAACTAGAAATTCTATAGTGAGTTCTTAGAATGTTACTTGACTACTAAGAAGTCTTATCTATCTATAATAGCATCAAGTAAATACTCATAGTAGTAGTAGCAGTAGTTAGTAGTTTACAACTATCAATTTAATCTTTCAATAATAGTAGCAGTAATAGCATCAAATCAAGTAAATCAAACTATTGAAACTACTTTCTAAAAGAGTTACTTCACAGTAAATGAAATTAGATATTTAGAGTGAGTTATAGTAGAAGAAAGAAATATTCAATATATAAAGCAATAGATTAGTCAACTATACTACTTTCATTAGTAATTGACTACTTTTTTTATTTTTAGTCACACTGTTATTGAAATGAATAATGAATTCACAATTATACCATCAACAGTTGAATTAGCAAAGACTGTTCATAGAAAGAAAGAGTCTTATTGAAAGCTTGGTTAGCTAGTCTGATTTCTTCTTACTAGCTCTTTCTGAAACCTATCCTCCTGAATAAGAAAAAGAGTACAAAGCGTAGAAAAGAAGGATTTCTTCTCCATGAGGGAAAGGAAGGCAAGCTTCATGCTTACTTATGAAGTAAACTAGACTAAAGGCAGTAGAGAAAGACTTTTCTATTACGTTACCCAGCCCCAAGAAAGTAGCAATCGGCTTTCAATCATATGGCTTTCCCGCGTCAGACAGTAGCAGATAGAGTGTTAGCCGAACCCACTTTTTTTTCAAGGGATGCTTGAAGCAATCTAGCGCCTCGTCTTGAAAGCGCAAGTGAAGTGCCCCGTTCAGTGAGAGAGCTAAAGCCACCCATTAGGGCATAGGGTCACTGAATTGGGTGAACTTGAAGCTTCAAGCGCTGGGTGAGTTGGCTCAAGGTCGATCTATTTGAGAATATGGAAAGCAGACTTAAGGTGGGAAGTAGCTTTCTTCCTCCCATGCCCTCATGATGAAAGCCCAGGCACGCTCACAAGTCAGGTCAGAAGGTTAGCAGACAAAATAGAAGAACACCAGGGAATGATTTAGTTAGCCCATGCTTCAAGGTCGGATGATAGAAGTTCTCTTTACCCAAGGGAAAGCTTTGCCAGCGAACCTTTAGCTGCTCCTAAGAATAGAATAAAGGAACCCCAAGCTCTTGCATTGACAGAGATTTTTTGCTGAACCCTGTAGTAGCTGAGATGATGTTCTTTCTTCTAGGTGCCACATGCTTCCTTGAGACAAAGCAACTCTTTTATCTGTGAATTCTCTAGAGGCCTCTTCATACCTATTCAAAAACTTCATTAGATTCTTGAGTTGGTTACATTAGTCAAGATTAGTGTGTCATCCGCAAACAAGAAATGGGAGATGGAGGGGCAGTCATGGGGGACATGAAATGGCTTCATTTTTCCTCTGACCTATAGTTCAATCAATCCTCTGCTCAAGACCTCTTCAACAATGAGAAAAAAACTTGGCTAGAACTCCATGTCATAGTCCTCAAGTTGAATGAAAGAATCTGTCAATCAAGCTGGAACTCTAAAGAAAGAAGTAAGCACTCGGGAAAGAGCATGGCTGGCTCCCTGGTCAGATGAAGGGTCTTCCCCAGAAGAAGAGATGAGTACTGGAAGGTGAAGATGAAGGAAGGGAGGTTTTTCATTAATAAATTCAAAATCACGGGATATAGGGCATCCAAATCTGCACCTGAAAGAATCCACGAATCCTATGCTCTTTCATCCAAAAAATTATTTGAAGAAGAAGAATTATCCACATCCAAAGTAGCAGTGAGCAACTAAAGCCTCATCTGTACCAGTAACCATTTTCCAAATCTAAAGATACAGATGAAGCCTCCTTTGACCCTGAATTATCTCTCTCAAAATCCTCATATTCCACCAAAGAAAGAGTCCATTGAACCGCTAAAAGGAGGAGAAGCGGAGAATCAAGAAGTGAATCACCATCTATCAGGACTCAGGATTATCGTGGAGTACAGTCCTGATTGAACATCATTATCAGATGGCCAGTCAATAGAAGTTATGCAGTGTTGGTGCCCACATACATGTTCCAAAATCTAAGCGAGAGTCAAGGTTATGAGTAGCAAAGAAAAGAAGAAAGAGTGAAAGCTTACTGAGGGAGGGGATTCCAAATGATTGCAATACTAGACTTTGAAGGGAGAGTGGAGTCAGATTTCTTTTATGTTGACTCAAATTGGGAGTAGGGTGTGCCGGATAAGGTCTTGGGGGTCAAAGGGGTACTCGTGCACTTCTTCCAGCTGGCGCTACAATGGGGGCTTTTCTGAAGATGTTTGGAGAAAGAGGATTGGATGAGTGGCTTTACTCTAAGAGATAGAATGCAAAATGAGTATGTTGGAAAAGTTAGTAGCTCCAGTGGTAGATAAGATTAGGGAGAGTCACCTTAGGTTTGGCCACATAAAGCATCGTCATGATACAGAGAGAAGATGTATTAGATTTATGTTAAGAAAGATAGAGGTAGACCTAAAAATACTTGGTTAAGATGTATAAAAATGATCTTAGTATACTTGAATTAAATGAGAATTTGACACATAATAGGACACAATGGAGATGAAGGATTCATGTAGCCAACCCCACCTAGTGGGATTAAGGCTTGTTGTTGTTGTTGTTGTTGTTGTTGTTGTTGTTTGGAGAAAGAGGATGTGGAAACCCCATGAACATAATGGTATTGTGCTTTATTCCCAACAGTCTCCTTGCGAGCTAGTCTAAATTGGAGTAGTGTTGAGTTCTTCTTCCTTCCCTTCTATATCTGTCTAGCTAGTGTAAGGCTAGCAATTGATCCAGGCATAACCAAGTTGGGGTCCCGGCCAGTTTCCATTGGAGTTGTATTCGCCAGGAGGAACAAGTAACCAAGCACACAGAAGACACTCATTATAAGCTACATAGCAAGAGTTTTCAGAGTTTCTTTTGCAAGCTCAAGAAGAAATGACTTTCACGGAGCGGATAACTACTACCACCTTTGGGTTTTCGATGAGTTCCACGAGCCGGAAGAGCAAGAAGGGGCCCATCTAACAGAGGCCGGAACAACACACTACTAAAAGTTTGAGGTAGGGCAAGTGTGCAAGCTAGATTCAAAATATGGAAGGAAAACGATAACAATGTACCGATTCTCATTATTGCTAACCAGCTACCAAAATGGGTTGTTTGACAGAAGGCATCTATCACCTCTTACAGATAGGTGGGACTAGGACTGATATCATGCTATTCTAGAGATAGAAGGTGAACAACGAAAAGGAAATCCCAAGCTATGAATGTTCTAATGTTTGCTTCTTGTTCCTTTCCCACCAACCCTCCATCCCTACTTCTTTGAGTGTGAAGCATAGGTGGAATGCCAACATGTGAAGCTTTCTCATGATCAGTTTAGTGTGAAGCCAACAGTATCATACCATCTATTCCATAGATTTTTGAAAAGAAAATGGTCTCCCTGTCCGACACTATCAAACTCATTCCGCTTTCTAGCACCTCGTGCAGTGTACTTTATCGAAGGGCTTGGGATTAGTGTGGTTAGGACGATCAAGAAATTGGAAACAAGATTCTTGCATCAATGACTGACAATGCTATCTGAAAATGGAGAAGGAAGTTACACAATGAAGAGAATCCCTAAGAGCGGTATCGGATCTCAAAAGTCATTGTATAGAGAATGCTTCTTTTTTTGGTTTTTTGAGAATCTGGTCTCAAAAGAGGAAAGATAGGGGAATGATTAGAAGTTTGCTCTTTTGAGAGATCAACAAACTTGATCAAGCGAGGTGAATCGTGAATGTGTGTGGATTGAAAGCAAGTCGAGGGTTCACCCGCTTAGAGAACTAGCTCCTACCTGACTGACTACTTATCTGCATCGAGAAGTCATGAAAAAAGAGTACCTAGTACCACTTTCCTCACTGCCTGTTCCATCGTTGACTTGTTCCTAAACTACTATACTTTCTTTACCACAAAGTCAGGCGCTACACGGTGCTAGAGGCATGGGACAATCTTTAATTCTATCAAACTTATTCACTCTTTCACTAGAGAATAGAATGTTTTTTTTGGAGTGAGACTTGAAAGAAAGGGATCTAGCCGCCTTCTATAGATCTATCATAAAGTTCAAGCTAGGGATTTTATGGTGAAACTCTTAGGACAAGGACATTGAGGAAGCAAGAAAGGGCAAGGCAATAATAACCAGATTAAGGATGCTCGTTCCATGTTAGCAGCTTGTCTTTTTTCTATTTTGACTATCCGGTCTAACGCACAGGTCTTTGTGTGCATGATGCCTAGCTATAAACTCTATATGATTTAATGGGTGCCACACTGTATTATGCATCAGCACCATCTTTCTCAGCATCTCAAGTGATTAGGCGAGGATAAGATTCAAACCTGCAGTCTTCAGGTCATGAGCCTGATGAGTCGACCAATTCCTCTGCCCCACTTACTACTATAGGTTGCTTCTTCGAGACCCAGAGAAGTAGGGTGCGACAACTTTAGAGGTAGCGAGACAGACTATAATTGCGATTCGACTCTCTTTCCTTTTTTGTTGGAAAGTTTCATTCATTTAGTATGAGATTGCTTCACACCTCACGGTGCTCACACCTCTTTCCTATCGAAGTTCTATTCAAAAACCTCATACGAGAACTTGTATAGAGAAGGATTTCCTGCTAGCAGCAGTTCTTCCATTCCAACTTAGCTGTCTGGTGCTACTATTGGCATAACACTCGGTACACCATAGGTTGACCCAACCTCTCTCATTAAAAGTTGGCTCGCAGTTCTCCCTTTCACACCAAGGGTAGATTGGAATTGAACTATCTCATGACGTTCTAAACCCAACTCACGTACAACTTTCATCAATGAAAATCGAACCCTTGGGACCTTCTTCAACCCTAGGATGTGATGAGTTGACATCGAGGTGCCAAACGACTCCATCGATAAGAGCTCTTGGGATTCATCAGCCTGTTATCCCTGGCGTACCTTTGATCCGTTGAGTGAGAGCCCTTCCACACGGGACTCTTGGATCTCTATGGCAGACTTTCATCTCTGTTCGACCAGTCGGTCTCACAGTCAGGCAGGCTTATACCATTACACTTGAGCCTACCTTCACACACCTCTTACTCTTTAGGAGGCATCCGCCCCAAATAAACTACCCACCTCGTGTCCTCTCCCCGGGTTAGGCATCCTTAGATGAAAGAGTGGTTTTTCAGGATTGGTCGTTGTGTGTCACCACCTCCCACATATCCTACACATTTGATCAAGGTTGTCACTGCAAAGCTATAGTCAAGGTGCATTGGGTCTTACCGTCTAGTTGTTGGTACTCCGTATCTTCACGGAGAATTCAATTTCCTCGGGTCCATGTCAAAGACAGCAGTTGTTACACCATTCATGCAGGTCACTACTTACGCGACAAGGAATTTCATTACCTTAAGATAGTTAGAGTTACTATCGTCATTTACCGGGGCTTCCATTCAAAGATTATCACACTTCTCCTTCCGACCTTCCAGCACCGGGCAAGTGTCAGACTCTATACATCATGTTACCACTTAGTAGAGTCCTGTGTTTTTAAGAAACAGTCGCTTCCCACTGGTATGCGCTACTTTCCTAATCAACAAATAGAAGAGCACCCCTTCTCCCAAAGTTATGGGGTCATTTTGTCGAGTTCCTTCGACATGGTTTTCTCGACGCACCCTAGTATACTCTACTTGTGAACCTGTGTCAGTTTGGGGTATGGTCAGTTCATTAGGAGGATCGCCCTCCCAATTCAAAGTTTTTTCCTGGAAGTTTCCACCATCATTGACTATGATAATAGTCGCGATCGACTATCAAGATCCTCACTACTATGGTAATGCGATACGCTCTGCTCTCTCGTGACCCCTACTCTAATCAAATGCTCTGCTATTGAAGAGCCTTCACCTTTAGAGAACAATCCTTGAAAAATTATATGTATCTGAGAGCCTTCATTTGCTAGTATAAAAGACGATCGCCTTTGGAAGCGTTAGTAGCATAGGACGACCGGGATAGCCAAGCCCCTCTGAATTAGTTTAGGCCTTGATGACTCAAGGCATGGAGCGTTAGGGAAAGGAGAGTGAGGAGAAGATGGGGTAGCCCTCGGCCTGATCATCCAATTTGCTCCAATAGACAAGCATGGTTCAGTAGTCAAAGCAACTTTGTCACTTTCGTGTACCCATCAGATGACAGCCCTTTCGAGGGTTCCTTAGGGACCGATTCACTCTGCGTAGATTGACTGAATGTAGAAAGCCTTCCACTACCAGGTGATCATGTTTTTCATAGGATTTCTTGTTACTCATGTCAGCATTCTCACTTATGATATCTCCAAGTGTTGTCACCAAAAACCTTCCCCGATTGATAGAACGTCCTGCTACTTTTTCAAGGTCTCGTCGCTTCGATGAATCTCTTGAGCCCTGAGACATTTTCGGTGCCATGGAGCTAGACTAATGAGCTATTATGCTTTCTTCAAAGGATGGCTGCTTCCTAGCCCAAATCTTGGTTGTCATCACTTGATCACTTCCTTTTCCACTAAGTGATTTCTTAGGTACCTTAGTGTATGATCTGGACTATTTCCCTCTTGACTTTGGATCTTAGCACCTAAGAAGTCTATCTGTACAAACAATGACACCTATATTTGGAGTTTCCCTAGGGTTGGAAAAGCAAAATGGTGGCCACCCTAGCCCATTGAGTGCTCTACCTCGGGCCATTGACATCATACGCTCTACTGAAATAGATTTCACGGAAAACCAACTATCCCTAATTCTTTTCTACGAGAGCACCGGTTGGTTTTCTATGGGTACATCATATGCTCTACGATTTACAAACTAGTTGGTTTTCCTGAAGACTTACAAACAACCTTCTAATTCTTTTCTCGCTTGTCAAAGATCGGACCTATTTTCTCATGGAATGATTCTTCCATTTATTTCAGCACAAATTCCAAGAGGCCATGCCACGCATACGACTGATCCTCCTATCCCTCCTATTCCACGCCCGATATCTGGGCTTCCCTCGGGCATGACCCTTATTAGCTTTCTATGAAACCATGGCCTCCTTGAGTTGGAGCATCGAGTTCGGGTCTACATGAGTCCTAATCAAATGAATTCAATTTGCTCAATAATTCACTTAAACCGGGGTTCTAAGATAAGTCAAAAAGGCGGTAACCTACCACCTGTGCAAAAAGTGCACTCACTGGGGAGGGGAAGTTTCTTCATCATCTACGGAGACTAGAAAAAAGAGAGAATCTCCCATCGGATACCCTGAAAGGCCAAAGCTCTTTGAACCAATGTTCTCTCTCACGATCTAAATCGACATCCTCAATTCTCATAAGTCTAAGCTCCAAGAAGTTTCCTAGTGCTTTCTCATCTCTCTTCTTCTTCTATGGTGAATGGGCAAGGAAGAACACTCCCAATTGAAAAGGCGCTAGCTTTGGGGTACATGTTCTAACGAGTCAAAATCTATCTAGCATATGCTTTTTTCTATTCTTCTGCTCAGCTGGTAAGGAGCTCACCATAAAGATCATGACCAAGCCAAAAGAAGAAGACTCAACACCTCCCGCATTAATGAAAGTTTTATCTGGTGGCCTATCGTATCGAGAATTCTATTCTTTCTTCTTCACTCGGAGTTCTAGCTTGATTATGACAAAATGCATCTCTCAATTCAATAGTGGCCATCTTCTTACATCACCGTAGCATTGGGTTTGGAATTAGATAACATGTCCTCTTTCTAGCGTATATACCTACTTTACTTAGGCCTAAAAGCAGCCTTTGGTCGGGTGCTCTTAAGAAAAAGATTCGTGGGTCTGGATTGCAACTTGGAGATAGTCGGGTCTAAAGCCCCTGTTGAACAGCATCAGATGACATAGGAAAGGTAGTCGCAATAGTGCTACTATGCCTTAGCTTTCAGCCCGAAACTCTTCCTTCTCTTCTAGTCTACCTACGTCATTCTTTGCTTTTGAAAGATAACTTCACCACATTCAAAATTGTTGCGGATTCAATCAAGAACTGTGGTTACACCTTATCAAGCAGCAGATTCGCTAACAATTCTAGAGTTTGACTACTACCTACTTGACTGACTGACTGGAAGAACTCCTCCTATTTATAGAAGGCTCAAGGTCCCTAGCTATAGGTAAGAAAGATGCAATGTTCTTCATCAACAATCAGCATAAGAAAAATGAGATTTGGTACACGTTGATCACCTGCCTACAAACAAATCAATTTATGCACTGCCCACTGTAAGGTCCGGCACTGATAGTCGCTCGATTAGATTTGTTTCAATCTCTTTTTTCTTATCACCCTTCTCATTCCTAGCTCGGGTGGGAATCTTCCTTCTTCTACTAGAGCCTACCTTTTGATGAAGAAAGAGAATTTTTGGGTGGTTCGGTGCAAAGTTGGATTGCATGGAAATCCTTAAGCTACTCTTAAGCTTAATGACGGGATGGAAACTAGATAGGAGACTTTAAAAAAAAGGCTGTCTTTCTCTCAAATAGATCCTATAGATTATTCCACAAGCATTTAGCACTCACTTCATTCGATACATGGTGTAAGAGAAGATTCAAAAGAAAGACACTTGCTTTTAGAGGTTACTTTCTCTTCTAGTCTAGCATGTATTTTGGCTTTCTTCAAAGAACATCATAAGAATAAGAAAACTTTCATAAGACAAGGCGGGGCACAGACTCTTATTATGCCCATCAAAAAAAGAAAATGCAGGAGAGGGTCAGAGAGCTATGACAATGACATGATGCATATAGGCGCTATATTTTCTATTTCTATTTTCTGAAAAAAAAAGAGTCAATAACCCGGGAGAAATGCTTGTGAAAGTTGAAATAGGGTCGTGGAACCTCCCAACAATCCACTCTTAGAAGAAGGGTTTCCATATGTTCCAGTCAAAATCAAGTCTGACCCTTTTGCTTCCTAAACCTTTTCATGCCTAAATTGCTTTGCTAGATTAAAATCAGGCTAAAGACTTAGATTCAAGAGAGAGTTGCTTCCGATATATAGTTCGGAGCACCGATTTGGATATGCAGGAGTCTCTACACTCTACGAGTGCCGATCATGAAGAAATTCAAAGCTTTTTTGAGATATGGTAACCAAACCGGCATCAAATTCTCAAGCTAATCACAGAAACCTGATGCGATGCTCAAACTTAAGGTTTTCTTTTGTTCCTAGACAAGCTACCCTCAATTTATGTATCACTGCTAACTCATACCATGGAACTGCCTATTGCATTCCCTCTGTGTTAAGCTGGATTCAATATGCTATGGATAACTGAACTAGGACAAGTTGAACGAGAGAATGGATTGTCTCTCTAGAAATAGCTTATGTCATGTCGTGCTATGAATGAAAGAGGTCCCTACCCTCATGCCTAGCCCCAAAAACCTATTAATTTGAAATATGAGGCTTTCAGATGTGTTACTTCAGGGAGAAGATGGGATTCGACCATAACATAAGGTGCTAGGATGAGGTTCACATAGCCTAATGTTGACCTCTAGTAACTATCCTCTCTAGAAATGCATGGAATATCCTAAACTCTTTCTATTAGAAGTCTAGTCTTTTAGAAAGTGATTTGTTTCTTCTTTCTCATAAGTCGTAAGTCTAAGAAAATAGAAAATCTATCCAAAAGTTGCATCCCCCTGTTTCTCTTTAGAAATCATAGGCTACCTTAATAGAATGGAATGGTTGATCTTCATCCTCCTCTTCTAGGGCATGCTCACTTCAAGTTTCATGCTATTCACTTTACGTATCATACATAGTTTTCAGTAGAGTGGATTCCATCTCAGATCCCTCCCTATTTCTTTGAAAAGAGAAGGCGCTAATCCGAATGAGTCGAGCTTGTCTTCTTGAAGAAAATTGCATCTCCTATCCCATGACCAAGTAGAAGAAGTAGAGCTGATTGAACAATTTACTTGATGAGATTAGCGCTTGAAAAGAAAGAAAAGGTTCTATCCAAAGGGACTTCCACTAGGGCTAGGGGCACCGGGTTTTCTCTTTGAAAAGAAGGTATATCTATTCTCATTCAAAATAGCAATAGCAGGAAACCAGAAATTTGGAAGCATAGCACCAAATGAGAGTTTGATTATGAAAAAAGAAAAGTGATTGTGTTCACTAGAAAGGCTCTCTTCCATAGCGGATGGGTACAGTCATTCCATTCAACAAAAATAAAGAAAAGAAAGAGAGCACTGGATCTTGCATGAATGTGCACATCTGATTTGTTCACATCTTGAAGCTTAGTGCCCTTTGTGAAATGATACACTCTTCCCCGAGGGTGAGAAGTGTTCTTTCCTTTGGTCCGTTCAGGTACCCTAAAATTGGTCACGATCATAAAAAATAACCATGACTTGATAAAGGATTGCTCGAACAAACCAATCAGCATATATGTTGTTAGCACTACTGCCAAAGTGTCAGTAGCAGCTTGAAGGTCGAATGAATGCAAATGCATCTTTCCGTTGAGTAGGTAGAAGTTGATCGAAAGTCCCGTCGGTGGTAAGGCGACTAAGGACCTCCATCACCCAATCATGCAAAGGTATTAACAAGGCTTGCCAGATTGGATTACCAATTTCAAACACTCGCACCTTGCCACTACCCTATAGCTTCACCCCAAATCTCCCAGCTTCTGGCCGTGTATTCATCGTATCCCACTCTTTATTAGCCAACCAAGGCCTAAGGTACTTGTCCTACACGGGAGCACAAGATCATCATAACCAGAGGTCACGGGCACCTCACAATCAGAGAACTAAAGACTACTGAGCTTAGCAAGCTACTCTAGAAGGTACAATGTCAAAAGCGCACTAGCGTCGTTTTTCCACAGATCGACTCACTTCCGAGGCGTCTACCTTCGCCTCATGAACATGGTGAATGTAGGTCTTAGGAGTAGATGACCAAAACCAAGTTGAATAGAAATTTGGGAATCAGAGGGGACATATGCGGAAAGCATTCAGGCAAACCTGGTCAATAACTCGACACAGATATACTTACAACACTCCCCAGGGGGGTGTAATCCGGTATATGTATGGTATGGTTTCAAAGAGACTTTTGGTCCCTTCGACCATACTCGTATTCTCTTTTAGAAAGAGCAAAGACTCTATACCAACTTAGCAATCCTAAGATTACTCCACCTTTCTGAAGACTTTTTCTAAAAAGGAAGAAGAAACACGATAGACCGCAACCTGTCAAGGACATAGATGTCTGAATTTGCATCTTCATGGAGTGGACTCCTCCCTAGTACTGCATGAGGCTATGACCTACATGTTTTATATACTGCCCAGCAAAAAGGGCTCTAGAATGCATATAAAGATGTCTTATCTGTAGTACCACAAGGTACACCGCAAGGCTGTGTTCCTTAGTCAACTTGAAAGAGAGAATCTTGGTATCATAAAGATTCACATCTCCCCTTAGTTGAAGTTCTTGTACTACTCTGGAATCCATTTAGTTGCAGGAATCCCCTGAATGAGGGGCTACTATAGTCTATGCTGCTAGGCAAGATACTAGGAATGTTGCTAGTGAAATCGAGTTCAGGGAAGACGGGCAAATTGGTAGTACTAGTGCTTTTGGGTCCACGGGAAGGGCTGGATCTCGGTCCTGGTTTGACTATCGATCACGAGGGAACGGTTAAGTATGCTACATCTTGTTGTGCTCTAGTTCCATCTGCTTACACCTGGTCAATCTGTGGATCGCCCCTCTTCTAAAGTGAAAAGTTCAGGTCCTGCTCTCATCTCTGTTGATGAAGCATTTATCTCTGTCTCTGATATCCTCACAGAAATGATCAAATTAGATCGATTGAAAAGAGTCTATGCTATCGGTGGAGCTAGTTCTACCTCAATAATAGGATCTACAATTGGATCTTCAACTGTCTCTGCTTTTGATGAAAGGTCGACTAGTTCTAGATCTAGAGAAAGAGACTCTGAAATCGGTGAAAGATGCTATTGACCAACTTAGCTTCCCTCTCACTTTGCTCGAGCCTCTCTCCTCTCGCTTCTTATGATGGGTGATCAATGGCCTATGTCTCTACATGTGCTATCTAGGCTTCTATGGGGTGAGTCATCTTCCAAAATGGAATTGCCTGGCCTACCTTTCTAGCTACTGACTCAGCCTTTTCTTCTTTATGTTATTTGTATCTCCGCTAGTGTTGTTGCTAATGCAAGATCTACTACAGGTTTTGCAATTTATGGTGCTGGTGCATCACATCAGTAGGTTGTGTCTGTGAAATGGTGGCCCGCTTCTTTTTCATTAGCAGAATCTCTTTTTAGAGTCCCAACACTGAATCTACTTCTACGGAATCCACTGCCGAGAACCAAATTGCCTTCTTTCTCATCTCGCATAGATAACTCTGAATCTGAATAGAATTAGGCTCTACAGCTCGCAACACAGTCATAATATCTCTAGCATGAGCAGCTCCAGGTTTGGAACTAGTAGACCCAATAGATGTTGAGTCAGTTGGGCTTAATCGATTCCATTGATTCTGCGGACGGTTCCCTATGGTAGGACATACCAAAGTCAGAGTCAAAACATAAAAAAAGGGGCTAGCTTATCAACTACCGGAATGTTGGGAGCCTGGCCTTAGATTCTAAAAGCTTAGAGAGGTCAACAAATTCACTGGTGGTCCAACAAAGTTTCCATGTCTCCATCCAACCATAAGAGTGGATTTCTCCTGAGTTCTAAGACCATTATTCTAGTGGAAGGTGGTTTGTGCGATTCTACTACTATTATAGGTAGGGGTTGATCTGAGAGGGTACTCGTAGGGTCTCATGGCCCGATCTCAGGTCTATAGCATCTAATCTTGTAGGTTGTAGAACCGAATGATCTACAACTGGGCCTAGAATCGCTCCTACTCCTTCCTCTACCTCGCAACTCGCTCCTGCTTATGGTAGTGGAGGAATATGTATTTGCTTCCTCTGCATCTGGTGGATCGACTGCTTCATATGAACATAGAGCTACTACTTATGTCAGTGCTAGTGATGCTACTCTAGCTCATGATCATGAGTAACTTAATCAACTTCTAGCTCATCCACTGACTCAACCAAAGATCATATAAAGCAAATGAATATAGGAATTCTTGGAATTCTCATCTTAGGCAAAGCAATGAACACTTGATCTTACTTAGATTAGAAAAGAAAGGGTTCGATACTGACGATCAAGAGGCATCACTCCCCTCGCCTCAATTTCTTCATCCGTGTCGTGTGGCGCTGGAGCAAATCAAAGTTTTCATCTAAGGCATGTAGTGTTGTAGTTCAATGGTTCAGGAGGCAGGATTTATGCCCACTTCTCCATGGCTCAGTCCCAACCAAACCTGACTCACAACTAATAACTAGCCACACTCTAGTGTCACTAGAATGTTGCTTGCTCTTGCATCAATGCCCATGCTTTAGCCATGTCTTTGTAGTACCTCCCACCTGAATGATCTACCTACCTCACCTGCAACAAGTTAATCATGCTATCATGACCTTCTCTTCTGAAAGAGCTTACTTTTGATGGCATGAGCTTGTGAAGTCCCACAGCTCTCTTTTCTTTCATAAGGAAATTTTCAGCCTTCATTCATTCCTATCTCATCCTTAGGTCAATCCGAACAGCCCCTTCTTTCATAGTGGATCTAGCGCCTTATGTTTGGAAATAGATGATTCAATAGTAGTAGCACTAGTCATGAACCCAAGAGCTCCAACTTGTACTCATAGTTTAAGCGCAAGACTCACAAAGCACTGAGGGAAATGATTCAATTTCTTTCTATTCTAGCTCAGATTCTGAGCCCTATGAATGTGCATCTTCTTCTAGGATATAGAAACTCTTGATCGTTCTGAGGGTTAGGTAGATTTCTACACTGTATAGCTTCCAAAAAGTCAACCTAGGAACGAACTGAAAGAAGTGAGCTTGCTATACTCGACTGAACACCCACCCAATCTAGATTTTGTTTCAACATAATTTGATGTTGTTTCTATTTTTTCCCTTGTTTCTACACAATATAGATACAAAATGAGATAAAATGGGCATACATAACTCACCTTTCAATTATTCTCTCCTAAAAAGCTATGCCAAGTTCGAGAAGTACTTACACCAAGAACCGCTTCAGACCATTTCAATCCGTCCTCATGGCTATGCTCTATTGTGTTGGCTTATCATAAGAAACAACAAACTTGATTCAGCAGGACTGAACAATTGTTAGATATGAAATTGCATAGAGAAAGAAACTTCAAACTGAAAGGAGAGTCACAACCTCTATCCTCAGAGGGCTGAAGACTCGACCACACCGCAGGGGCCGCTTAGTTCTCGCTCACACTATTGATGAAAGTCATCGTTAGGTGTTCTTGCGAATACATCGTATTAGTATGTTCACATTCAAGTTTGGATCAAGGTGTGTAGAAAAATAGAAAAATTGACTCAAACACCGGTCATCCTTTCCTGAGCTCTTCTCCTTCTTATTCTTACTTCTTGACTGCCGCCGGAAAGAAAAGTGACACCGCCACGCTCGTGGTCTTATTTCTAGAACAAGAAAGTTCATCATACATTTTGGCAATGAAGTCGTTGACCTCTCCCTGTTTGTCTTTCCACTTCCATTCAGAAAAACACTTCCATTTTTTGAGTCCCGCCCGGTTTTCCCCACTAACCAATTACGTTATGACCACAGAACAAACTTGGTTGACGAACATGTTTTATGCACTGCTAATGTAGTGGCTTATCGAGCATTTGACAAACTCACACCATCCATTTCAAATGAGATTTTTCCTGTGGACACACGAGCAATCCAACCCGTAGGATTTCCTTTTCCTCTTCCCATTCTCACTTCTGTAGGTTTCCCCATAATAGGAAGATTTGCAAGAACTCTGACCCATATCTTCCCATTTCTTTAGAATTGTCTGCTCATAGCATGATGGAATTGCTCGATTATAGCCCGACGCACTGCTTCAATGGCTCGATATGAAAGAAGATCAGCTCTACAACTTTTGGTGCCATATCTTCCAAAACCAAGTTGTGTACCATCCGGTTTGCGGCCCCTACTACATTTGCCTTTATGATATTTACTAAATTTCATATGTTTTGGATATAGCACGTCCCTTCTTCTTTTTCCTGTATGAGATCCACACTTTGACACTTAAAATTCTGTAATGAGTAGATACTTCCGTAGGAGCATAACATGAGTAGATACTTCCAAGTGGTAGGATTCAATTCCATAGAGGTGCAGAGCAAACCTTGTAGAGATCCATACCCGGGTAGAAAGGATGGCTAGAATATATCTTTCATGGATATGATTTTTCTTGATTTCAGAGCCTTTTGAGCTCTTCCCAAGCCAAATATTGTGTTACCTTCATCCTTAGTCAAGTCAAGTTGTTCATGGACAAAGGGGAATTTCAGACTTCATTTTCAAATCATTATGAAATGAATTAGAGTGTCCAAGGACCCTTAGAAACCTTAAATTAAGACCCTGGTCAGCACCAGATGGAGAATTCCTAATGAGTAAAGCTCGCCTATTCATGCCTGCCTTTCATGAATTATCCCTGGAGGAGTTGATCAACTGACCGATAAACCCTTAGTCACTGGATCCGATATATGGTCGATTTGATTCAAAAGTTGTCAATAGCTACTCCTTCTTTCCTTTGTCTCCTTTGCCCTTCACACCTTGGAATATAGAATAGACACTTGTGAATCCCCTCTTTCATACACGAGTAGACTGCTCGCTATGCCCTTTCTCACTGCTAAATCAGTGAATTGCCACTCATACCTAGCTTTCCAGCTTTGACTTCTGTGACTATTTGAACTAGTGACTAGCTTCTTTGTAATGTATTGAACCATAGGAGCTTCGAAGTGGCATCATCCAGCACCCGATATTCAACCTTAGTGCTGGATCGAGTAACTACAGTCTGCTTCTTACTATGCTAAGAAATGAGAGAATCCAATGGTGGAACGTCTGTCGGTCGAAGAAGGCACTACGTGGTGGAAGTAACCGATGCTTTGGTAATTCAGTTGACTCCTTGATGCCAGTCTGTGCTTGCTGTCATGCTGAAAAAAGAAAGGGTTTCAGCTTACCTACTATTGGATTTAAACCAATGACTCTCATCATATGAAAGCGATACTCTAACCGCTGAGTTAAGTAGGTCAAGATGAGTCAAGTCAGAGAAAATTGACTCTAAGAGAAAGCCAACCAAAGTGCAACTAGAGTTCTCCTTGGAGTGGAGCGCTAAGAAAGAGAAAGCATTATCTCTATACAAAATAAAGCAGCAGTTAGCACGCTAAGATAAACCACTTGAAAAGGTGTCGCCCTTCTGTCTGTCTTCATTCATGTTGTAATGCGATCGTTCTCTACTGCATTGGTGTTTTCACTCCCTACTCTCCACCATAACCAAAATTTTCTACCATATCAAAGGAGTAGTCAAAGGAAGTACGGTGGGTCTGAGTAGGAAAAAAAAATTCAATAATCACTAAGAAGTAGGGCATACAATACAACAATGGATCAATTCATTCTCCATTCGGATCGAACCAGGATGAATGGGATTGGTCTAGCCTCTCACTTCGATGTCAGACTCCCACCGTTGACAGATGTCCCATGCCACATTTTCTGAACAATTATGCCTGAGAATGAATGAATTGTGAGATAATGCTGAATAAGCCACAGCTCTATTCTTGACTTGTCACGATCCAATTATTTCTTTCATATAATTTTTATGTTACAAGTGTAATACATCAAAATCAAGATCTTTTTGATTTGATTTCGATCGTCAATCCACTTTACATAAGAAGAAGTAATTGGCTAACAAGCCTATTTGATGAAAGGCCCCCAATGCTTAGTTCTCAATGGTGGGATCGATCTGGGTAGACACTCAGGGAGGAAATGACCAATGGGCCAAGGGAACAAGTGAAAATCAAAACACTCACCAAGGAGAAAAGAGCTGGCTAAGCAGCAGCTCCAGCCCGAGCTCGTCATTCCCTTTATTTAAAGCCCTATCTTATCCCGAACCACTAGTCTTTAGCAGCTCTATTTGATAGATGTGGATTGACATATTATGGGTCTCTAATTGGGCAGGAGGCTAACACTACTATGACTGGAACTATGGCTCGTTACCTAGAAGTGCCTCGTCAAACTGCCTACGGAAGTTCCCTTGGTCTGACCTCGGGGACACATTAGACTAGCGCTATTATTATAACTGACACTGCTACTTGCACTACTAATAGCTCGATGGGGGCACGCAATGCAGGTATTTTGGTTCCGAACTCACAATCAATCTGAATCCATTCTATCTTAGAAAAAACTAAGCAGTAACCCTTAGACTTCTATTTACAAAGAAAAGGGGAAGGAAGACCTCGTCTTAAGAAACAAAAGAACCGGATGAATTCAAAATGCTTCGTGCCTATCATTTTTCCAAAGGGAGAACTGCTAGCTGGGACCCCAGCCCTGACTTTTGAGCAGGGCACCTGACTGTACAGAATGAAATACCAGAAGTGAAGTAGTCAAGCCCCAAAAGCACACTTCTGAGTTGGCGCGGGGGCTGCTTTTGAAAAAGGTATGGCTTCATAGTAGTAAAGAGAGCTTCTTTCTCCTTTGGTATATCTCTAGGCTCCTTCTCTAGATCGGGATCTGCATTTCGATCCTGCCAATGATTCATACCTTAACCTTAGCCTTGGCTATTGATCATGTTCTCGATTGTCATTCCCACTCCCATCTCCAGCTCACACTCCTTTAGCACCATACCCCGCCTTCTAAATAACTAATCACAACTTTTCTAAAGGCTCAATTTGGCTAGTGGTGGGCAACAAAAAAAAGGCCTGGCTTAGTAGTTGTAGGCTCCTCCCTTTCATGAAGCCTATCCTTAGGCTCTCCTCATGCTACATATCTCGATCTATATCAGGCTCTCAATCTCAATCTTGACTGGTATTCGCACCCCGAATCCTCCACATTTCCTGGAGGTTCCTATTCATATATCTATTTGGTGTTGATGTCGTGAATTGGGGTGGAGAAACATGGGTTGGTTTATCTAGCCTGATAGCGGAAACCATTAATATGGGGACTGCATGGCTTAAAAGGCTTTATTTGAACAATGAATGGTTGTCGTCCCCCCCACTTCCAGAAGTTTTGGATGGCTAATCAGTTGTGGTTCCTTATTAATTTCACTCTCAGGAATGAGGGGCCATTGCTGCGTTGGAGCTAGCTTTCAAGCCTAACCTATCAAACCAGAGAACGTTGTCGAGAGAGGCGTGGAGAGAGAAGGGATTCAAGGTATAGATCAGATCGAGCCCTAGATGCGGATCATGAGCACAAGAAAGAGCAGCCAAGATATGAAATGGATATGCAATGAGGGAGCTAGCCCCAAGGGTAAGAAAGAGCTACCCAAGCTGTCATGAGTTCCTCAAATTTAGGAAGAAATCACCTAAACTCAAAAAATGGAGTGGATCTGAGCCTGCCTCGGCTCAAACCACTACTGTGGGAAAGGTTCCCCCAATGGACTTAGACTTGGCTAATATGGGAAAGGGACGGACGCAGAGAGAGATGTCAATGAATAAGAAAATGAATGGGGGTATGTATAGAGATGCTAATACAGGTTCGGACGGACTCTTGAGATCGGGCCTGGATCTTTAGAGTCCATGTTGCCTTCCTGTCGAAACTAAGCTCAAGAGAAGATCCTTTGATTACCAACCTTTTCTATTAATGATTCTGGACAAAGAGCCCTTGTCCGAGGGTAAGTAATTGGAGAAAGAAAGACTTTACCTTTAGCGGCTGAGGCAACACAAAAATAGCCAACCTTTCTATATGAAAGACTTCCCCTTAGATGCATTTGAACCCTGAGCAAACTTGTCATCAGATGCAATAAGCAAATGAATTGTGTGCATCATCCATAACAAATTGACATTCTTCTTTCATTTCATCAACAAATGAATGATGGATTGTTATGTGCCGTGCTGACTTTGGTTGGAGCGCTTCGCTAGTGACAGTTGTGCTATTCCTTCGCTGATGAAGCCCTAGGACTGTGCTGCTGGCTGAGCCTTCTCTTCTCATTGTGTCTAGTACCCAAGCTATTCTATTCTGAAGTTAGGAATTGATCAGTCAACCATCCGCCCTTCCACCCTTCTTTCCGACAAGATTGGATCTTTCATTCCTCTGCTCGGGAGGCATCAAATAAGTAGCTAGTAAGGGCGGCTTCAAAACTCGATTCGATTCAGAAGTAGTAGCATTCGATAGGACTCGAGACGTAGAGCTCTTAGTTAAGGAAAGAAGATCTTGGCCAGCAGTAGTAGAGCAAGCTTCTGCCCTTGTTCCGGGTGGGATCCCAACTCCTTCGCTACTGGTCGACCGATTCATATCCTTTTATCCACCTCCTGAGTTGACTTCATCTCGTCGACAGCCATCTCAATAGTGAGTGTTTCTAGGAGCTCTGGTTCATCCGTAGTTCCATGTGCCTAAGGTTTTCATAGGCAAGTTTCACTTGACTAGATTCATCTGGCAATCCTATTAGAGTTTCTGATTCAAATTGGATCGGATCTTGAGATTCAACTATTCAGGCGCGAAGCAGAGCTGATAGAAATGCTCATTCTAATGGAAAAAAAACTTGAATAAAGAAAGACTTGTGCCCATTGTCCAAGATTCATTTGTGTTGTGGGACTTTCTTTTTCTTCTTCTTGACTCAAAAACCCTCCCATTCAGGATAGAACTGTAAGGGTATCTCTGAAGATTCAAAATACAAAAGAGCGACTGCCAATCAAGACAATATTGCCTTAGGACCTGAAATAGGAAAATGAATCTGCATGCTACCTCTCCTTTCAGTCTAGCCTTCATCGATCAAAACAACAAAAGAAACTTTGAGGGAGCTGCGCTATACATAAGACTAAGGGACCCAGGATCTGCCTGAATGATACGATCAGCAACTTCTAGTACCCAAGCTATGTGATCAATAACTCTTCTCTTGATGGCATGCATGAAGTTTCATGTGGATGAATCGACCTCAATATAGGGATTCTGCTTTCATGGAGGCGAAGTGCCCTTCCCCTTTCTTCCATCATATCATCATTTATCCCCAAGAAAAATCTTTCTTTTCTTTGGCTAGGCTATGATCTTTCTTATCTACATAATTCCATCAGACAAACGAGCAACCTGGCACTGTGTTGAACATCTAGAGCTAGACTGGAATGGCAGCACATGTCCAGCTCAAGCCCAGATCTCAACATATCCCTCTTTTATGCTATGCAAGCACTATGGTTCTTTCCATAGTCAGATATGCAGATGACTCGACCTCGGTAATCTCAAGGTCAATGGCGACATGAGTTGCTCAGGAACTTGAGGAATGAATCCAGGGGGAACTAAATCACCTTTCAGTCTTTTATCAATGTGACCTCGGTGACTAGGCTGGACTCCAGCTAAATACGATTAGGACAGCATGAAATTGGAGCTTAACCCGAGCCAAGCATTCTTAGCGTAGGAAGGAGGCATTCTACTTGCTTACCATGTCAGCCGATAGGCGAAGATAGCTTGCTTCCAAACCAGATAAAGATCAAGAGACAGAAGCAGCGATTGGAGCGGGAAATAGGTAGGATTGGCAAATGACCAACGACGACCGGACGGAAGTCTCAAAATATCTTGCCTTCGGGGGGCTTCTCACAAAGAACCGCAACATGGAAAGGGAGGTATCCAAGCTCGCCATCTCCTTGGCTGTTGGATTGGGTGGGATATATGGGATTCGTATATGAAAGACTAGTTATGCATTCAATACCATCGGTTATTCTAGCAAAAGTCAATCCAGCACTAAGAACTCCAGACAAAAATAGAGATTTTTCAAGCAGTGAATGAGATAACATTGTTTACTCTTGTTGCAGCGGCAAGGAGAACTCTAACAACTTACACTAGTGAATTTCACACTAACCTACTCTTGAGGTTCCAGAGTGTGAAGTTCAGCCAAATAGGGTTGACAGTCGAGATTAGGCGAGAAGGGTCAACACTATCAAGCTAAGATGAAATCGGTTGAGATCAATTCACGAGGTTCTGGAGTGAACTTTCATACTCGAAAAAGGAAGGTTGTTAGTCATCAACTTCCCTATTAGTAAAGAGAGGTTGATTGCCTTCATTATTAGTTTGTGATGTGACTCCAATCTCAATCAAGGGCTCTGAAAGTAGCACTCATACTATCACCCATGTGAAAGAAAAGGATGGATTGACGACTACTGAATGCTTTACATCAGAATGTCATACTCTCAAAATTGACTACTCCCATAATTTCTTTCAACGAGCTTGAGGGATTTCTAGGATTCCTTGCTTGAACTTGATCCTGATCGCCAAGCAAACATGGTGAGAGCGCTCGCTCCCCAATGGCTAATAAAGGAAGAATGCTCCAGGGAGGGAATTTGAGACAGAAAGAAGAGATTTTCAAAAAAAAAAAAATGAAAAAGCAGTGATACATGAAGCAGTTTCCAGTGGAATGAACTATTTATCGAAGAGCTTAACTACCAGAGCTAGTAAGCTAGTGGAAGAACTCAGCTCCTACTATAAGATGATGAAAGCTACTATCACCAAATTACAACCCTTTCTGACAGACTGCTCGAATGGACAAACTCATTCAGAGAAATGCGACCTCAGCACCACATCTATTGACCAGGCTAACTGAGCCCCGTTGACTCCCGTTTCCCGATAGACTTCTTTGCATGGGCCTATTCATATCTATAAGTGGAATTCCCTTTCTAGGCCTAAAAGAAGGTCTAGTCTGGAGGGTTCATGTTCCTATAGTGACCTATTGCACCTTGGCTTGGGTTTCTCACAGACTAATGAGCTCTAAAATGATGCTTGGGGATTGCTTCTGCGTACTGTGCTTCCAACTACCGCCCACTACATCAGTCTAGTTTCAAAGAGCTAGCTTTCTTTTCAACCAGAGGTGCGAAGCGAAAGTGCCTCCCACACAACATCCATGAAAAGAAAGTGAAGCCCCCATTCCCCAATTGATTCACTGATTGCGCTATAAAACACTAAGAAATTACTACTCTATTTGGGCATACTCTTTCTCTGTATTATACGAAAGAAAAGCTAAGTCAGTAGAGAGCTATTTTAGGGAGAAATAGATCACTGAAACAGTCTGAACTGACTTGATTCATTTCTTCCACCTGAAGCCCTGCTGCCTGCCTGAGATGAGCATCCTCTGATCTAAATACGAGCTCCTGTTTACTTTCTGGCAATGAGCTAGCATAACCCTGATTGCTTAAGGCTTAATACAGTCATGTTGGATCTCCTATTCATACTACTACCAGGAAGAGAAAGACTAATTGCGACAACTCAACCAAATGAGACATCTCTGATTTACAGAACTATGCCAACGTGTGCCTACATTGTGAATCTATTTGATTTACCAGTACTGGGAAGAGATCTTTCTTGAATAGAAAGAATGAAACTAGTACCAGCTTATCACCAACCATGCTTCCTACCAACTCCGCCAACCCCAGATGGGGATCTTGATTTAGCCGCACCTGAACCCGCACTACTGCCTCTACTTCTTGTCGACTTTTGCCAGTCCCGGTACCGATTTCCTCCTGCTTCGTGCGCCGGGCCTGTACCCCCAACTCCTCTTTCCCAGATTTTCCCATACTTTTCTATTAGCCGGCCTGTATACCAACAAGCTTTTCTTCGAGCCACATGTACCGCGAGAGCCCAACAGCGGATTTTTTATTAACATACTGCATGTTCCCATGTCCACCACCTGTAACTCCTCATGAACCTAATGAAACAACTTCACCAAGCTACAATTGAGCGCCTAGTGCAGGTTCTTATTCCAAGCACCAACAAGCCAATGTATGTACAAGAGAAAGACCAGACCAATGAACCGAAAGACCGCCTTTCCTGCGTGTGCGTGTCGTTTACTCCTCTACTTCATGGGCTCTTTCATTTTGAAACCTACATAGTTCTTTTTTCTATTTCATCTATACGCCCATGGTTATAGAAAATGAAAAGAAAGATTTGTGTTTAGCAGGATAGGATCACCGGGAATGGAATACATAAATGAAAAAAGAGAAGTGTGTACCCTTGGCCAACCAGAGAGGAGAACTATAGGGGCAAGACTGTGTTTGGACTGGACGCATGCCGAATGAAGATCGTGTCTATTTACGCTCAAACAATCCATATAGGTGGAAAGTTGGAAGCTTCAATAGTTCCCTGCTAAACCTTAGAGTACTATGATGGGGTATTTCAGTCTGTCCCAACTAAACCAACTTAGGCGTCACCACGGATAGGGCATCAAGGTTTCATTCCTAGTCCGGTTAACCACCACTCCTATCATTGCAGAACCCAATAAGGGATGGAAGTATAGTGATGTATGCAGCTGAGGCATCCATGACCACTCATGTATGGTGAAGTGTGAGTTGACAAATTCTTTCATACATTTATATAGCAAACCTTTCAATGTACATGTATGTTACGCACCTTTCCTTTTTTGTACTTTTTTCTGAGATCTAGGCCCTATTGAGTAATGGGGGGTGATCCAAGCAACATCATATGCTTTGAAGGGGTTCGTTAGATTGCTCTTTGCTAAAGAGTGACACTTTGAGCTGATGTCACACTCGAGTACTTCATACCAATTTTGATTCCATCTAGGTGTGTTGTGTTTCTTTCTAGGGAAAAGCGGTGCTAGAATGAAAAGGGACAGCATAAAGTCAATTTCCTGCTCTTCAATGTATCAACATTTGTTGTTGAAGTTGGAAACAATGATGTAAAAATTTTCATAGAATGACATGTTGGCAAATCCTCTTAAGTGGAATCTATTTGAGTTTCCGGAATTGAAACCCCTCCTTGCGAGAGGCCCCACCCTCAGTGCTACTTCAAGAAGGAGCTTTCTTCTTGATCTCATTCACACAGAGAGTTTCTAAATTGGTTTTGTGCTATTTTCATTTTTCTTAGGGGCAGAAGAAGAGCATCGGTATGCTACAAAAAAAAGTTCTAAATATCTTCCATGTTAAACCCTACTCAAGTATGAGTTCAAAGAGTCTATCATGGTGTATCAAAATGTATTGGATGGATGTCCTCAAAAGAAGATATCAAAATAGAGCTTTGGTTGGGACATTTTTTTAGTGATCAAGGCCTTTTAGCCTTCAACCCATAGCCTTTCTCTGCATATGTATGATAGTGTTAATACAGATGGTGGGAGGGTTAGGCGAACTGGTTGTTGGGACACAAGGAAAGGTTGGTTATACAACTCTAAATAGATAGGAAAACTGCGAAGGTGTATAAAATGGACAACATCGTGAGCCTAATTTAACTTCTTTAGTAGTGATCTCCTCTTCCAAAGAGCCTCCACCTATTGATAAGTTCCCACTCAACGGACCCCTTAAATAACATCTTGATCTTGAAGCCTTTTTTGCATCTGCTTCAAGGATACTCTAACTAGCCTTTGATTCTTTTCCCATGTCGAACTGAAATATTCCTGAGAAAGCAAATCTCCAAGTTACGCATTTTAGCTCTAGCCTCATTTCGATGCGGGATCATCAGGCATACATTCATTCCATTTTCTAGTTTACTTCCATTAGGAAGATTCGTGTGAATACTCATGATCTCACTCATTATGGGGCTCTCTTCGATGCAAATTGGGTGGGTGTCTTAGAATAATTCAAACTCACAAACTGTGTGAGATTATATTTTCTTTTATATGTGTACATTTCTTATCAAACAATACGTACACACATGAGATATGTACACTCAAGACCTATGCCTTCTTAATCGCCCCTCAGCTTGTCCATCTTGAATGCCAAAGATAGAGCGAATCCTTGTATGCCCGAGGATAGATTCTAAATACGATATTGGGCTGGTCAAATTGAGTGTTCTGTCACCGTATGATGTTAGTGGGTGCTATACCATAGCATTACTTAGATAGGCTTGACTTCCTCCTCTCTCCTTCAATCTTGTTAGGTGAGCATGCATAACATACGTGCCTCTTCATCGAAGTCTTGGATCTGTTGTTGCTCTTCACCTCTATTGTAGCCTCCTCTTCTTTCCTCCCATGCGGACTCAAGAAGCAGTCCACGCTTCTAGGGCTAAGAGCCCTCAAAGCGATCAAAAACCAACAATTTAGTGCCAAGTCTTTAGCGGACTCAAGGTGACTTCTAACGAGTTCCTCAAGCACACAATAAAGAGTGTCATTTTTGCACCGATTATGGTACTTCTAGTAGAAGTAGTAGAAACAAACCTAGTTCTTCACCGACTCTCCATCCAAATGTAAGGCGCTTTCAAGGTCTAAAGGAGGATATTGCAAGTGGTCCACTCTTTCATCTACAAAAGTGGATCAACCCATTGTCCAAACTTCAAAGTCTTTTATAAAAGAAAGCATGATTGAAGGCTCCCACCTCGCGGAATAATATTCAACTTCAAGCACTTTCGTTCTGTAAACCATTTTTTGTCGGGCTCGACCAGTTGCTTCACATGATTTATTTGCTTCAGCAATGGTTCCCAATTAAATTTTCCACCAACCTAAGATCACCAGTGGGTAATGGGGCTGGGGATATGATCGTCTCTATTGCTCTCGCACCTTGCCTTTGCTCTGCCCCTCTTCCACCAAATCCTTAACCTCTTCCATTGTTGGAGATAGGGGTTCCATGTTGTTTTAGGACTTATCATCTATTTGATCTCACCTACCCAGAATGGCATGCCATCACTCTTCTGTTGTGAACTCCATTTCACTCGTTTGTTCAGTCATTAGTTCTTGTCCCCTTTTTGACCAGGAAAGTGAACCTTGCATAAGGATATCCTAGCTCGAAAGACATTTTTGTAGAAAAAGAAAGTTTTTGTGGTTGGAAAAGAAGGTATTTCATCCTCTGGCTATTTACATTCTAATTACACTTCAAAAAGTATGAGGCACATTTAGCTTCTTATTCTTAGAAAGCACCTCCTCCATGAGGTCATTCAGTCCCTACTACACAATTAGAAATACATAGAAACACTAAAAGTAGCTCGAAAACCACCAATTTCTCTTTTCTTGATACACAATTTATTTTGTAATCTCTCTTTTGTTGATACACAATTTCTGAATCTAGATTTTTTTTCTCAAAAATGGGCTATGTTGATTGGAAAATGATTGGAAGTGATTATTTTAACTCACCTTTTAATTATTCTCTTCTGAAAAGCTGTGTGAAGTTCGAGAAGTACTTACACCAAGCGGGTACCAGCTTCACTAGACCATTTCGATCCATCCTTAGGGCTAGGCTCTATTGGGTGCTGGCTTATCATAAATAAACAACAAATTTGACAGCTGAGCGATTGTTAGATAAGAGTACGTAGAAAGAAACTTCAAAGCTGAAAGGAGAGTCACAACCTCTATCCAGAGAGGGCCTTTGCGTAATCCTAGATGAAGCACTCATGAAACACGTCATCCTTTCCTGAATCGAGCTCCTCTCCTTCTTATTCTTACTTCACTTGGTCTGGGGAAAAGAAAAGTGACTGCGCACGTCCTCTCTCGCTGGAACAAGAAGGTTCATCATACAATTTTGGCGAAGTCGTCGACCTCTCCTTGTTTGTCTTTCCACTTCCACCGTTCAGAAAAAACACATCCATTTTTTTGAGTCCCGGCTCAGATTTTCCCCACTAACCAATTACGTTACGACCACATAATAAACTTGGTTGACGAACATGGTTTATGCACTGCTAATGTAGCACTTGTCGAGCATTTGGAAAACTCACACCATCCATTTCAAATGAGATTTGTCCCGTGGACACACTAGCAATCCAATCCATAGGATTTCCTTTTCCTCTTCCCATTCTCACTTCGTAGGTTTCCCATATAGGAAGATATCGAGAACTTCGACCCATATCTTCCCATTTCTTCAATTGTCGCTCATAACATGATAGAATTGTCTGATTATAGCCCGACGCACTACTTCAATGGCTCGATATGAAAGACGACCAGCTCTACAACTTTTGGTGCCATATCTTCCAAAACCAAGTTGTGTACCGTCCGATTCGTGACCCCTACTACATTTGCCTTTACAATATTTACTAAATTTCATATGTTTTGGATATAGCACATCCCTTCTTCTTTTTACTGTATTAGATCCACACTTTGACACCATAAATTTCGTAGTGAGTAGATACTTTTGCAGGAGCATAATCTATTTTCTGGTGAAATACATTATGATATGTTTTTCCATACTTTTCACATTCAGTACTAGCTATTTTTGCACCTCCTGATCGACCAGAACAACAAATATGTATCCCCTCAACCCCTTGAGGCATTCTGAATGGAATATCCTAAACTATTTGACTAAAAATGGAACAAAATGAGATTTGATTGTTCCTCGGTTGAAAGAGATGTCTTGAGCAATAAGAGAAGCACTTTGATAAACAGATTTGATCTTTACCGACTCCATTAAGGTATTCATTTTTGTTCTATTAGACAAAAAGATCACATATTTTGCACTTCATTCAAATAAGAGTTGTAACCATATGAAATTCTTCTATTTCTTAGTATGATCTCTATCATCATCTCAATTCTCTTTTGCAATTCTCCTATCCGACCTAGGTCTATGAATTTCTCTAGAAATTCTATTACCTTATCCTGACCCATGAGGTTCCAACATTTGAACCTTAATTGACCCTGGAGTTGTTCCCGGGCATACTCCAAAAAATGGTTCTTGTTATTAGAAACCCCAACACCATCCCTTGGAAAGAAAAAGGTAGAACTGAAGAAAGGAAAAAAGCAAGATGGTTGTTTTTGTTGTTCCTGAAAAGCGAAGATCATTCACCAAGCGAATGAAGTGGATCAACCTTTTTTTGGCTTGGGCCAAACACTTTTTCTTGCTGGTCGAGCTTTCTACAAAAAAAGCGATGCCAGAGCGTATTCTCTTATCTAAGCTTCCTTCCTTCGCTTCCCCCATCATAGATGGTTCAACCGCGCCCAGTGCGATGAAATGATTGAGAACTACAACGGGGTCAAAATGCATTTTTTCTTTGTTTTAAATAAGTATTGCATGACTGAATAATTCAAAGAGGTGCACACAGTGGGGAGGGTCCTTTTTAGGAGATGACTCGTTAGGCCGTCAGAGCGATACTTCTTTGGTAAAAAAAAAGAACTTCATTTTTTTGAGTCGTCATTTTCTATCAGGAACGCTATATCATGACACTTATTTTGGATGCTTGAAGGCCCCGTGACCCGAAGTGATTTAGACAAATTCTTCTTTCTCGATGGTGATTGGTCATGGTATCCATAGCGTTGCATCTTTTTTGGCCAAATCCTGATTTCATTTTTCTTCTCCCGGTCATTGAACCTGATCAACTTGACTCTTTTCCCTGCCCCTCGGCCTCTTACTTCATTTTGTTCTTCCTCTGTACCATCGCTTGAATGAAGACACCCGATCGCCGACTTTCAAAAATGTCCACCACTGGCCCTTCTCCTTTCGGGTCTTGATTTGTCGCATCATTTTAGTCGTAGTGGTCGATGAGGAATAAAGAGATGAATGAATGTCCTTTTGAGAAAATGTAAAATAATACACCTACCGAGAAGAAAGACAAAGGTTAGTATCGTAGGTGGACGGATCAAAATAAGATCTATATTCACATCTTGATACACGATTTACCATAATAATAAATAGAGTCAATGGTGACAGAGCCGTGGGAAGAGCCGCTTCTCTTGCTAGGGGCTTCCATTCACCAGCGCACATTCAAGTGCTCTCCGAACCGTCTGGATAGTCACCCATCACACGGCTCTCAAACCCAACCTGTGGTTGATCCCAGGGACAAAGTCAAAATGCATGATCCTTTTCCCCATAGATGCTCCTCCACCGACATCAAGCAATGACGCCGTGATAGGAACCGCCAATAACATCGGTTCAAGTCATCTTGTTCGTGGTCTTCCTAATGTTCATAGTCATTCTGGTTTGAGAAAGGAGCACCGCAAGTCCATTAGGGGCGTGCCACAACCGGGGCCCGGGGACTAAAGAAAGTACTATCTTCTTTCCACTAAAAGAACGAACTAGCATTTTGTAGCGTACACTGCCTCTTCTACTAATCTACAACTTTATTTCTTGAGCAAGACTCCATTGATATCCCTCAAAGTTTATTTTTTCTTCTATTCTATGATTAAAATGATAGCTTGAACTAGGCTCCACTTTAGAGATGGTCTTAATAAAGATAGGTCGTTGCTCGGAACAAATGCTTAGTCTCATCCGAGAATCCAATCTTTTGTACTTTGATTTTTTATTTTTTGAAAAAAGAAAGAAGTCGATTTCTCCTCCACGCATACCGACTATCAAGTACTAGAGCCTTTTATCCCACGCATCTAACCAGCTCACGGTTCACCGGTTCCACCAAAATTCTCATTTGTGGAAGTGGAGCATAATACGAGCAAGAAATCTTCTTTCTTTATTCGCTAATCTGAAATGAAATGGAGCACTTTTTTTCTTATCTAGCGCTCAGGCATTCATAGAATCAATCTATCTAAATCAAGATGCACTTTGATCAGGATGGCCTCTCCGGAGTCGCACCCTGCCTAGCGATACCATAGCATTGGGGAGTACTTGCCTGGTGCCCCGTGATTCCTTCTATTCTTGATCTCTAAATCTCCACCGGTGTCCTAGTCTCCGGGTTCGCTAGCATTAGAAGAATTCATGTCCATCCCGGACATCTTCAATGTTCTCCACACCATTTTTTCATATGGGATTGGACAAAGATCAGGAAAAGATGGACCGACCACTTTTGGTTTCCCTCAACCGACTTGAATATGAACTATGATTCAGATCATGTATGACCAAAATCAGATTTCCTTTTCATGTCATATGATGTTGAGACTTTCCTTTTTCCCCTTACTTCTCTTTCCTTTATTTGTTCCCGAAGGTCTTCGTCTCCTTGTAAAAGCAAACTCTCCAAATTTATGACCAACCTTTCATTCACTAATCCGACAACGAACATGAGTTTTTCCATTGTAAATGAGTATGGAGTAATAAATGACAATAGAAGATCTACGTGACCAAATTTTCCTGCTTCAAAAGACTTCTATGTTCTTCTTCATTCTCAACAGGAAAGCATCAACAAAGCGCCTTCCATATAGATCATCGCAATGAACTAAATGTTTCCCAACCCCCACTACTACCCTAAATCTTGCTGTGGTGGGCTTCCCCAAGGTGACACCGAAGGTCTACTTTTCATGCACCCCCTCACTCCATGAGGATGTTCCTTCATTGCAACACCACGAATAATGGGGCATCCGCCTAACCAATGGCTTTGTCCTGCTTTTCTAAGCTTACGTGCACCATGGTGGGGATTGGAAACTATACCAATAGTAGCTCGACATCGAGAATCTATGAGTTTTTCAACACCTGAAGGTAGCCTGACAAGACATTGTGAGGTTGGCTCCTTAATAATTTAGCGAAGTTCTGCTTGAGTCAAGATTGTGCCTTTACCGGATGATATTCAATATCATGTACCAATTTTCCCATATGTATATCGCTAATGGTATGCAATTTCCTACTTGAGAATTTAGATCAAGTATCATCTATAAAGGGGCATAAGAAGCAGGTGCCCCATGAAACGATCTTGATTCGCTGTGCGAATAAGGTCTTGGAACCGAGAATAAGCATGGGCTTTCAAGGCAGGTTACAAGAAACCGCTTTTAGAATGTTTGGACCAATCGTAATTCATCACCATCTGACCCGCTTCCAATCGATGACTAACTAATATATAAGTGTTTACCTAAGCCCCTGTGTAATGGCTCAGCTCTTGAACCATATGTGAGCTGCCTCGCAGACTCTTCCTAAGAAGGTAGAAGCCCCCTCCATCATAGAAAAATGAAAAAGACTTTGCTTCACCCTACTATTCAATGGGGCTATTAGAGACTGTTCTTTGACCTCTTTTTATAGAGGGCTTCATTTCTGATACCAACTTTCTTAGACACGAGCTCACTTTCACAGACTTCTTCCTTTGTGTAGTCTCGATGAAGAATTTCATTTCGCACTGCTTCCTTAGCCTAGTATATATCCATAATGACGACTTTGTACCAATGCCTTTCCCTTTGTAGAGATATGGTTAAGCCGCCCTAAGTTTCACCTTAAACCACTCTTTGATTCCATAACCTTAGCCTCTCGGCTAAGTGATTGATTTCTTCACCTTAATACTTTTTTTTGTGCTTCTTCCCATCGTCTAACCTTTGCTTCCTCGTGCCTATAGGGTTTTTATCGCTCATGACTTGGTATAGAGATCTCTCCATGTAGTGTAGTGTAGTGGTCGTCGATCTTCCCTCCCCCATGCCTCCTTCCTTACTTTTCTTTGTTACGCACCTTGACTACTAGAAATCTAAGGATAGGGGGCTTTTCACCTTTGCTTTTGAAACTTCATATCATAAAAGAAAAACTAAAGACTCTTTGAAAGGTGGATGGGGCTCTCGAGACATTTTGGCCTCCTGCCGGAAGAGACACAAGGGTGAGCTTCTTAGGTTAGCTTCAGCAGTAGGCCGGGTCGGAAGGAGGCAACCAAATGAAGGGAGGCATGGAGGGCCGACTACAAGACTACGACTACAAGAAGCAAAGCTTAGCAGTTGGCCGACCACTACATAAGTCGCTTGGGAAAGCTAGATCGCCACAAACTTTAATTCTGCTAAGCCAAGGTCCCAGTCTCGAGTAAGCCTGCGCTTTTTTGAAGAATCATGCACCCATGGGCATATGGCCTCATAGGCCTTCCTTTTCCATCGGAGCTTAATGGGCATTGCCCCGTTCCCCAATCAGATGTTTGGATGTGAGCTATACTCATGAGAGCCACACGGGCATATGTTTGCCTTGCCATTTGACCTCTCTCCCGTGTGAGATGGAATGCTCAATGACAACCTCTCAATTATCATCGCCTCTCTTGCTACCACAAGAGCACCTAGTGTGGTCAACACCAATCATGTTCGGAAAAACGACACTCATTTCACATTGGTTCATCCCGCTATGGGGCCTTTTATGCTTCTAACAACAATGGTGGCTAGCCATTTGTCAAGGCCTAATCCGGACATCCGCAGGATTGGAACATTAGATCAAGTTTCATGTTAGTGCCTCCCAAAAAGAGATTCTAGGTGGGTTGCCTCTCAAAAGACATTGCTTAGACCAAGTCTTTTGCACGTCCATTCTTCGCGGGCAAGCTACCTTGATCCGCCTTTGGCTTCGATTTTATGCTTAGCTCCAACAAGCCCTAAATTTTCTTGTTGTTGCTAAGAAAGCGTTGCTTGACTTTTGATCCTATGTACCCAAAGAATGCATTCTCCCTTCGATCTCGCCAAGAGAAAATGTCTTTTTTCCTATGAGTTTCTTTCTCATCTGGAGTGAAGAAAGCTTTGCCCCCCACATCGCTATCCTTGGGAAAGTCAAAGAGCTGAAGGAAAGGAATCTCCCTTGGCCAAGGGAGAGGGCGTATAAGAAAATGTGCTTTGCAAGTTTGTTTGCCTGCTTTTGGCTCTTCACCAAGGAGGCATGAAGGTAGGAAGGGCAACCACTACATAAAGCGTAAGCAAGGACTTGGCTTGGTAGAAAGCTACCTTTCTTTGATCCACTTTTAGGGAAGAGAACGAAAATAAAGATGGTGGTCGGTAGATTGAGGATCTGCGTGACAAACACTTCTATCATGTTCATGTTGCCTCTAGTAGCACCCTCAATCCATCATACTAGAGCTATTGAGAAGAATGATTAGGTTCATATTTGATCCTTTCTACAATGCCCATAGACAAGTGCTTCAGTGTCAAATTTTCAACCGCTTCGATCCACCTATGAAAAAACTGTAATACACCCAAATGAATTCCTCCTCGGACTTCCCCATACTCAAAGTGAAATTGCAAAGTGCTCTCCCCTTTAGGTTTTTTCTCATTCTCTCTCATCATCATTCGATTATGTCTCTATTTTAATGAAAAAAGCTCCTCCTACTCCTCCTCCTTATCTAACGCCTTTAGTATAGGATCATCATTGGTCCTTCTTTCATCTTATCTTTTGTCATTTCTTTTTTTTTAGAAAGCCATGCGATAAACCCCTCTTTGAACATCGATCTTGTTTCTTTTAGAAGATCTTTTGCTGCACCTTTCCATTGGACCAGATGCTACTCTCCATAAGTCATTGAGGCTCACTCAGAGGTGTCTTGTTTGAGTGAAGATTGTGCCCCTCAAGGTAAGGGCTCTTTGTTTTCCCCATTCAATTCATTCATTCTCTAAATTTCTAAATGCTTTTGACTACTCTTCAATGAATTCCCCAAGATATGATTCATCTATTATCGAAGATTCTCACTCAAGAAGCTCCAACAAAGACCGGTTTTGATCTTTATGGTTCTTTTTGGAGTTGATCTCTGCATGCATGAAGGAAGACATAGATCGAATGAAAGAGCAAATGAAGGACATCATAAGTAATGAATGATAGAGTCTAAGAGTCAATATGTGAAAAGTAGTAGAATAGTTCAATTCAGTCTTCTAGTTCAAGTTCATAGAGTGTCGTTGTCCAAGAAAGATTGAGAGCTCCAACTAGGATCTTCGACTAACTACTCTAGCCTTTTGGACGGGGTCTTCCGTATCCCGCATGATGTGTTCCATCTTCTTGGCATGAACCATTCTACTTTCAAGTCTTGGGGAACCACTCCTCTTGTCTTGCAACTCAACATATTCTATTTGTTTTGTTTGCTTTCTTTCCACGACCTTGTTGTGGATCATGTTTAGAAAGAAAAGTGATCTAATCAACCTGAGACCACTGACTCTTAGAAACTAGAGATTAATCACCTTTATCAAATGACTTTGTGCTCTATGTTGATTGGTGGAAGATAAGAACGATTTGCTTATCCATCTGATCATTTTGTTTTCAAAATGGAAAAGATGATTTCTATTGATTGACCTCCTTCTAGTCATGGACACCCTCTCTCTCTACAACCCTTGTAGCACTATTTTCTTGGTTCAACCAATGATGCTATACCGACAACCGATGCTTGACTTGGATGGCTTTGTAGGAACTACCCTTTTGCTTCTTCTTCGACCGATGCATACAACCCGTTGTTTTCTAGTAGTTCTTCTCTTTGTTTGGCATTCATGTGCCACAATCGTGGGCAAACTTAGAGAGAAAATCTTCTTTCAATGGCTTACGATAATTGTATATGTCAAAAAATCTCAAAGGAGATTAGGCCAAAACTATGGATTTTTTATCCGTGAATGGATTGGAAAATGCATCAATTGCATGTACCATGATGAAATGAAAACCTCTCTCGATGCCATCAATGAGAATTGAACCCACCAGCCCCTTCCACTACTTGTTTTATTTTCTAAAGGCGATTCTCTGTTGAGACACTAGTTTATCGCTAGTAAGCAATGTTTATCTGCCCAGAATCAAATGGATTTTAGTCTGAAGGTATGAAATTGTGAATTGTCTTGACAATGTATATGCATCTTTTTGGTAAGCTAGCACCTTGCTAAGGGGATTGACTTTAGATACACGACCTCAAGAACCTACGAGAAACCTAGGCCATTCGCCTATCACATACATTTGCACAGCGGGCGATGAGTCGCTCCTTCACGTTGCACCTACTAGTCTAACATACAACCGAGGCTAGAGCAAGGGAAGCACATATACCAAACGCTACTCCGCTACCGCTTCCACATCAAGAGCCTCACCACATTAATAACTTTCCATGCACAATGGCTCTTTTGGTATGTCATATTTCTTCAAAAACAACATGAGACCATTCAACCTGGATGCCCTCGTGAATGATAACATTCCAAGCAGACCCATAAAAAACTCCTCTGATGCCTCCTTGCTCCACACAACTTGATCTTGAGTACCTCGGGCAAAAGTTCCACCCTTTTTCTATCTGGCGTTGAGGTGAAAGGGGAGGGCCCACTGTCCATTCTACTTTCTATCTCGTTATGATGCTCCACATTAAGCGCTTTCTATAATTATGAAACATACTCATCATTGCTCTATTTTTTTGATGATTTTGGTTTGAAGGAAAAGACCAAGGATAGAGAGGGAACAACTCTTCCTCTCTCTAGATTTTGAGTGAGCGAGTCTACAATAAAATGACTATCTGCCTTTGAAGTGTAGTATGGATATGGAGCCAGTGAGCTTTTAAACCCCACTCTAGTTTTGAACCTCATGAGCAGGCTAGTTGAGAGAGAAGAAGAAGAAGCTTCTCGCCTAAGTGAACTATGAGAGTCACTCATATAAAAAAAGGAGGAGGAGAGAGACTGAAAGGAGAAGAGACTATATATATATATATATATATATATATAAGAGATAAATATATATATATATATATATATATATATATATATATATATATATATATATATATATATATATATATATATAATAGAATATAGAAGTGGAAGTGGCTCCTTACATAAAAAGGAAATGAGTGGATTATACATAGGTATTTGACTACATTTCTTTTATTCATAATAGCAGTTTTTGGCAAAAGTCAATACGAAGAAAGGTGCGTAGCATAGAGAATTCTTCACTAGTGCCTACCCTTCTCCATGAAAGGGGGTACTCTCTTGTTTGGATATAGATGATCTCTTATTCAGCCCTGATCCTTATCTGATCTATCCAACTTAGACAACACCAATGTGATTGAGTAAACATGTCAGGTGAGCAGGTCAATTAAAACTAAACTTGGTAAGGATTAAGCCCTCTCCTCAACAAGGCAATCAATCCCGTGAAAGGTCAACCATGGAAAACTTTCAGCCATGGTATCCCAAGTGGCCACCGATAATGTACTAGTTTCATCATCACTCTAGTCAATCCCTATGGAAAAAAAAAAAGACTTGGACCAGCTATTCCATGATGAATCATCCGCACACCAAGGCGTAATCCATACAAAGCATGACTACTTTGAAGCACATCAAAATACAAGTCAAGTCAAGCAATAAAAAAGTAGTACAAAGAATTGAAAATTCTTTCAAGCCTCAACATTCTCAAGTCAATGAATGCCCATCTTATACATATGTTTCAAAAGATCTAATGCTTTCATTAGAAGATAAGCCAATATCTCATCTATTGGCATATGAACAACCACGACGTCTCCTTCCTTCACAACACTCATGAGATAATAGGTCTTTTTCTTGAATGTGCTTTGACTTGGAATACTGTTCGTCCACGAGATTTTCTATTTCTTAAAAAAAAATAATTTCATCAACTCCACAATGGAATCCACAAGAAAAAAAAACTATCAATCACTGAAAAATAAGAGAAAGAAATCCATAAGATCAAAGAAAAAGTGAGATTTCCACTTTAGGGAAAGCTTCACTCAGTTATACAAGAAAGGAGACTCCCCATGAACCAAAGGAGCGATGGGGATCCACCATTTGCAAGTTAGAATGGCGAAGGATAGGAAGGAATGATAGTGCTTGTAGTCCTAGTCTAGATTGACTTCCTCCGAATCTTTCTAAGAAAGAAGAGGCTAAACTAAGTTTATTGACTAGTTCGCCGATTCCATTGGAAAGAGTCAAATTAGTGGATCCCAATTCCATCAATCGTGATGCTGCCTATGTTCATCAGGCCAATGTTCACCCTCATGGAGTGGATTGAATCTAAGCATGGGTCTCGCCTTCGATTCAAGTAGCTCGCCTTCTCCTTTGGTGCCCATGATCACGAGTTGAGCATTCCTTCTTGACTTGAGTGGAGTTGGCTGGAAACCTATCTTGGTACTCAGAAGGGCCCTTCTATTCCAGCTGGATTCTTCTCTTTAAGGTCACTTTTGATGTAGGAATGATGGTTGAGAAACCCTTTGAGCATGAGTAGTCTTCAATCGGATCAAGAGCCATACTAGTTTCATAAAATGAGTGGGTGCCATAGTTTCTGCGGAAGAACCCTTGACCCGCTAATGAAAACAAAGACATAGTTATTGCTTGCTTAGCGCTTTGATCGGTGGGATAGAAAGAAGAATCTTTCTTCAAGGAACTTCTTTTTGGCTGAACTTCACTTCCAACCTAAGATTTTGACTCACCTAAGTTCCCCTTCTAAACTGGGCTGAGAAAGTGATTCGAATTATGTAAACGGCGGGATGATTTATCGACTCAAATTGGACAAGAACCAAAGATGATAGGCCTCACCCCTCATGACAAAGTGGTCACTAAAGAAACCTGAGATTCCTAGCTTTGAAAGGCAAGGTGCAGAGCATTGAAATCAGAATTCAGACTAAGAGGAAGAAGCTCAGAGTCACCAATACAAATGATCATCCGCTGCACCTTTCTTCTCTTATAGGGCTGTCAACATGTTTTCTCTGCCCCGAAGTTCAAGCAAACCTAGGTTTATGCCCACAATGTGTGGGAAGGATCTGTTGAGCTTAGTAGCTCAGGATCCGCTTCTTCTTCTCAACAAGGTGCAGTAAGTGACTATGTTCTTTATTCGATTCTGACGTGGTCAAAAATGAGAATTTCTTCTGATATTCAACTGAAATAAGTTCTTGCTAATGGTTTAAAAAAATAAAACAAAAAAGAGAAGTATGAATAGAACAAGAAAAGAACAAAAGAAAGAATTACACAAAGATAGGTACTAGTTACCCTATCTTATTCATGATTCTTGTTTTATCAAAAGAAACTCAAAATTCTTGAAAGTCCTTAAAATATCATAAACAGCCTATGGGTTGAGCACCTTTTCAAGGAAATCTCAAATAGCGAACATTTGAATAAGTTTGATTCTTTATCGGATCATAAAAACTTTTTTTAAAGATCTCTTCCTTCTCTTCGGGATCGAACATCAATTGATTCGATAGATGGCTCATTGGGATAGATGTAGATAAAAGATGCCCCCCTAGAAACGTATAGGAAGTTTTCTCCTCATACGGCTCAAGAAAAAAGGATTCTCATTTTTCTAATTTCTAGAATGGATCTTTCTATCTATATAGATAGAAAGAGAAATGGATCCATAAAGAATTAGACTGTAATTTGAGCCCTTCGAAAAAGAAATTTCATTTGTACTCCTAACTCAAGTTGGATAGTTTTGAAAGAGTTCGAAAGGAAATCCTTCAAATTTCTTGAGCTATCTCTACCCTCTTTTTTTTCTCCTTTCGGATCTTTTTTTTTTTCATTTCAAACTTGTTCCAATTTAAACCTCTCCTTTTATCTAGATTTAGATATAGATGATCTATTTACAAAGTTGGCCTAAATTATTGATTGTCACTAACCCTAGATTATTCCCCGATAAATAAATGAATGAATCATTTTTCTCGAGCTCCATCATATGCTATACCTTTCTATACCATTAGTATCTTTCCTTAGCAACCCAATACAAATTCAATCGTCCTAGCAGAACAAACTATGTCTAGACAAGAGCATCTTCATTCATATAGAAAATGGTGGACGTCATAATCCACATCCAATCATGTCCTTCAAGTCGCACGTTGCTTTCTACCACATCATTTCAAACGATGTTTTACCATAAAATTCCTTTTATTTGAATTTTGAACTGTATGTAATTGATTTAATATGGAATCATGAAGAGTCATTAGCTGAACCGATACATAATAAGAAACACTTATATATCAGTGTTTCTCGGGAAAAGATTTCACTTCCAATTACCCCATATTTTCTCATATGAATAATATCACATGAAAAAAAAAAAGAAATGAGAAACCTAAAAAAAGCCTTTGACTTTACTTTCATTCAAATGAAAAGAAATCCCCATGAATGGCTCAAAGTTTTAGCCACTTTCACTAAAGAATATACTAAACTCAATCTTTCATTGAAATAATCCATTATAGAATAATCAAAGAATCTGAAATCATGAAATAATCAGAGAATATTCATAAGAAAAATAGATAATATATTCTTATGTCATAATTATGTATGAATATATTCATTATGAAGATTTTCTCATTTTTTTATTTATGAAATATGATTTTATGATTCTAATATTATGATTGACTTCTTTTACCATCTCCAATGGAATCATTTTCATTGAATTGAAAACATAGAGATAGTTTGAGAAGAAAGTTTCTTTGTTTTCATTATTATGGAGTAGAAAAAGTCTCATGTAAGGTAAGATCAAAGAGAAAATAAGAATCCTCGGATTCTGATCTTTTCTTTTCGCATCCATCTCCATCATATAAAATAAAGAATCGTTCGAAGTAATCACGAATATTTCAGAAGAAAAGACTTTAGTAAAAAAGTCAAAAAAGATATGTTCTTCTAAGAATCGAATTTATTGGATAACATTGTATCCAACAAATAGAAAATTGTTTCATTCTTGAAATAGAGAAGAATCTTTCATTTCTTATGGAAATGATCTGGATGGATTCGAACCTCCAGTAACGGGACCAAAACTCGTTGTTTTACTATTACACGCCCCATTTTTCTTTTTTCTAAGAAAAACTAAGCTAAATATTGGTTATTCATCAATAACCAACCAAAAGACATACAGGACATGTTATCACTAGGATTCAACACATGTTGATATAGAAGAACAAAAGCGCCAAGCATTTTCACAAAAAGGGGTTCGATGCTAAATTATGGACAATAGTCCATCACCTGCAAGATCATTCATGGAATTTTGAACTAACTTCTAAAGAAATAGTGAAAGGCCGCTTGAGCTACTTATTTTGATGTACCTGCCCCTTCCTCTCTCTCTTTGATTAAGTAGTCCTTTTATTGAGGTAACCACAACAACTTTCCTTTCTAGTCGTGAAAGGGCTCGACGCTGACTCATACGAGAACGATCTGATCCCAGAGTGAAGACCTTCTTTTTCAAAATTGCACTTGTGTCACTCCCTAAGTCTTATTCATAAATATAAGCACGTAGATAACTATGAAACATTATTCTATTAGAAGTCTGACCTTAACCTTACAATAGAGAGACTACCGAAAGATGCTCTTTTTTGCCTCAAATTCCTCAACACATAAGGTTGAAACCCGGCCCTCTTCTAGAGTCATTACTGATGTATCAACCTCCATATCTTCGTTAGCCCACATACTTCCCAATTGTTTACCTACCCCGCTTAGCACCCACTACAGAATATCCTATTGCTTTAGTTTTGAAAGAATTGATTCAGACCATAATGCATATCCTGGAATGTTGATAGAAGACAAGAAAGACTCCAAATTTCTTTATCTTGATAGTTTCGACCTCCATTATCTATGCTATTGTACATTAGGTGCTTCTCTTGGATAATAGGTATCATTGGCAACCTTTGCTTTACTAGCGCATTCAAACCTTTCCTTTTGCCTGCGGCCCTGGTGCATGCGGGAACATCCTAATTTGCTCAATTGATCATCATCTCTAGCCTTGGGAAGCTTCACGATAATAGATCCGGTATGACCACAAGTAAGTATGCATTCTCCTCCTTCTCCACTGGGTGGAATTCACCATCCCAATCTACAACATGGTATCTACCAATGAACTACTATATACCAACAAGCCACCTATCTATCATTGGGAAATGAACGCCCTAGAGATGAAATCAGGTTCATTCGTGAATGCGCCTCCTTGTCATCATTAGGAAAAGACTCCATCATCTGGGATGGGGCATCTTCAAACCATAGAAAAAGAGAGGAAGTAATGTGAAATTAAACTACGACATTCGTTCATTATGTGACTCGGCACCGGAAGGCACCGATAAGCCTTTTTTTTGAAAAGAATCTAAATCAAAATAATTTGGCTAAGGTTTCTCTTTCTAAAGAGTGGTTGTATAAATGAATATTGAAGCTTGAACTCCCTATTCTAGCACCTCAAGAAACTTTGATCGGGTCTCGATGACACCTCGACCCTCGAGTAGTATACTACGGGCTTTTGACTAGACTAGAAAAGAAGGGGAAATAGTTCACCGACATGATACAACATACATCAAGAAAAAGTGAAAACTCCCCTTCAATCAGCATGAGAGAAATGTCAATGTGGACCACCCTATTAAGTCACTGGTTAGTCAATACATATACTGGACATAAGTACAAAGTTCATCCTAAAAGAACAAGTCACAAGGAGGGACACCAAAAGCCAAGCTAAAGATTCTTGAATAGAGGATAAAGCATGCCCCTTCAAAAAAAAAGAGGAGCCACTGAATGATTCACTTGTCATCCGCAGCTCCATCTGATTGTACCTTTGATCATTTGTAGTCAAGTCTAAAGTCTCAATATTCTACTTCCTCGCTTGGTTATGACATCGCTTTTCTTATAGGGAAAATCCTTTGAATGCAAGCTAGTCTTTCTTTATTCAAGAGTGGGAAGAAGAAGTCTATCCAAAGGTACTCTTGGAATCGATATGGTGTCTAGATCCTACTATTTCCTATGACAATTTGGAAGGTAAGCTCTTTCACGTAGTTAATCCTCGAGGATAAGAATTCCATAATTCATATTTCAATCGACATTCCAAAAAAAAGAGTTTACTTTCTTTATCACTTGACCTAAAATCTCTTGAGACTTCAAGCATTGATTGATCTTTTTTGATTCCTCGCTTATCTTTTCTTCATACATGATTCAAAATAGAATAAAATAGCATCTTTAAGCTCTTCTAAAGCACTTTTCTTTTATGAATTATCTGACTTAGGAAATTTGTCAAAAAGTTTCTTTGGCCATACTCTCTTTCAAATGTCCCAGTGTTTCCACTTCTAGCTTTAAGCTTAATGAAATAGAAACACACTTCAATGCCAAAAGGAAAAGGTTATCCTTCCTCATGATCCAGTAGAACTCTGAGAAATCCAATATTCTTGGTTTTTTCTTTTCTCATTTATATCATTAGAGAATTGTTGGCATGAGTTATACTGCTTCACGCCTTTTTTATGAAAGAAAAAACTAGCGCCTTGGTAGATAAAAATTCATTACTTGATTTTCAAGAGAGAGACTTTTTGCCCCCTTCCCTTCGTTCCCTCAGAAAAGCACCCAACCCTTAGTGGTAAGAGAAGAGAACTATACACTGTTCCTCTTGCTTTGCTCGAGAGTATATACCTCCTCTCTCCTTTCGAGTATAGTAGCTAACCTCTCGCTTTGCTCGAGCTCAGAACACCTCTCCTTTCAGCTCAATAAAGCATGCTGAAAAAGTCTTCTTCATGTCAAACTGCTCGATTTAGATTGGGAAAATGGATTTGAGGAAACTTTCGAATCCATAGTCAATCCTATTTTGATAGAGCTTGACAATGGAATCCCATTTTTCCCATTATTTGACTATCCATAACATAGTGCAAAAAAGGCCAAGCTCCGTTGTTCAAGAATAGTAGGTTGACTCTTTCCTTAGGATTAGTTAGTTAAATTTATCGATGGGATTGAAGGGATCAAACTCGTGGTAGAGTGCCACCTTGATGGAAGTCATTAGTCAAGCCTAATTATCCCTAAACCCAATGGGAGTTTTTCTATTTGGACTTGCTCCGCCATGATCGAACGAGAATGGATAAGAGGCTTGTGGGAGTAGGTAGGGATGGCTATATTGGGGAGCAACTCCAATTTGAAGCCCATGGATGGATACAATCCTGCCTTGGAATGAAAGACAACAATCGCCTTTGTCTACAAACAAGGAAGCTATAAGTAATGCAACTCAATCTCATGGAAAGTTTGATCATGGCTCAGATGAACGCATGGCATGCTTCACACATGCAAGTCGGATGGAAGTGGTGTTTCGGACGGTGAGTAACGTAAGAACCCCGCCTTGAGGGGGATGAAATAGAATCTAAAAGAGAAGATTTTCAAGATTTGAGATTCTATTAGATCTATTGTGTCTATATTCTAAATATGAATTCTTATTTAGATACACAATACATTAGTCAAATTTCATTATTTGTCTTCCAATTCCAAAATGGAAATTTGGAAGTTCTTTGAAACATGTCAATGAATATTTTTCCAACACAAAAAAACTTTTTGACTTTCCAGTAGAAATAGATTGAACTAAAGAAAAAGCTTTGACTACCTTTAAAGATCCTTTTTTTTCTAAATCTTTCTACGAATATGCTTTTTTGACATAGAAGTACATTTTTTTAGAACTGCCATTCAAAAGGTAGGTGACTCCTTTTATCGTATGTGAAAGACATATATTCAAAATCCATTTCTTTTTCTTAGTTATTATCTAGACTGAATTCCATAAATTGAAAAATCCTCAATAAGAATATCATAACATACAAATAGAAAAAAAGAAAAGAAAAGATTCTCAAATGATTCTATTTTCATAGAAAATAGATTTCTATTTTCTATCTTCATTCTGATATTTGCATAATGTAATTCTTATATACATATTTTCTCTTTCTTATTTTCAAAAGGAATATATACAAAAAGAATCTAAAAAAAAGGAATGTAATTTGACTATTTAAAAATAGACAATATCGCAAATCTTCATATCTAATATGAATAATAGTAATAGAAAATCTTTCTCTAATTTCTCGAAATAGTAAAAGAAAAGAGTCAAGTCAAAAGTCGAAAGTCAAGAGTCTAGAATATAATAAGCTCTTCTAGTAGGCCTCCTACAATTTGGGGAATGCCCTTTAGCAAGGCAAATGAGATGAAGAATCTAAGCTCACAATGGCTTTTGTCCTGTTTTTTTCTATTTCATCTAGAATCATTCTTTTCTATCTTCATATATCATAAGATCTGATTTTCTCTCTGGGAAAAGCCATTGCTTCTAATGGTAGCCTAGATCACAAAGTAGATCTCACCCAAAGGTGCCTATGAATAGGTGGGTTGAAGCAACTTGCTACTTCTATCTCATTCAAGTCAGGATTTTCTTTTAGAATTGTCTGTCAAATCGAGATTGGGTGGGTGTTCACCACATTCAAGCTATCAAAATCATGCATTGGATGGATGCCCGCATTGAGAAGGAAGGATGCTTTCGAGAAAAGGCCATGGGGAGAGTGTCTGATCTATGGACCTCGGGAAACCATATCCAAGCTTGGCTCGTCTGAAGCTCTTTGGAGTTTTCAAACTTAGTGAACTCAAAACATCCGAGAGCTAAAGGAAGGAAAATCAAAAGAGAAACTTAGTAGAGCGAGAGAGGAACAAGGCACATAGTGAAAGAGAAGCGTTTCATTCAATTATTGTGGATTGATGATGGAAAACCAAAGAAGCAAGAGGGGGGAGAGTCAAGTTAGCATGCCCTGGATGACTTGTACAAAGTAAGCAACCATTTTGGGGCAAGCATGGCCACAAGATCGACGGGTGAAGTGAACTAGTTTTCTAAAAGGTTGGAAGATCCGCCAAAGAAGGTGATAACCCTATTCATTCGCTCCCATGGTTCTATCCTTCCCAATCAAACGTGGCATGTTCGAATGATGATCACTTTTACGTGAGAAAGGGGTACCACCCTAAGCCTAAGTCTTCCTCAATGACGATAGCACAAGTACCAGGGAAAGGTGAAAAGAACCCCACCGAGGAGCAATAGAGAACCCGAGATCCATGTGAACCAAGGAGTGGAGCACTTAGCACTCACTCTAATGGAATACTTTTGCATGATGGGTCGAGGAAATATGGCTTAAGCCATTATGAAGAGGTGGAAGATGATAATTCTTCCTATTTGACCAACCGATTGATCTAGCCATGAGCAAGTTGAAGAGAGCTCTCACAGCCTTGAGGACCAACCCAATGTGGAAAAATATGGGATGACTTGTGTGAAAGGCCAACCAAGATCGGATATAGCTGGTTTTCCACAAAATCTATGAGAGCGATTGTCGATGACCCAAGGCAGAGCACTCAATGGGATATGGTGGCCCCCATTTCGCTTTACCAACCCCAGGAAAACTTTGAATGCAGGCCATCATCATTTGTATAGACATTTTGGTGCTAAGATCCAAAGTCGAGAGGGAAACAGTCCAGATCATATGCTAAGGTCCCTAAGCAATCACTTAGTGGAAAAGGAAGTGATCATGATGACAAAGAGGTGGGCTTGAAGCAGCCATCCTTGAAGAAAGCATAATAGGTCTAGCACCATGGCACCAAAATGTCTCGTGGCTCAAGTGATTCACCAAGCGATGAGACCTTGAAATTTTCAAGTGTCGATGGACGCTCTATCAATCGGGAAGGTTTTGGTGACAACACCGAGATATCGGCGAGAATGCGACATGAGTAATGAGAAATCCTATGAAAAAATGATCACCGGCAAGGAAGGCTTTCAGTCAATCTGCAAAGTGAATCGGTCCTAAGGAACCCCAAAGGTCGCCCGATGGGTACACGAAAGTGATGAAGTTTCCTTGACTATTGAACCATGTCTATCTGGAGAGTAATTGATGATCGGCTCTTCCCCTCACTCTCCTTTCCCTAATGCTCTATGCCTTGAGTCATCAAAGCCTGAACTAATTAGAAGGGCAGGCCCGGTCTCCCCTACCGCACTTCCAAAGGCGATCTTTAGACGAAAATGGAGGCTCTATACTGTAATTTTCATGGATTGTTCTCTAAAAGCAAAGGCTCTTCAAGATGGAGCATTTGATTAGAGTAGGCACAGAGAGCACACCGCCACCATATAATTAGGGATCTTGATGGGTCCATTTGTCATAGTCAACGACGGTGGAAACTTCCGTGGAAAAACTTTGAATTGGGAGGGTGATCCTTCCAATGAATCATGGTACCCCAAACCCAGTTCACAAGTAGTATACTAGGGCATCGAGAAAACCATGTCAAGGAACTCAACAAAATGACCCCATAACTTTGGAGAAGGGTGCTCTATAATCTGTTGATTAGAAAGCGGCACATACTGGGGTAGAATGTTTCTTAAAACATAGGACTCGCTAAGTGGTAACACGATGTATAGAATCGCCACCGGAAGGTAAAAGGAGAAGTGTGATAAGCTTTGAATGGAAGCCCCAGTAAACGGCGGTAATAACTCTAACTATCCTAAGGTAGCAAATTCTTATCACATAAGTGACCCGCATGAATGTGTAACGACCGCACTTCACATGGACTGGAAATTGCTTAACAGGTAAGACCCCGCTGCACCTTGATTATAGCTTCACGGACAACCTTGATCGAATGTGGGATAGGTGGGAGGTGGTGACACAAACATCCAATCCTAAAATACCACTCTTTCATCTAAAATGCCTAATCACCATCATTGGGAGGGGGACACACAGGGTGGGTAGTTTATCTAGGGAAGATGCCTCTAAAGAGTAATGTGAAGGTGTGCTCAAGCATTGATTATGCTCGTGAGCATAATGGTATAAGCCTACTTGATTGTGAGACCGACTGGTCGAACAGAGATAAAAGTCGGCCATAGTGATCTGGGAGTCCCGTGTGGAAGGGCTCTCGCTCAATGGATCAAAGGTACACTAGGGATAATAGGCTAATGGCTCCCAAGAGCTCTTATCGACGAGTCATTTGGCACCCATGTCAACTCATCACATCCCGAGTTGAAGAAGGTCCAAGGGTTCAATTGTTCACCGATGAAAGTGGTACGTGAGTTGGGTTTAGAACATTGTGAGTAGTTCCTATCTATCATGGTGAAAGGGAGAATCATGGTGAGCCAACCCTAGTATGAGAGGACTCAATTATGACTGTATGCCACAGTTCAAAAGAGTATGAAAGAACTCGCTAAAAAAAGTCCTTCTCTATACAAGTTCTCAATGAGGTTTTGAACTTCGATAGAGGTGTAAGCACCAGGAAGTGATCTCATACTAAATGAATGGAACATTCCAACAAAAATGGAAAGAGAGTCAAACCATAATTGCGGGTCGGCCTCGCTACAAGTTGCGACCCTACTTCTGCATCAAAGAAGCAACCTATAGCACCAAGCTGGGTAGAGGAATTGGTCAACTCTATCGCTCATGACCAAGACCGCAGTTTGAATCCTATCCCCGCCTAATCACTGGAGATGTCGAGAAAGATGGTATATGATGCACAAGACAGCAAGGCACCACCGAATAATATATAGAGTTTGTAGCTG